>CM042147.1:62613933-62688933 GCA_023376005.1 Doryteuthis pealeii | reverse complement strand
TTGGCTTTGCAATATCTAAGTCTACATATATACATTTGTTAGAAACTAAGCAAATGAGAACTACCCTGAAAAGATAATAGCACACTAAAATTTAAAGAGTCTTTTCACCATTGCAGTTAACTGTTGCTTTTTCTGCTTAATGTTAACTGGTTTAAGAAGTGGCTTTCTTTTGCTGTTCTTCCATAATAATCCATATGATGAAATTATCTTACAACTATTTTTGAACGGCTTTTTTCACATCTGCTACAAATCTCCACTTCAATGCACAAAGACATTTTTGATAGCCCAGGTTAATCCACATGATATGCAATATGTTTTTTTTTTCACTTTTTTGTTTTTTGTTAGCCAGTTTTATGCTTGTATGGCTCACAAGTGAAAGTATTTAATAAATTCAAACACTATCTGACATTGGTTCCTTCTATTTTGAGCAACAATCTTCCTTTTTTCAAAATCTTATAATTCCTATGTTCCTGGAATACAAAGCACACTGAATAGATTGTGTATTTATTTCTCCTAAATTTTTATAATAAATTGAGTAAATGCCTATGAGTATATCTTTATCAAAATTTAATTATGATATCTATTTAGTTATATCTTTGTAGATATGTTATTGGTAGTAATGTTCTTTGTTCTATAAAATGGTGTTATATCCATATACATAACTACTTACCAAGATATCATCTATTAAAATACTGTTATTTCATTAGCAAAATCACAACTGTGAAAATTACTAACTGTTACACTAGACATGATATCCTAGTTCAGATCTTTTACTAAAAGCATCAAATCTGTAAAGGACAATGTCATTTTTATCAGCAGACTTAGCTATAATGTATTAATAGTGGTAACAGAAAAATAAGTTATCAGCAAACTCTTTAATTCTGCTTTTCTTTACAGATAATCCAATATAAGGATGTCATTTGATAAGATATTGGAATTTAGGCATATCTGGTATTTTTGATAACAAACAATATAACATCATTAAATATTTTTTTTAAAATGTAGCTATGCTTATGGTAACTGAGAAGAATGTGTGAATTTAGACTCATATTTTTGAGATTTCAGATAGTAAAAGGTTAAATAAAATAATTCAACATGAACAAAATAAGACCAAATTCTGAATGGGGATGAGGAAGCTCATATCTGAGTGGGTAGGTAATAAATTCACATAAAGTCTTAATATTGCAAATAAAAAAGAAGAAAGCAAATAAAAGATATGGTCAATAATTTGGATACAATATATGCAAGTATAATGAAAACAGACACCAATAACTTTCTAAGATTTTAATAAAATAAGTTGAACTGTATCATTGTGTAGGTACTGCTAAACAATGTGTATTCTATAAGATCATTAATAGTTCACTATGGAAAATCATTATTAGTGATCCAGATACTTTTCAACAGGTGATAATAAATACCTACCTTTTAAGATAATACCAGTATCTAATAGCAGATGTACAGGTTTGAAGGATAAGAATTAAAACAAAAAATAACAGCCTCTCTACCTTATTAAGGCTCTAAAACATTAAGATAATATTAAGAATCAGTACCACTTTATACAGTCACCTCACCCAGGTTATATATACACCAGAGCAAGATATGATCACTAATGTTATGTGTAATATCCCATGTAGGTGTGGCAGAGTATACAAAGATGAAATTAATCATCACTTTAGGCTAGAAGAACATAAAAGAGTCATCGAGAAATTATGAAATTAGAATTGCTTGAATAAGTATGAAAAAGACAAGAGCATACTAACTCTTATGAAACAAAATCAAAATAAAAGATAGTACTGGAAAATAATAAAGTAATTAAAAGAAATAGAATAGATAGTTTACATAAACGATAGTAAAATAATGACTATATGATAGTTTCTCAAGAAAAGTCCTTCAGTATAAGGTTCTCAAACAAAAAAAACTGAATTTCTTATAGGATTCCAACTAACAAATGAAAGAAATGGAATAGAATCTGTGAGTTCAATCTTTGATTAAGCAGTGCAGGAACAATGTTAGAGAATATAGATAGTCTCTGAGAAATAAATACCCACCCCCCAAAAAAAAACAAAAAACAAAAAAAAAACATTATATACAGTTGATCAGTTTATGCCATTAAGCATAAATATCTAATACTTTTCTACAAAACTTTATTACAGTATTTACTCCTCAGTATGATTTTGATTAACTGTCAGGTAAGAAGAGCTGCTATGAAATCATGTATACATTTTATATTTACTTCTGTCACATTCAACTTAGGACTTTACAATAATACCTGATACTGATCAAGAAGCAACCACTACTTTAAAATATACAACTTTTAAATGTAAACTTTTATAAATGTCACAATTCTGTGATTAACTAGGAGTATCTTTAACAGATTCTGTTGCTATTTGGTTTTTTTATTGAGTCATGGTGGCAAGCAACACAAACTATCTCCAATAGTAACTGTAAACAAGGTCTGAAAGGAACCATTCACATACACTCAGAAAATAGCTCAGGTCAGAGTACTTTATTTCAGGATATAATCCTCCAAGTATAGTTATGTGTTTGGTTGTGTGTATGCACATATATTTTTTTTTAACATTTTCTCCTTTCACCATGAATTTGAACTCCACCCTGAATCTGATAGGAAAACAACAGTGTAATTCTTATTAAGTTACAGTGTTACCATCTCTCCTGGGTGTGGAGCCAAAATCCTGGTAATATTACAAGAATAATTGTACAACTTTCATAGATCAGTGCTCAGTTTTTGGCATGATTTCAAACTTATTTACATAATGAATTGGGAGAGAAATAGACATTTTTAGTGTAAAATCATCAGAGAAAATGATGACTATCTATATCAATAAATGACAGTTCTGTTTGTGTACTTGCAGATGGTAAATGTTAAAGTGTCAGGACCTATTGATGTAATTTTGAGAATGAAGGCTCATCAGACAACCACTACATAAACAGGTTATATGAAGTGATCATTCAAAGTACCCAAAGGAAGAAAAAATAAAAACACAAGAATTCTTCAATTGTAAATATGGAAAATTATTTCAAGAGGACAAAGTCTAAATACATTGTATGTAGGTATGTGTATGCACCTTTTTTTACATTAACACCTAAAATGTGCCAATTTTGATAATTAAAAAAAATAAAAGACAAAAAAAAAGTTTCCTAACAAAATTTTGGAGGTGATATGTTTGTTTTTTCATGTATCTTTTTAATTAATGATTTCATTTTTTTTTTAATTAATTAAAAAAATTATTCAAATGCAACAAAAAAATTTTACAATTTAAAAAAGATAATTTTATGAAGAAATATGTTTTGCTCATCTTTTTAAAACAATATCACAAATGTTTTTATAGAAGCCTTACTTTTAGAAGTAAAAAAAACCCAGAAAATAAAGTAAATATTGCTCAATTTTTTAGTTTTAATGTTTACTTAGTAAAAAAGAGAAAACATTCATGTTAATTTCTTTTTTGGAGATTTTTTCAAACAGAAAATTCTTGTTTAAATTCTTTCACTTACTGTAACACACTGCTATTTAAGTGTAGAAACAATGAATCAACTACATAAATGGCAATTTCTGTCTGTATTCAATGTTATGCTAATATTCAGGGACAGGACTGGCTAATTGGATTTCAATAAAAATCAATAATGGAACCCCTGGGAGGCATCTTTACAATGGAGGAGGAAAGAGAAGATTTCATTGAGTAGTAATAATGTTGAAAACAACTGTGAGAAAATGTCAACTACATAATGAATGCCTAATCTAATTGTTTTTAAAAAATACTCTTACAATATAGAATAAGACATTCATAGTTTATCATAAAAAAATGAATATAATAATGTTGCTGTTAACTTTATTGTTAATAGACAGGAAATACTGAAGGAATTATCTTGAAAATTAAAATAATTTTTTAGTGAAATAACATATGTGGCCAATATTTAAGGGAATCTTATATTAAAATTACAAACATTTTTTGTGAAGTAACATCACTTTCATTTCTTCCTTAATTTAATTAAAAAGGCAAAAGTGTTGATATTGAAAATTTAGTATGGGCACCCAGATTCACTAGCATTTTCAGGCACACTCTGGGAACTGTGAATAACCCCATCTTTCCTGGGTATTACTGGGTACTGCAGCTAGTAAATAAATATGACTGATATGGTATAAAATATTAATTGCAACTAGTTTTTATAAATTTACATTTTTTGTATGTGTTTAAAAAAAAAAAACTAGTAGGGATACTCAAAGATACCCAGAGAGAAGGTAGAGCACAAAGAATTTTCAATAAAATTAAACACTAACAAATTTGAAGATGTGTTCTTTGATGTGCTGAAGACATTTTTAAAAATATGTATTCATGCACAATTCTATATTAATAAATAACAGTTCTGTTTATATGTGCATGGACAAAAAACATTAAAATGACATGGCGCCTTAATATAATTTAAACATCCATTTAACAGAAAGGTCATATGAAGTGGACAGATTCTAATACATATGTGCATAACTTTGACAGTAAACATAAATTAAAAATGTAAAAATGTCATTATTAAATCTTCTTTCTTGCTAGAAAAAAGCAATCCTAAATTTCTGTCAAAAATAAAAAGAGAAAAAACTACTTTGAACTATTGTGATTTAAACTGTGCTGCTAATTACTCAGTTTCTGTGTTTTGCTTCCATTACTTTGCAAACCATTGGCTGACTCAATTATACCACCCACTCACTTTCAGAAGAATGGAGATTGAAAGAGTAATAAATCTTGTTATACTATGTTTGAATATTATGATAGAAAACTAAATAGCATATTTATGATGTTTGGAGACTTCCAAACCAAAAATATCATCCAAAAGAATAAGAATGTATAAAAAATAGTTGCTGTAAATATTTTTCACAATATCAGTCATATTTATTTATTCAACAGTCTTACATTTAAATGACAAAATCTCAGTGTGTAAAATAAAGTGAAACAAGAATTGTCAATTTGAAAAATACCTCTAATATATATATATATATAAGTTAATAAAAATCATTTATTTTCCTCATTTTTAAACTTCCAAAAGTAAGACATCATTATAAAGACTTGCTGTATTTTGTTTTAAAAAAGATAAATAAAACTTATTTCTTCATGAAATTATCTTTTAAAAAATATAAAAATCATTGTGAAACATTTTATTTAAGGAGGTGATATTGTTAATATCTTCTAATGTCCATATCTGGTTCTTCTGTGTTCTTCGTATCAGGGGTGTACCTCTTCATTGGGGTTGTCTCTCTCCTTGGTTCTATCTTTGTTAGTTCTTTTTAATCAGGAACACAGAAACATATTCTTGGTGTACACTCTTTTTTAAATCTGATTTCCAATCCTATCTTAACCACACATCTGGGAGAATCATTAACACAGTGGCACAGAACACATCTACTCAACAGGGCTCTCTAGTCAATTCTGAGTTAACTTTATCTAACATTCCCAAGAATTTCCTAGTCATGTGACTTCATAAGCCAATCATAGCTCTGTTCCAGTTCAACTTTGGTTCAAACTTTGTGTGTCAAACTCTTGGTGATTTTCCATGAGTTTACATTTAAATTTAAATTCTAACTACACTTCATTACAAAAATGATAGGCTATCCCTATTCATTATGTAACAATACATGAAAAAAACAAAAAACATATTGTGTTCAACATTTCAAGTGAAAACTTCTTTAAAAAAAACTGAGTACAAATATTTTTTTATTAAAATCCAATTATTACTTGATTTTTTTTGTGAATTTTAAAACTGTCATATTTTAGGTGTTGATGCAAAAAAAAGTATGTGTGTATACCTACCATCTAGCATCATACATAATATTTCAAGCTGAATTCACAATTGAATATTGTTTAATTTTAAATATTTCATTTATTAAAAAGTTTTTACCAGTTTTTTGGAGGGAATAGAATGTAATATTTCCATATTAATGAGCATAAACTCATGTCTACTTATTCTAGTTATAAGACTTTTGAATATGATCTACATTGGCAAATTTTATTCTTAATTAGTATTTGTAAACAAGCACATAAATTATCTAAGAACTGATATCCATAAGAAATATGTCATTCAATGTTTTTTATAATTAAATCCCAAACTTGTAGACTTAATAGGTACTAGACATGTGCAAAAACTCCAAGTGCCCTCTTTTTTTAAATCTTAACTTTAAATATACAGTAGACAACCATTTTAGAAATTAGAAAATTGGAAATTTTGTAACATCTAATATTTTTAAAATAACTTACAAGATTTAACTACTGTGATAGATGTTTTGTGTCTTTGCAAATTTTAAATTCAAGTATCAAAACTTATACAATATTCTAATAATTCTTAATAGATATAAGATGTTCCAAAGGAATAACTGATTTTTAAAAGTAATTTCACTAATAAATTATAGTATTTATCGTACTTGGTAATACAAATTTTACAAAACTAATTTGGAGTGTACACTTTAAACTAGAGTTTTCATTCTCCTTGATAGTATTCTATCATTAAGCAATACCAAAAAAGTTAGGTATTAAAGTGACAAATATTGTCAAGTTCCTCATATGCTATGTTAACTGTAGATTTGGAGAAAGAATTTGCTGACTAATATAAGGATTCGTTTCATAGAACAATTACATATCACTAAAATAAGATATTGATACAAATGAATTGCCATTATGGATATATTATAAAATAAAACAGATGAATAAGAGACACACTGACACTTACATGATAGAGTAACAAACAAAATTTTATAAAGAAAATAGATAAAATAACACACACATTCAAGTTAGTATAAAGTTAGCATTTGTAAATGCTAGATCTAAAGTTTTAGCCAAGGAATAAATATCCAACTCTGTGTTCCATGTCAGCTGATCAAATATCTAAAATATTTACCAACTAGGACACAAAATCCACCTACTCTAGTTTGAATTCCTAAGTGATTCCACAAACTTTACAAATATGAAGTTGGCAGCTTAAGTAAAATCCCACTTGTGCTAATTTGAATTAAGATTTTCACTATAATTATACATAAAGTAAACAATCTTACCAATTTTTAGCACAGATAGAACCTTAGACTTTCTAATTTTCTTTTTTTCTGCTGGAATCACTTGACAATACTCCAAGTCACTTCTTTCCCCCAAAAATTTTGGTTTAGATTTGATTTCATTACCACATGAATGAGTGGTATCATCAATATATATAAGGAATCTGACCTTTCTCAGTAATCAGTTCTGTTCAAAAGTGCTACTTATTCTTCTAAATTTCCCCTTAAGAGTGAAAATTGCTTTGTTTTGTTTTAAAATTAGATCTTAAAAAAACATTTGTATGCTTAATCTATAATAATAATGTTTCCTAAAATGACATCCATGATAGAATCTGAGATCATATAGTCATTATCTCATTTTATCACTCAAAGCATTTATAATTATTGTTTATTCTATAAAACTGATCACTAGAGTTCTATGATAACACTTAAAATAAGAGTTATTATTTTTCTAATTAAAGATATAATAGAATTCATCAATCTGCCACCTGGGATAAGATTACTTTTATATTCTACTTCCTTCTCATCTCTTTACATTTTCTCAGAATACTCTTTTCTATGTTATCCTTTGTTTATTTTTTGTTTGTTTTCGTAAATATGTAAGAATTTACTCAGAAACTTATTAATTTTGATTAATTTCTTTCCAAGTAACACTACCCCAGCTAGTTAACAGATTAAATTTTACTTTCTTGCAGAAGTAGAAACATTTTTCATAGTCTGCAAAGCATAACAGACCAAAAAGAATAACAAACAGTGAAATGTAGTAAGAAGTGAAAGAATTTTAATTATTGCTTACCATAACTTTATTTAGGCAAACAGACTGTTATTTTATGAATTAATTTTTCAAGAGATTGGCTGCTTAAATTTTGATTTTAGAGTTTTGACAAAAATGTTCAACAAAGATTAAGTATTGTAAATAATAAAAAGAGTCTGAATAAAGTAAAATAATTAGATATTTGAAGCATATATAGCAGTGTATTAAAAAGTTTTGAGACTGGCTTTGTATCTTTCTTTCTAATTATCACTACATTTAGACATCACTTTATTAAATAAGTTACTCAGTTGTGCACATGTCTTCATTTAAGTTTGTTTTAATTTAATTTTTTTTTATCGTTTTTACTCATAGCAGAAAATACTGAACAACAAGACTGCATTAGATTTTTCCATAAACTGAATAAAACTTGTCCTTAAACCTTTGAAATATTATGGGCATGATGAAATGAGCTGTGCCAAGATCTTTGACTGGTATCAACACTTCAAAGAAAGAATATTATCAGTTGAAAGTGATGAGCATTCAAGAAGGCCTTTTAACAGTAGAAAAGAAGGTGAATAGACAATCCATTATCAGAGGGTTTTGTAATAAGGTGGGAATTTCCATTAGGTCATGTCAAGCAATTCTTGTCTGAAGATTTGGAGATGAGTTGAAACCAAATTTTTTCTATGGTTTCTAATGCTCAAGCAAGAGTTTTAGATGATCACATCAACTGATTTGCTTTAATTTACAGAAACTGATGTACTAGACTTTTTGAAAACCATCATGTGACAAAGGGCAAAAAAGGTTCACCAGGTTCAGAGCAAGACTAAAGTATTGCTCATGATCTCTTTTGACAAAGAGGACATAGTTCACCAGGAATGTCCTCAAGAAGATTAAACTGTCACCAAACAGTGTTACTTGGAAGTTTTGTACTGTCTCCATGATACAGTGCATCCTAGACAGCCAGCTATGTAGTCCATAGAACAGTGGCAGATTTACCAGCAGTTTTTGGTAAAACAAACAATTGTGTAAGGGTAACACTCACCATACTCACCAGCCATTGCTTTGTGGGTAGTAAGCCAATGAAATACGCTTCTGTATTCCTCAATTTTTGAAGAACCAGTCATATTCTTGGGAATCAAAAGGTAGACTACTGTAAGAAGATAGTTCTTCTGGTGTCATATATGTGCAGAACCAAGTTCTAAGGGCATCACAAACTGCTCTGGCCGTTATTAGGGTAACTTTCACCAAACCAGTATACAGGTCTGTGTATGTAACATAATTTTTACTGTATAGGGCAAAAAATTCAATCATGGTTTTAGGAAAAGGGAATTCAGGTTTAGATGGTAGTATCAAATGCTCTTTAGGCTGTGACGAGGCAATAAAAACCCCACCAAAATAGAAGTTGTCTCACATTTGCTAGCATGTCATTCATACTCTGGTACACAAAATAAAGGGATTTGAGTACTTCTGCACAAAGCTTATGAGGTATAAGAGTTTTATTCTCTTTGATCGGCACTCCTTTCATGCAGTATAATTCCTCACGCATGGGCCAAAACTGAGAAATCACTGATGGGAGTTCCTGGCGTGATTTAGGAAAATCCACCCGTATATATTCTGCCAGAGTCTAGCATTCTTCATCAGAGGCTGCCACTACCACAATCCTATTCCATGTGATAGCCTCCAATCTGGGGTCATGCTTGTATGTGAATGTGAATGCTAACTTGATTGGACTGTCAATTGGTTTGACTGCATCAGTTGTGGTCTTCTTTTAGGCTCAGAATCTATGCATCAGTTGTGTATGAGCAGAAGACATTTGGAGACGTTCTGTCGAGTCCTTTGATGCAATCTATACTGTGTATCAGGATGTACATTTGGATGTGGCATTGAGTTTCCTAACGAGATGTCTAACAGTAAATTTGTACATTAAAGTACATTCCCTGAAGCTAAAAAGACTTTTTTTATATTCTCCAGGGCCTTATCCAAGAAAGTTTTAGTAAGCGGTTGATGGTCCACAGTGACTAATAAATTAGGGCATTCCAATAAGAACATTCAACATGATTCCAGTCCATAGACTAGGGCTAGGGCCTCACCTTTGACCGGTGAATAGCAAGACTCTGCATTGCTAGTAAAGTGAGATCTGGCAAAAATAATTTTCCAATTCCCTTTCCCACAATCTGAGTTTGCTTTGCCAGAGCAATTGCAATGCTTTTGAAAAAGAAAATAACTGACCATTTTGCTATAATCCATTGTTAAGGATGTTGGTTTATTGATCTCGAACGTCTTGACTCCATCCTCAATTTTCCTTATGATTACTCATTTAGATTGCTCAAAAAGTTGGTCTAGCGTTTTGTCCCAATAAAACTTCCTGTTTCTTGAGTGCAGCAATTCCTGGAAATGGGGCATCACCTCCACTTGAGAAAATGCATACAAGTTCAAAACAAGACTTGATGCCCGTGATATTTGTGGGTGTAGGAAAATGAAAGATTGCCTTAGTCATTTTCTTCATGGGTTTAACACCATTGACCATTATTAAAAACCCAGCAAACTCCATCTCATTTTCAGCAAAATGGAACTTATCAGGGTTAAAACAATCCCATTTTCCCACAATAGGCTATGTACTCCATTGTGTGCCAGAACAAGGATACCACAGAATTGTCCCAAAGAAAGCTATCATCTATGAAATGGGTTTTCTGGTTCATGTCCACTGTTATATCATCAAACCAATGGGTGTATCAGTCTCCGGACATGTAAATTTCCTGGGGAGCACAAACATATCTGTAGTGGCCCCATTCCATACTAAATGTGGTGGTGACTTGTGCTGCTGTGGAAAGCAGTAAGCTGTGGTACCAGTTCCATGTGTCCAGAACTGTTTTCTTAGTCTGAGCCAGTACAATGGAAACTTGATTAAATGGGGATAGAGTGTGATGGGTTTCCCTCATGGGGACAACATGGATTTTTTGCAAGTCCACCGAGCATCTGGGAGAGCAAACTTTTTTCTTTTTTTTTTTAGGTGCAATTACCATCCCTGAGCACCAGGTGGTAGGAGTACCTACTGGCACAGGTTCAATTATACCCTGTGTGATGTCTCAATCTTCTTTTTTTTTCTCCCAATGATAAAGGACTGGGATAGGTGTGTGAACCACTGGGCTGATAAATCAGGTGGCAATAAATATAGGTCCTTTAGGGCAGATTCTGACAAGTAAAAAGATTTGACATATAAACCATCTGTTGTGTCTCTCTCAAGCCAATTCTTAATAAATTGTGACCCCATCTGGTAAAGATGCCATGTTTTGTTTCAACTTATAAACCAAATCCTGTCTGTAGTGCCATGTAAAGTAACAACAAAGTAGTAGTAGCAGTATTAACACTCAGTTTCTTTTCAGTATTAAGTGTGAATACAAGTTCCCTGGCCTCTAAAAAGCTAGGCTCTTGTTTACCATCAGAGGAGGCAACTTGTATACATTAGTGCTTCCTGTAGAAGCCCTCATTATTTGATGGGACAGTCCATTTCTACTCTACTCAGTCTAAATACTTTTTGAACACACCCTATATATATATATATATATATATATATATATATATATATATATATATATATATATACATACATTGTTTGCACATGCACATACATTTTATTAATGTGCAAATATACTGAAACAATTTGGTTGTAAAGAAATAAGGAATATTACTAATGAATATTTAGGTATAATTGTGTTCAAACAATGAGTCATTCAATATCAAATATATGAGGAGTGATTAATTTATATAAATGTTGCACTGGCTTTTAATTTGTGTTTTTATTATACATATTTCTTATAATGCATATTATGAAGAAATAAAATTATTTTTATGTGTGCATATATTCTTGTACATAAAATAATAAGCAGGTTATAAAAAGCTGTATGCTATGTTGAAGCACTGTAAAGTATGACAATTAAGACTGTTGAAGGAAAAAAAGAAAAAATATATCAATATTACTAAATAATAATTTTCCATAATAATAACTCACCCTAGAAAGGGAAATTAAATTCTGATTTTTTCTAAAATAAGAGTATATAGAAGTAGCCAAATACATTTTAGATAAATAATATTCTGAATAATATATAAATTTTACATTCCTACTGTAGGAAAATAAAGTTGTTCACATACAATCAGGAATTTGGAATTTTAAGTTATAAAGAAAAGAGAGTGAGTAATTGGATAATATGGCAGGGGATAGGCTACTTGAAATTAAAAAAAAATAAAATTATAAGTCAAATTCAAGTGGGTAAACCACTTGAGCACAATCATTAGTTTTAGGAAAAAGTCCAGATTATATTGATTAGGTACAATGGTTGAACCAAATTTTAACCTACAAGTGACTCTTTATACTTTAGGAGAGTTTTTATGCTTTGTGCATTATATAATTAATACACTTGTGTAGTGATAAAAAATGTTAAATCTATAAAATATAACTCGAAAATTTCAAATAATGAACTTACTTTTCATCTTTTGTGGAATGAGCTTCCATCTGTGTCTCTGCAGCAGAAGTGCTAACATCTGCTTCAGCTCCACGCTGAAATAAATAAAAAAAAAATATTGAGGCTCAAGAAACAAAAGAATGAAAAAAAGTATCAATATAAAAAAAAATACATTAAACCAACACAAAAAAACTTTTTAACTGTAAACATTCAAGAAGTAAAGGGCTGCCATCACACATTTCCCAAAACTGAGATAGGGATCATAGAGTATAAAAGAAATTGAAAATGAATTGATGAGCTGATTTTGATATTGATAAATTTTCTTCATCCTAACAATATAATAGAGTATTAAATAATTTAAAAAAATCTCCTTATATATAAAACACAATATGAATTTCATATGATTTCAGACTGAAATCATTGGTATAATGTTAGTTTCCTTAGTTTAAAAAAATACATTTTAAAATAGTGTAGCAGTTAAGTTTTCCTGTTAGACAGAAAGTCATAAATCTTAGGAGGAAGAATACTCAAGAACTTTTGACAATTTATATCTTACAACAACAAAATTGAAAAAAGTGTTAAGTTCAACATTAATGGCATGAAAAAAAATATAAACAAGGGAACTATAATTTTTCATGTATAATCGATGAATTATAAATATCTACATACAGATATTTATATATTTCCAGAAAAAATACAGTAGTAGTTTTAATTTGCCAATAGGAGTTCTACATATTTGAACTGATGAAGATATATAACATAGTTTAGAAATTAAAACCAAGATTATTGGGATCTATAAGAAAGGCAATGGACATGATATCATTTCTAAAGGATCTACTATCCTAAAATCAACTGCTTGAAATATCAATCAAAAGTTATATATATATATATATATATATATATATATATATAGGCCTTTGGTGGGCTCAAGAGACTTGTGTGGGCAGACAGAGCTATCACCATCAGAATGAAGCTCAGTGTGCACGAATCGTGTTCTGTCTATACTCCTATATTCTTCAGAGACATGGACTACATATTGTCGACACATTAAAGCCTTGGAGAGATTCCATCAGACATGTCTCAGGAGAATCTTAAACATTTGGTGGCAATCACTCACTCAAGATGCCACTATCTTGCAACAAGCCAATGCATCTAGCATAGAAACGTGCATCAATTGAAATGTGCTGGGCTGGACATCTTGTTAGAAAGGATGAAGGCAGACTCCCGAAGCAACTTTTTTATTGGGAACTCTAGTATGGTAAACGTACAAGACACAAGGATGTCATAAAAAACAATCTTATTTATAGTGGATGTAGAAGGTTTGAGGCAATGCGGCTCGAGCACTCCATCCTGATGCAGGCTATATAGAAGCAGCACAAGATGGAGGTCCTGGATATATTATCTACATTCAAGCCTGATCATATATGTAGTATGTGTGGCAAGGCTTGCCTGTCATGGGCTGGTCTCTTGAGACCTATGTGGTCCCATGGTGACAGACAACCATGTGAAAAATATGTGTATGTACAAGTGAAAGTTGGGGGTCTTACGTGTATTTTATGTGACAGGACGTATAAAAGCAAAGCTGGACTTCTGAGCCATTTGCATGCTCACAACCAAACTTTGAAGAAGTGGCAATCACCATATATATATATATATATATATATATATATATATATATATACACACACACACACACATACACACACAGACTATTACAAATAAATGTGAATGTGATAAAAATGGTCTGTCAGAACTTATGAGAATTATGGAAAATAACCCAAATATTACAACTAAGGTTCTCTCAGGAATTGGAAAATACTGGAATGACCCCTTTCCTAAACTCTAGTCATCATTTTGAAAGTGTCTGTTAGAAATCTGAAACTGTAGCATGGTGGGATGACAATGATCTGAAAAATATTTCTAAATTAGTCCAGAAACATCTTTAGAACAAAAAAACAAATGTTTTACATTGGCCTTTACAAAGTCCTGACTCGAATCCAACTGAGAATTTATCAAATAAATTTTCAATATGCAAAAGCAAGAAAACCAAAAAATCTAAAACAACTTGTAAATTATGTAAATGAAGAGTTGCAAACTATCTCTGCAGATATTTATTCTTATTTAGTAAGAGGTTACAAAAAGTTATCACTAAAAATATATACAACAGACTATTAATTCTTTCATGCCATTAATTTTGCATATTCCTGACAGTGAGACATAAGATCAGCGACTAACTTCAAAGATGGCCTGACCTGCCAAAGAGTCTAAGTAGTGTTGTTCTATATGGGGTCACCAACACCCTACAACCCCCTTTTAATAGCTTTGGCTTTGCAGAAGAATTTGTAGTGATAAGAATGAGGTTATTTAGAACATAGACTCTGGGGACACCAAAGTTGAAGTTGGCATTGAAGTCCATAGAAGCAGAAAATGGAGTGCTGCCAGAGAGTTGCCAGTAGCAGAGTCAAATTTAGGTTATTTTTTATAGTTCTTTAAGGCCGATGACTCTTGTTGGGATGGTAGTAGTCGGGCAATTAGGTCTGGGCTACTTTCCAAGCAGCTAGATCAGCAAGACCATAGAAAGGGAATGAAAGCATTTCCTCTAGGAAAGGTATATGCTGGTATTCAGAAAGTACAGCTCAGCAGGATGGTGGGACTCAGTTAACAGGGAACTTAGAGAAAGTGGGAGAATGCAATGTAGTACAACAATGCTTAGTCATGATCAGGTACTCAGGCTGGTTGTGGGATTTATTGCTGCAGCCATATAATTCATCAAAGACCATCTTAGGAAGAAAAGCATCCACTTTGATAATGTCAAATGGAAGACTCATTGACTGTCACAGACAAAAGCATGCTTACTTTCCTCAGCCTCAAACTGAAAACTAAGTGTGGATCTTGGAAGATAGTCGAAATTTCCTGATTGCATCAGACAAATAACACTACTGAGACATGGTCATCTTCTCAGATATAACCAAAGTGGTGATCATATGGGAATTAACGATGCCCTGTGAGAACCATCTGAAGGAACCTCATGAGAGGAAGCTTTCCAAATACCAGGAGCTGATGGAACAGTGTAGGAACAGTGGTTAGTGGGCTTAATGGGAGCTAATTGAAATAGCCTGTTAGGGATTTACAGGACATCATCTTAACTAGACTTGGTATAACAGGAGCATAAAAGGGATAGGAACATAAGAAACATTACAGAGTCTGTAGAAAAAGCCACTAGATGGATTTGGATTAAGAATTATCACTACTTGAAAGCAAGCTGAGAATTGAACTCCAGCTGAGTTACCTGGGTGAATGGATATAAAGTTAAAAGACCTAAAACTCCTGATAAAAATAGGAATGTCACTAATGGTGCACCCCAATTCATGTGAGTGATATATCTTGATTATTAACATACAATAATGTTTTTTTTTTACTTTGCCTACGATCTTTCAGAATTTATGCTTTACTAACCCTATATCTATAAATACCTGTTTAGCAAGAAATATTTGCTAGTGTGTGTGTATCTCTGTCTGTCTGTCTGTCTCTAATGTAACCTGGTCTTATTACAGATCAATGAGAAAAACAATTGTTATAGTAAAACAAAGTATTATAAACATCTTATTTATTTTTAGATGAAGAACTGTCAATCATTTTTGTTATTAATTTTGACTATATTGAATATTTTCAGTTGATTCTTATTGAAAATTACTTAAGTTGTCATTTTATGACAGTGAGGAACAGCATAGATCAGAATAAAGGATAAAGGGTAAGCTCAAACTCACATCTTTTGCCTGGGAAAAGACTTATTAAATACACCACTTGCTTAATCAACTGGGTTACAAGAAGCCATTGGAAACTCACACCAAACCTATAAACCCAAAAATTCCTTGAACACAGAATCAATCCAGCACTCCACAACATAAGAGTACCTACATCCTTGAAAATGACTGAAGATGTTTGAAAGTACTTGTACTCAAACTACACAAACAAAAACTTTGGAGAGATTTAAAATGTTTACAAACCACAGTTGTGACATCTTTTTCACCAATAAGAAAATATGAATAAAAATCTAAATACAAAATCCTTGTCTGTCATTTCTAATAAAACATGCCTACAAGGAAATCTTCTGTCTGTCTGTCTGTCTGTCTCTCTCTCTCTCTATATATATATATGAAGCATTTTGCAATATATGAGAAACTTGGTCACATGATTGAATGATAATAAATTCTATTATGTTAACATGGTTTTTGTATTATATTATTATTCATCTTTGTTGTATTCTTTTCTGTTTGAAGCTGCATAAATATATTAAAATGATAATATCATAGGATTTTTATGGGGTAAAGACACTATAATCTGATCCTAGGTAGAATTGTCAGGAAGTAACACTTTGATCCTAGGTAGAATGTACAAATCTACAGTCTGATTTTAGACAGAAGTAACAATTCCTCCATAAATAATTGCACCATTTCTAATGGGAATGATGCTAGTTTCGATAATTTTTTAAAAGTATATTTTACCTTACAGTCAAACATTACATGACACTAACTTTCTTCAAAGCTAAATGGTTTATCCATATTACATAAGAAATAGACATAACAAAATGTAAAAATATTTAAATAATGTGTAGTTAAACAAGGTTTAGGAGTGAAAAACTAAATGTTATATACAGAATATTAATAAAAGAGCAAAGCAATTCAAAAGATATTAATTTTGTAAACCTGGATATCAATGCTACTATTTTGTTTGACTTATAGATATTTGTAATTAGTTGACTACAACTATCATAAAACCAACTGTTATAATTCATTACCTTTAAAACCTAATCTCATTAAATAGGTACAAATAAAAGATATTACAGAAACAAAGTGACCAGTGCCTAAATGAATAAAAGCATGAAACACATGCACACAAATAGGAATAGATACATTTTTAGTACTTTTTGTCTATATTGTGCTTCTAGTGGATTACACAAGTCATGTAAAATTTCCACATAATCATATTAGTAGCTTACATCAAGTAGTGTAAGTTAAATCAATAATCCAAACATAGTCATATATATTCATAATCAATACCATTCAGAAAATATTGATGAAAGCAATATGGTCTTTATCTGTAATGTAACGAAAGCTTTTTTTTTTTTTTTTTTAGAGTTTTTGAGAGCATTCAACACTTAGAATGTTTAATTACTTGCTTTCATTTTTTGAATGTGAAAGGAGCTTGGTTTTAGTTAGGAAGTTAAGAAAAACATCATTGGCCAATCAATAAAAAAGTTACCAGTAAATATTCTTTAACAAAACATCAAACTTATATCCATCTCACACACTGTGTAAATCACAATAATTGTTATAAATAGTTTTTCATGCAATACTAAATATCTTTAAATTAGGAAGACCTACTGAGGCTAATATGTACAAAAATATAGTAAATAAAATAACTTTTAAGTAAGGGTTAATATGATACAAATATTAAAATGCAGATTTATCAGACTGAATCTAGTCTCAGTAATAAAATACTTTGTTCATTCACATCCTTTTCATTTTGAATAAAAAGGTTATGTTTATTATCATGTATCTGACACAGAAAAGTATGTCTTTCCTGGATAAATCCCCTCCCCATTGCATTCATGGAAGAAACTGGTTCAGAGATGACCCCAACTAGAGGTCAGATGCTCTATAATTTGAATTAACTTCTGCAGTTACACTTTAGGTGACTAAGTGCGTGTGTATCTTAAGGCATTGTTCAAAACCTGGCTTAGCCAAATAATTATTTCCTGAAGAAAGAAAAATCTTATAAATTGTACCTAATAAATGCCAAAGACTGCATATAATAATAGTCCAGAAACTGGAGATCCTGTATCATGGATCAAATAAACCAATTAGATAAAAAAAAATTAGAAAATATACATCATTATATGTCCACATTTTGTATTTGAGATTGTGAGTTTACAACATATTTGATAAAATATAATATCAATATTTTTTTTTCCTTTAAAAAAATGAATATTTAGTAGAAAACTGTCAAATAATTGTAAACCACAAAAATTATCAGCTTAGGAATATAGGTCCTTATTTATGAGCTTTATCAAATCAGCAGCTGAAATCCAGCTCACTATTTTTGGCAAGACCTTTCACATCTTTATTGCTACATGAGTATTGGATTGTGGTTATCAATAGAAACTATTCAAACAATAACAAATAAGTCTTACCTTGAATGAATCATTGTTATAAAACCTATCTTCCAAGTCAGCACAACCTTCAACAGGATCTTGGCCTGTTTCTGAAATTTAAAATAAAATGTGTTAACAAACTTTAAACAATAATCAAGTAAGGTTGATCAAATGATAAGTACCTGGGTAATATAAATGCAGTAATGGTGAGATTAAATATAACAAAATATGTAACAATTTAAATAGTACAAGTTAAATTAGGGATATGTGATTTAGAATTAAACAAAAATAACTGATATCAAGCTCTCTCTGCATAAAAATTAACTTCATAGAAAAAAGATTCACTTATAATTTTAGGTCATAGTGAAACTTATATAGGACATATAGAGCCAAGCTTAATTTCCTTTTATGTTTTATCTTTTAATAAAATAAACAAAATAGGTTTATTGACTAGAATGTAATTGTCCCTCATATCTCCTCAGGAACACAAATTTGTGTTTGAAATGAGCCTTTCTGAACTTGCTGCAATAAATCAGTTTGTGTACTTGTAAAATCATTCATATTTTTCAGCATTTTTATAATTTTCTCTGTAGGCATGAGTGCACACACAATTTCAATATAAGTGCTTTATATTTTGAAAATTTTACAATAATTCTAATAGTATATATTCTTCATTAGTTAGAAACTTAACAGTACCATTTAAGATATTCACTTAACTTGGTTGAAACAAGTAGTAATATTAAAACTATAAAACTAATTTTTCTTAAAAATATTTTGAAGAACTAATGGGAAATGTGTGAATCAAAAATAAATGTAAAAAGTTTAGGGCCTATAACTAGTCACATCTATTAACTGTAAAATTGTCATCATATTAAGTGGGATTTAAAGCATTTATATAAAAGAAGAGTTGAACAAAATTAGTGTTAGTCTATTCCAGAGACATTTCTATCAAATAAAATTAAAAAAGAAAAAACTATTTACAAGACCATGGTAATAAGAGAGAAATAAAAGAATATAAACAACTCATTGTAAAAAAGATGGTCAAAATTCTTTTCCCATGTACAATGCCAAATATTTGAATATATGAAAAAAATAAAAACAAAGCTTAAAATAAAATAAATTCTAAATATATTATTTGCTACAGATATTGTTTGATTTTACTCAATATAAAATTACAAGTAATTTAAAATAGATATAGATAAATAAGCCAAGATGGAATAAATATTGTGGAAAGAAAATATGAAAATTGGAAAAAATAATGATAGTTTATAAGCTAACGCTATACCACTTAATAAGCTGATATATATATAAAAAAGACCAAAACTTTTTAAAGCCTGAATATTATATGGCAGTCATTATATTTGGACTAAACAGTTTGTCAGCTGAGTGGTGAAGGTTACTGGCAACAGTATTTATCAAGAATGTTGCTGCTACATTGGAATTTCTGTACAAACAGGATTGGATTTCTATCATCAGAGATTGCAAGGAGAAAGAATTAACCAGAGATTATTTTATCAATAATAAATCATGAAAAATAACTAAGTTAGGTTTATTTTTAATAAAATTATTTTTATAAAACATGTTTCTTATGATTAATGGAATCCTGACTTATACAATTACATACTAGCTTTAATATCTCGACAAGCAGTAGTAATATTGGTAGTGGTAGTAGCAGTAGTAGTGAGGTAAATATTTTATGAATTTCCTAGGTAAAGGAATAGAGCCATTAAGGAAAATGAAAATAAATTAGATATGCTCAAATTAATTTAATATTCATGATTTTTTTTAATTCATTTTTAGAAAAAGTACAACTATCTGTTACAGCATTGGTCTGCTTAAAATTTAGTCATGTAAAATGTTATATTTTTCCTGTATTTTCAGCAACCTTTTTATATTTTACTGAAAAAAATCAGAATATTCATACCTTAATAAACAGAACTTAAAAAGTTTCAAAAACATATTTTCAAATTACTTAGGCATTCTAACCCATTTTCGACCTTTAAATCAATTAGAATGAGCTGAGTAAATTACAATATTTGCTTTCATAAACAGTCATTTCATTAAAAGTTATTGACTGAATGAGAAAAGGAATATCTTAAGGATGTAAATTTATGTCTCTTATAAGAGTCTATTGCTTTATTCTGAATAAGTTTGAATTACCACAGTCTATTGGGAATTGGTGTCTGTCTTAGTGTAAGTCCAGAAATGAAATACACAAATATTAAATTAAAACCATGTAATTTATTTTAGGATCTCTATTTTACTAAGCAGGTTTTTTTCTGAAATAGAATCTACTCCAAACTTAACAACCTTCAGAAACTAAACTGCAAAAGATTAAAACTACCAAGTAATTTAGGTAAAAAATATATATATTGTAATGTCAAATGATTTTCAACACTATTTTCATATGAATTCCAAGATAGTTCCAATTTAATGTTTTCTTATGTAATTTTTTTTATACAAGGTTTTCGATTAAAAAATTCTGCAGACAAAACAGAACTATTTAAAAATCCTTCAATTACTATTACTACCAAGGTCTATAATTTAACAAATCCTTAAGTTAGTCCATCTTCCTCTGCTAGATTCACACTACTGTCTCTTATTGACCTTTAAGAGCTGAGGCCCCATATCCCCTAATTAATGTGTCTTATAACAAATTATGGGAAACAGCTCATCAAACCTGTTATCACCAATCCTTCAGTATTATCTACTATTTTGATTACATTCTTAATAAATTTTATCAAAATCATAATGTTTTGACTTAATTTTCTTTACAAATAATATCATTTAAAAAAAATCACACACAACTAAAATATATCTTAAAACAAAACAGGAAACAAACCTAAAAAAAGTTCTATGAATGGGTTTTATAAAACTAGAAAAAAATTTTCTACTTTATTCTATTTTTACTTCTTGATGAAGTGGTATTAACAAATTGAACTATTGGTGAATAGCTTTTGGCTGAGCCAAGTCCTGAATGGGAATAAAATTATAAGTAATAAAGATATTAAAGTTAATAGCGGAAATTTAATTTAGGAGTTAATTGACTCATAAAATTCTAATGTTTAATTAATAATAAAAAGGATCCCATAAGGTAGTTGAGAAAAAAATCAGCATTTTCCCTTAAAAGCAATAACTTTTATATTAACCAATAATACAACTTAAAAAATTGTACAATTTCATAGGGGTGTTACAAACTATTTTAATATAAATGATCATACAATATTATGCCTTCAAATTTACTGTATATAAAAATGTTCTTTCTTATTAAAGAATTGAATTTATAAGGTTGAAATGATAAAGGATTTAAGTTTTCCCAATAACTAAATGGTCTTTAAGTAATGAAAAACATTTTTTTAATAGAAAGGAAAAATCCAAAAGCTCAAACATACACACAATATATATCTTATTATAATGGAGATTGTGGGTTTGTCTGTCTGTAACTGAAACTATATTACTATACAAGTCACAATTCCCTTTGTTATTTACACACATTCTCCATGATTTTATTTTTTATTTAAACCTCAATTATTAGTAAAATTGTTTTACATCATTAAGACTGTTAACAATATCTACATACTAATAACATGCAATTATATTTATATATTCAACGAAATAGCGGTTCACAGTGTGAATGGGAAGGCTAATTTGCATATTGATCTTAAAAAATTTGATTTTAATAAATATATGCTTAGTATTATTGATTTCTAATTGTTTGGTTTTATCTTAATAAATATGAGCAAAAATCTCGGGGATAAATCTTAACAGAAATCTATTAACATAAAGAAATAACTGTAATTTTATTCTTTACTTCCTATTTTAACTAAATAGTTAAACTAGGGAAATTTACCACTGAAAGACGGGAGTAATGGAAAATGGTGGAACAGTTAGTTTCAAATTTGTTCTATTTTCCGATTATACCCCCTCTGTTCCAAATATTTTTATCTGAATTTTTATTCAGTTTCATTAGCCTTTCTAATTTAACATGATATTTTATTATATTAAAACTTAAATACTTGCACCCGGAGGGTGCATATATTTGCTAGTATATATAAGAAAATTTGAAAAAACAAGTGTTCCAAAAATGGGATGAATTTAATTATCGATGTTTAAAACATTTCAGTTACAATGAACCTTCATCAGGATGTCTCTTGGGGTGAAGAAAATGATGGATGTTTTTATATATGACAGGAGATGAAAATCTTTTTTCATCTCCTGTCATATATAAAAACATCCATCATTTTCTTCACCCCAAGAGACATCCTGATGAAGGTTCATTGTAACTGAAATGTTTTAAACATCGATAATTAAATTCATCCCATTTTTGGAACACTTGTTTTTTCAAATTTTCTTTATATTGTCGGATTTAATTTCCATATTTACTCCCATATATATATATATATAAACTGAGTAAAACTAATGTAAAGAACAAAAACATTATTCCCGTGATGGTCAATTTCATTCTAAGATTTATCTAAAATAATAACTTTTTGTTATATTTCAAGTTTTACTTTAGGCTTTTCTGTTAATTGTAGCATTAATATATTTTCTTTCTCTTACTCCACCTCTCTAGTGCTAGAATAAGATGATTAAGTTAAAATCATGAGTAAGTGTAAAGGTGAGGCCTAACATTTCTGTTGAATGAGTAAATTAGTACTCTATAACTAGTAAACACAGAAAATGACTCAAAATGTCACTATCTTTATATAAAAGCTTATATTGTATGTATAGTAAAATGAATAAAGAACATATAAGAAATGTCAATGCTGCTGAAAAGAAAATACATTTCTGCCCAACTTTCCTTCATAAATACACACACACACAATATATATATATGTGTGTGTGTGTGTGTGTGTGTGTGTGTGTGTGTGTGTAGTGGGTGTATGTGTGCTAATAAAGACAGAATGGTATGATTTAAAGCCATCCTTAGACAAGCCCATCTGGCAACTTGCTTTTAGGTGCCAATACAGGTTTTACTAACTCACCATTCTAGTTATTCCAAACCAACAGATTTTTAACTTGATTTTTTCATATAATATTTGCTTATCATAACTCAATAAAGGGATTATATAATAATCTCTTCTTTGTGTGTTAATTGATATATTAAAGTATTCATTGCAAGAGTTTCTTCAAACTAGTTAAATCATTTTGGCTGCTTGCTTTTTTTTTTTAATTGGCAGTCAATAATAAAAGCAAAAAATAAAAAGAATGAATTTAGTATTCTAAATAACTTTGTAAATGATGACATCTCAAAATTACAGATGATGAGAAAAAAATGGAGAAATTAAGGTGAAAATAAAACAATATGAATGATAAAAGTGGAAGGACACATTTTATTATCTATATGAAGTAAATACTTAAACTAAACAGTGTTTAAATTATATTAAAAACTTATTTGTCATTTTTTGACTTGAATACAAATATAGTGATAATATAAAATTTGTTTTTACAGTCCACAATACAATTGAGGCTGTTTTTTTATTTTATTAAAACAGTGCTTTAAGCTTATTGGGAGAAAAATATAGATTTGATGAGTGGAAAGAGAGAAAATATATTTTATGTGCAAAAGAAAGATTTCAACAAGGTTTATTCAATGATATAATGAATTTAAACTAGCAGTAACAATTTACTGAGTAAAACATAAAATAGGCCTCAATGGTGTCACAGACTGTTAATTGATATTTAAATGTTTTCATGGGGAAAGATATTTTTATCCATCAGATTTTCACTTATTGAAAATAGATGCAAAATAACATCAAGTTAGAAAAATAATTTTCAACCTTAGTAAAGTAAATAGTATTAATTTATTCTATTTTGTTTTTATCTTTTATTTGGATGCTAATGGGCTTAAAGCTCAAAAGAAACTTGTTCTCAAATGATTTTATTGATTATTCTCTACCTCCACATACCATCAAAAGGAGTAGGAACTCATAAAATCAAAAATTATTTCTAGATGTTGTGGAGCAGTTTTCTTCTTACTTAGGAGCAATAAGTTTTATTGAGGCCTACAAGCATAGTAATTATTCAAAGAACATAATTAAGGAAATGGTATAATTTTCTTAAACTGATACCAAATTATAGTCAGAAAAGAAACTAAAAACATGAAGCATTTAATCATTCATTGATGTTTCTTGTCACATTTAACTTTAAATTTTCTATAACCAGAAATAAACTAATAACATTATGAAGCCAAAGATACAAAAAGGAATATCCAGAGCAATATAATAAAATAACTATATATAAAATAAGAAGTTATCTAATTTAAGTAATGATTTTATAAATATTTTCTTTTCATAAAAAGAAAAAAGGTATTCAGGAGTTTAAGTTAATAATGATAATAATTATAGATAAATAAAGGCACACACACATTTATATTTTGGCAACAGTTTTTCCTCAATACAAGTCTGGTTAAAAAGATGAGACAAAGAAGCCTGTCAGACTCTTTTTTTTTAATGTTTTCTTGTTTACAAACAAAGGAATATAATGAAATGAATATCCAAAAGATTCAGGGTTTCAAGCACTTTTGGTTGGGCTGCAGGCACTTTTTAAAAACTTTAGTTTAAATCTGCTTGAAAACTGAATTCCATTTTAAAATTCATTTCTGAGTTCAACACTAACAATAAATTCCCCTTCTTTGATGTCCTATTTGACAATAAGGATTAAATTTTCACCAATTCATTATAGAAAAAAAACCCTACAAATATAAATTATTGCCTTTTAATCTACAATAGTGAATGCCCAGATCACCATAAGATTGCTGTTGGGAAAAATGTTATTAACAGAGAACAACTTATCTCTTCTTTACATACAATATTCCTTAAACAAGTTTCTAATATAAGACAAGCATTAATAAATAATGGCTTCTCTAATTTTGTCATTGACAATCAAATGCACAAAACCCTTATAAAAACTCATAACATGGATATAGATAGTAATAACTATGACCATTAATTTATTTCATTGTAATTTCTTGTAATCAGATGTTAACTAAATAAGATGAATGTTCATTAAAACATTATATATCACTATACTTGTCCAGTTGACCCTGAAAAACATAAAATTAATCATTTACTATAAAAAATTTAAAACCACCAATTTAGTAATCAGCAACAACTCTGAAAAAAATTGACAACAATTACGAGGCAAACAAATGTCATATATATGAATTCACTTTCCCTTAGGAAAATACCTCTCTCACCCTAAACAATCATTGAATTCCTATATAGAACAAACTACTACAACCCTATCTAGACATTTACCCTGCCACTTATATAGCCAAAATGCTATTAGAAATCATCTCAGGAAACACCATTTGAAACTCCAGTATGCCAAATTCTTTTCAAAATAACCTGAATATTATATAAGACCAATGATAAAAATAGACTCAAGATAATCGAGGCCTTAACTATGAAATAAAATTAAAAAAACTCAACCAGATCTTCAGATATGTATTTAACAATTAGAACCTTACTACTTTTCAAATTGTTGTGTGAAATCAGTCAGTACCACACCAATTAATACAATTCTCATTTCAACCATGACCATTACATGATGTTAACTGCAGTGGCCCATGGCAAATTCATTTAAATCAAACATGGATAACCTCATCTAAGTTCCATAAAAACAAACTACCATTCTTGAAAATGTTTGGAGACACAGCTGAAACCACTCAAATCCCTGAATCTTTTAGATAATTTCTACATTAATTCAGTTTAGAATTATGATCTCTTGTTTGTAAACAAGAACATTACTAAAGAAAGCCCTATGAGCATTCCTGTCAGTTCTTTTTAACCAAATACACACACACACACATATATATATAAGTGCTTGAGTACCAATCTGACATTTTTGTTGGAGTAGTATTATGTCAATAATTTATCCAAGAGTACTCAATACTTCATAAAAAGTAGAACTTTAATAATAATTGTGAAAAATTATGGGTCTAACATGATCTCATCAGGATCTTACTGGACTAAATTGAAAACACTACTATTTATTCTTAGTTGCCACTGGGTAGGTGGGTTAGGAGAGTGTAAGCTAACACTAGGCTAGTACAGTATTAATCTTCTTCATGAGATGTTTATTTTAATTTATTCATGGAGTATCATCTCTAGACATGTAGCTAATCTTTACGCCTTTTCTTGTTGATATGTTTTCCTTTATAAGTTTTATTGTCATGTCTGGCTTAATTCCATTTATTTATCTATTTCCCTGTTTTGATTTCTGTATCATTTTTCTTTGAACTTAACCCTTTATCTACCACTACCATCTACAATAGCCATGTCCCAAATGGTTGACAAGCTAGTATCATATAAACTGATCCTTTACTACTGAATAGAAAATGTATTCATTTAATTCATTTCTCTTTTTTTTTATTACTTTAAACTATTTTCTAATAGCTGACATCTCTCTAATGCTGCGTGCAATCTTAAACAGACATGGAAACAACACCCCATGAGAAAATAGCTATATGGCCACCTGTCCCATATCACACAAACCATACGAGTGAGGCAAACATGACATGCTGGGTACTGCTAGAGAAGCAAGGATGAACTCATAAGTGACGTTCTTCTGTGGAAGCCATTGCATGGGTATACCAGAGTAGGTAGTCCGGCAAAAACCTACATAGACCAACTCTGGGCGGATACTGGATGCTGTGCAGAGGACCTCCCAGGGGCAATGAATGATAGGGACAGCTGGCGAGATATTGTCATGGATATCTCTGCTGCTAGTGTGACATGATTTTATATAGCTTAGCTGTAGCACAAGTCCATAAGTATGGAACACTCAGTGAGAATTGAACTGACAATAGTCTACTAACCTAGCTTACATTGCTTAAGATGCCCAATATATATATCCATGCGATTATCACACAGATTAATCTGCACGAAACTTGAAGTTATTGAACATTGTGGACCTTTTGATATTTTAATTTAGCTGACCTTGATAAGTGCACTGGAAAATTTTTGTTTTAAATCTCTTACAAATTTGAGCAACATCTTACTCAAAAGTGTTTACATTAATATATATATATATGATAACTGCTACATGTCCTGTTGCTGGGGTTGTATCCCCTGTAGTGGCATAAGATCCTTCCTAAAAAAGGGGTGTCCTAGATATGACACTAAACTGCATTAGGTGGCGAGACTCAAGTTCTGGATATCTGGCAAGTATGGAGTACCACTTTATTGACATTACTCCCAGGTCCACTCTGACCCAGAGTGGTAGTGCCTGTTAGGGACTCATGTATGGGTTAAATAGATGTTTGCAAATAATTTGTATTAGTAATATTTTATTATATAACTGTGTACAAAAAAAATTAAATTACACAAAAAAAATGTAAATATAAATCAAGGTTGCCACTCTTTGTAGGAAATCATTTTCCATGATATTTTCTAAGTTTTCCAAGACACCACTTGTTTATGGTGGAATTTCATAATCATTACGTCTAATATTGACACATTCTTACCTTTTTTATGATGTAGGGTTAATGAAGTATCTTGGGTTCATTATAAATGATGCCTACATCTATCAATTAACTATACAATAAAATTATCTGGCCTCCAGTTTTTGCTTAGCCATGATCAACACTACTATTTTTCTTTTTTAACTTACAAAAACACTCTTAAACAAATACTGTAACAATTACAATACCCAGTTTAAAATTTAGCTTGTATAGCTGCTACATATGAACTTTAAAGCTCATATGTAGCACCTATTCAAAAATTCATTATATTCTACTTCTACAAAGTAGTGAATCATACCATAATGTACACTGCAATCTGTATGTTAATAAAGACTTATTTAATACTAGGGTCTTCAACTGGTGGGGGTTGTGATTTCAAGGGAGCAATAATTTTATTTGGAGAAAACCATTAAAGGACATTTTTAAGTAATTTAATTAATTTAAGTGAACATAAAGTTTTCATATTTAAAACAAAAGGTCATTACAAATTTAATTCATAACTATTTATACAATATATCAAAGTGAGCAGTAAAAAACAATGTGGAAGACACCTGATTTAATGGATGGAATGATAATTCTTGTCTTGTTCATATTCAGTGTTATGTAAAAATACATTAAAAAATTGCTACATGATGAAAGTGAAACTTCATCAGATAGAATCAACTAGTAGCCAGTCAGAAGCATTTTTACTGTTTAATGAATATTCATGAATAATTTGGGAAATCTTGAGTAGAATCATTGTTTAAAAACCCCACAATCTTTGTTATTTTACAGTTGATAAATTATTTATTGATATTTTTGACAGAAAAAACGAGCAAGACTGTTTGGCTTGTTTTATTTGTAGTCAGACCTAATATCCCACAAAAAATATTCTTTACAAATCTAAACAATTTGGAAAAAGTGCATAACTGAATCACTAGGCAACAACTTTAAATGTATACTATATATATGTATTGATGCTGTCCTTTAATTAAAAAAAACAAAAAACTTATAAATGAATTACCATATTAAGTTATGTTTTCCTTAGGGTTTTATTTTTATTAAAAGTATTAATTCCTGTCGAGAAATTAAAATTATATACATTGGATTTCATTTCATATTCCACTAACATCTGTCCGGTAGACTATAATAAAAATTTAAAACTCCGAATTCACAGTCTACCCAATAATTTATTCACATTCTTCAGACATGAGTTTTAATCTCTCTACTCTCAACATCATCTGTGTCTATTTCATTTCAAATGTCCATGACCTCTGATATAGATATACTAGAGTGAGTCAAAAGTTTTGCAATATTTTGGTAACATGAGGCACAATTTGGCAGCTCCAGATGCTTTTGCAGATAATGAACCACACTAGAGAGTGAGATACCAGGCTTGAGTGCTACTCTCCAGATTTACCTCTGTGGTTTTGAGATTAGTCTTGGAATCCACAGTTTTAGGCCTAACCGAACTTACCTGGTTGTCATTGTTCTTGTAACACAAGTGAAATTTCTTAAACCATCTAGTTTTGCACAACAAATGTTTTTGATTGCTTCTGTAGTGTTATGGCCCAATTTGAACTTGTTACATAATTCATAGGCAGCTTAAGAATTATGTACATATTGTAGTAAGAATATTTTATAATCAGAGTTTGTTAGATTTAAAATCGGAGGGAGTTAAGTGGAAATTTCCATAACCATTAGGATTATGATTGATTAATGATGACCCTGATTTAACACCTTCAGATGCATGTGATTACAGGCGTGAGACAATTTAGTTTTAGTTGTGAGCCGTCACTAGCAGGGTGTGGACGTCTCTTAAAGCCACACTCACCGCACTGTTGAATATGGGCTAGGTTGTATTAAATAAAAGCTTAAAAGATAAACAAGTCTTGCTTTATTGATTCATTTAAACAAGAAATGACCTGCCTGAAAAAGAAAGAGGAATCAGCCCAAGAAAGCAACCCACTGAATCAGCACGAGAAGTCAGCCCTGAAGAATATGGCTGATGAGTTAACAAATAAGAGCCCTCATCCCATCTCTAATCTGTCTGTCTCTTACTCGCCGATTATATACCAGATATTGAATGGGTATATAACAAACTTTATAAATCATAAGTTCCCAAATTAGACTATGTTGCATATTCATTTATGAATCTTCAAATTACACACAGAGTGAAGCAATGCACAATGTGTCAGCACACTCTGATACTACCAACCACATCAAGTACCAAGTACCTTCCACAGCTTGAACTGCATTGGTTATGTAATATGTGTGTCGCAAACTAGCACATACCAAAATATTGCAAAACTTTTGACTCATCACCTCAATCCGGCAAAGACTACCTATGGGCATGCATGTGGCTCCTCTAGTCAACTTTACCCATGCCAAGTCCTGCCACATATGTGACAAGCAAAGAAACTGTCTATAGAATTGCTATTAACCCTATGAACTCTCATGTAGCTTTTCAGACCTGCTGCAGATGCATATACTTAGTCACAGAACTGATACATATTACCAGTAGGTTGCTGAAGAAAAACCTGTGTGAATCAGTCTCCAATTGTTTGTTGTCATGAGATCTCATATGACTAGTCTGGCTTTGGATAAACAGACCTTACTGCAGATGTTACAAAAATGTTAAGGCTGAAAAAGATCCAAGATCAAGGTCAAGTCCTGTTTCCATAGTGCTTGTTCACTTCTCTGTACAACCACCATAGATCACTTTTCCCAATACATACACACACACATTATATATATATATATATATATATATATATATATACACACACACACACACACACACACACACACACTAGAATGTTACCTGTTATATGATAGTGTTTTAAAGTAGGGATTAAACTTGGGGGAGGTGTACAGAATTCATGATTATGAAATGTATAGCTTAAAAGGTAGGAAAATAAAACATCAAATCTTTGTATAAATGAGCAGCATATATTACTTATTTCATTACTGTCATTTTTTTTAAGTATGCTTTTGCAACTTGTGTAGATCACTAAATACAATAAAACTGATAAATAAAATAATGATTTCATTATCTTAAATTAAACAGAATTTTTTCCCGTCTAAATTGTGATATGTTTCTGTGACTTTTGACCATAAACAAATAGACCTACATGTATATGAACAAGCACTTCTACATTCAATTTATGATATGAAATCACATAAATTGTTTTCAATGTGTATATCATGTATTGCCAATAGATGACAGATATGCCTTTATTACCTTGTTTATCTACACATTGAATAACATATCCTTTATCAAAAATATTAGTATAAATTAAATTTTATTGTCAATATTAACTTTATGTAAATATTATTTATTTTTATTACTATAATTACTGACTAGACACACATTTGAACATTGAATTAAGTTATTAGATATCTGCTGTAGACAAATAAGATTTTTCACTATATCTAAGTAAAAAGTAATTAATATTTCTTAAATTAAGTGATCATTGAATTAAGTAATCCTATATTTCCATAATAATTACTTTAGTTTTGGAAATTTTGATTATAAGAATTACATTTTTTCTGTTGACAACATCAATCATGACATAATTAAAGTTAATTTTGGTTTATAAAAATTTACATCAGTACAAACAGTACAAAATTATTTTTTACTAAGTTTGCTATTTTGTAGCAAAAATTATACCAAAATAATATTTTTGATTACACAAATGTAATTTTTTAATTTTATTCAAACATATTTTGGGGTTATATGAGCAAAATATGAAGCATCTGGTATACACCCTTAAATATGCACAAAAATGTAACATATCTTTTTTGCATGTACATATATAATTTAGGGTAGCATAAACATAATGCAATTTTGAAACTAAGTGATTTACGTACATGCATATTTTTCTTTATATACTGTTGTGGGGCATGATGGGAAGGATGGTTTAGTTTGTGAGGCATTCTGGGAAAGGTGTTTTAGTTTATATTGTATTATTTTTGTGATTTGTTACTTTATTTCTTCTATTATGTTTAATCTATTCTAGTGTTTTTTTTTTATATTATTTTTTTTCATATTTATCATTTGTTTATTTTCTTTTTATTCATTAGTTGTTTATCTTATTCATATTTTGAATCATTCTTTTATTTATATTCTATTTGTTTATTTTGGTATTTTATATTATTTATTTTATTTCATTTTAGTCTTTGATGCTAATTTTCATGTGGCTTAAAATAAGAATTGTTTTCATGTCTATATTTGGACATGAGTTCTGGTCATTTGTTAAGTAGTTTATTTTTCTCAGGGAAAATGATCATGGCTATTTTTTCTTCTAGGCAAAGGTTACAGTGTTCTGATAAATTCATACGACTGCTGTTTGAACAGCAGTGTTGCACCCAACAAAGCCTTCATCAGATGATGACTCTGGGTTCAGACATGGTTTTGGGGCCAAAGTATCATTACCACTAAATCAGAGCACCTCAGTAGTATCTCATGATACCACCAGACTTTGTTAGTTTGTTGTCACTCTGATGCAGATAGAGTCTTATCTTGGATCTTTTTTATGTATTTCCTCTTGTCTGATGGAGAAAGTCCAAGTTTAGTCAGGAATGTGGAGGTTGAGTTGGTAATGAATCCTTGGCACCCAACTTTGATAGGAAATACATTCATTATCCAACTATTTCTGACACATTGTTCTTGTAGATCTTCATATTTTTCCAACTTACACTGATGTGCTCAGTCAATGTTTTCTTCAAAAGGGTCTGTTAACTTTTTTTCAGCTTAACGGACCAGATGACAATATCAGGACACTGAGCCATTAACGTTATTTCAGTTGAAGATATGAGTTGATGTCTTAAACTACTTACAATGTGCCAGTCCATGCAGCCATCAAACAATGATGATCTGTGCCTATTTTTAAGCAAAATTTTCTAAATAGTTTCTTTTTTAATGAAATGTATTGCTTTGTTGGTAATGTTATTAAAAGCTTTATTTGCAGTCTCACAATATCTCTTCGACACCCTGGCAAAAATCTCCAGGACTTCATGGTGCCTCCATGTGTACGTTCTTAAGGCGTACTTGCATCCATTGTCAAAATGTTTGAGGTTAGCAGTTTTCCCACATGCTCCTCATAGGTCAGATGTAGCTAGCCCCCAGATATGTAGGTGTTAGTAACATGTCGTAGATTGCCTTTATAAGGAAACTTAACTTTTTAGGCTCCATATGTTTGATGTTGCATCATGTGACAGCTATGTCTTTTGCACTCTCCCACTTGGTCCATGTGCCCTGTTTACTTTGTCCTACAGCTGTAGTAAAATGCTTGACTTCTTCAAGTTGATGAATTTCTTCTGAAACCATTTTCCTTTATGTGGATTCTTTAGACCACCAATGCTGTGTGTGCATGCTATATTAAAATTATAAAACTAGAGATTTCATGAAATCCCATAACCTTTAGTTATTTCATAAAAACCTTTTTTTGGTCAGAGATTTCAGACACTCCTTAAAATCTTCAGAGACTTCATGAATTCCCTAAATAAAATAAACCACTGATTTCATTAATTTACTAGTGAGCTAGACTTTTAGTGACAGATAATTTAATCGGTCACCTAAGTAATTCAAATTATCACAATAATTAAGCCTATAATAATTAATCTAATTGAATCAATTACCCCTGCTTTTCCATCTTATCTTGGGTCAACAGAACACAGGTGTAGTTTTACCAATTCATTACTCGAGATGAAAGGAAATATTGGTGATCACTTGTGCATTTTTTCATCCCTAATGTTCATGTACAAGTATTTCTGCCATATATTTAGGGTTGCTAAGTTTTCTTAATTAGGAAATACTGTCCTTCTTTTAGTTATCACTATCCATGTCATTTCTTATGTTTAAGAAGGATGACATCTTTCCTTCTTTGTTAGAATTATATTTTATAAATATAGTTGATAACATTATTATCACATTTTAATATGATTGTGAAATAATTATAATGATATAACTGGAATAATACAGAAAAATTGTGTTGTTTTATTAATTCATAAAATAAAAATAGTATGTTTTAAGGAATATGGAATACCTTAAGCAAGGGAAAATTCCACCTTTAAAAACATTGTTACTGTATGATCTTTACTTAATTATGTATTTACATCTTATTATAATTAAAAAAATGTGTATGTACACTAAGGCCCTGACATTTTTGGTTCAATTTCAACTAAATATTCAGGAATTGTTTGGGTCATCCTGGAAAAGGTTTTAGATTATAAATCACCAAGATTATTTAAGTTTTTACTCCACAAAATGAAACACATTCTTATGCCAATAAAACATTAAGTAATCCTATGATAACTGTTGTTATAAAAGATAAATCCACATAAAAGATATTTTATGAAGTTAATATTCTTAAAAGGGTGCTTTACAAGTTTCCAATGGGATTACAGTTTGGAAAGTTTTTAGACCAGTCCATAACCATTTGTGTTCAAACCATTCCTTGGTATTCTTCATCATTATCAGGTTGTACCGACAGCATAGATACCCATGACTCTCTTGCCAACTGTCCCTATTGGTCATCACTTCTGCACAGCATCAAAAATTCCCATAGATTTGATTAATGTAGAACTGTGTTAGTTGGCCTACACTGGTGTGTCCATGTGTAGGTGTCCACAGGAGAATGTCACTTACAAGTTTGTTCTTGCTACTTCAGCAGTGTCCAGCATGTTTTGTTCACCTTACTCAGATGGTTCATGTGATAGGGCGCAAGTGGCCGTACAACTGCTTTCTCGTGAGGTGCTCCTTTCAAGATTTGTTCAAGACAGCATGCAGTATTTTTGTGTAGTTCCCATCTAACTTTTTCTCTAAGTATTTCATTAAAGTCCAAGTAGTGCAGCCATACAGTAGCACTGACATGGCAACAGCTTGGAAGAATTTTTGTTATATCTTATTAGAGAAGTGGTTCTCAACCTTTTTTTTTTGCCATGCCTCAACACATCAGTTATAAAATCCTGATGTACCCCCATGTTATAATATATAATTTTTATAATTTAAAAAGTGAACTCCGTTTGAGCTGATGATGCTTAAAACATCAATACCTTGGTTTAAACAAGCTTCAAAAGAACAAGCCATCTATGAAAAATAAAAATGAAATAAACAGAAGACAGAAAATAATTAAGAAAAAAAAAAAATTTGGACCCAAACCTCATTAGTCCCAACCCCCCCTCCTAAGAATCAAATTGCTACTCTGTAGGATGTACACCCCATGCTGGGAACCACTGTATTAGAGAGAGTAGATTTCCATATGATTGATAATCTGTCTATAGCAGCCCATGCACTTTTTATGCATATATTGACATCTCCTTCTGTAGATAAGATATTACTAACTAGGTATATAAGTTGGTGTATGAGTTTGAGGGGCTTATCATCCAGTGTGGAGATACCTCCATCTAGTTTAAAATACTTGAACTCTGTTTCATCTGAGTTCCCATAGAGGCCAATGCCTTTGTCTAGGCTATGCAGTAGTGATTTGGCTTGTTTGTGTTTTTGTGAGCAGCACAAGATCATCTACATAGTCCACATATGCTTCTTACCTTTTTTAGCATGAAACCCTTTTCTTTTATGAGATCTAATGACATTTGAAGAACATAATCGAAGCATATTATAAATATATATGGTGCTAATGTATCTACCTGTAGGACTCCAGTAACAATGTCAAAGAAATCTGTGTCCCCATTGTAGAGCATTATCATAATGGTAACAGTTTCTTTGGAGAGACTGTATGCTAGTAGCATTTGCTCAATCTTTCCTCTGTGTATGCAATCAAATGCCTTGGAGATATCTACAAACAGTAGTTTTTCTCAAACCCCTTCTATGATCTGACAAATAATCAGGTTCTGAGAAGTTATGCATCTATTTCTACAAAACCAGTTTTGGAATTTACTAAGGATTTTCTCTACTTCAGTTCAGATGCGATTAAGAAGAGTATTATAAACCTGAGCTGTTATGGCAGTAAGAGTTATACCTCTGTAGTTTTTAGAGATTCCAAGGCCGCCTTTATTGGGAAATGGGGAGGGGGATTCAGCCTTTCGTCCATTTCCCTATTATATTTTTGTTTATACACTGCATTGTATAATTGAAGAAATTTCCTTGTCTTCTATACTTTGGAGGGTATTTTGTTGAGACCTGCAGCTTTTCTAATTTTTATTGTTTTTAGGACTTCATTGAATTCATCTATTGTAAAGTGACCTAGCTTGATGTCTAGTTGGCTATTAATGACTTTTTGGGTATTATTATCTGTGATTTTAGGTAGGTTTACCAGAAGTTTCTTGAAGTGTTCTTTCTACTTCAGAAGTATATCTTCTTGGCTGGCTGCTTTTAGCTTTGATCATAAGGTTCTTTTTCTTTTACAGAATTTTTGATTTTGCTGATTTGCCTTTGGATATATTCTATTTGGTCTTTTTTTGTAAGTTTTACGTAGTTCTATCTGGGTTTTAAAATTTTGCACGTTGACATTAGTTGGTTTTGTTTTATTATGTAGGAATGTCTTTTTTAAATTACTTCTCTCTTTTCTGACTGCTTTTATCTCACAGGGGATAGTGTATTTAGCTCTTTGGTTGGTTGGTATACATTCATCTGCTGCTTCCAAGTGGGCACTGACAAAGTTTTCATATTGATCATTTGGAGTATGCATTTTTGATGTCTCCTTAAGAATATCAAACTTGTTTCTTACTATCACTGAATAGTGATTGAATATTTCACTGTCAGCAAATGAGGAGGAGTCATATCATACATTTACCAGTTTGCTTCTTATTTCTGTGTAGACTCAGGTGTAACTGTACTGAGACGATTTTGTGATTGGTGGATACTCCTTCAAAAGAGGAATATGCCTCACAGTTCATAGCACTGTTTATCTATTTCTTGTTTATTAAAATGTTATCTGTACTTTTGAGTTATTTGGGTAGTGGTAGTTAATAGTTTACCATTCATTTTCTGGTATTTGTGTTTAAAATCTTAGTATTGACAATCTTGGCAATATCCTGCTGTAATACAAAATTTCTTCCATAATGGTGGCTGGCATTTTATATATAATAATAATGGACTCTCCCGTCGATTTTCGACGTATGAGGGTTCATACACACAATGAACTCCCACACAGGGATTTGTTTATAGTGGTGAAGGCTTGTGTTGGACCATCCACACTTTTTGGCACAGTCGATAGGAAAGAATTGGTGCATCAAAGGTTGCCACAAACTCAATCAACGACCGACCTCAGGAATTTTGAATTCAGAGTTATCCCTCTCCTAGACTGGTTACCTACCCAAGGCTGAAGAGCCCAGTCTGCCCTACTATTTAACCCATAGCTGGAAGGAGAATATATGGATTCATACCTTTCCCAAGGGTATTAGTGCTATATATATATGTGTGTGTGTGTGTGTGACAAGATTCTTATTTAACATAATAATTTGCTGAGTCTTTTACTTGCTTTCCATCATTACCAATTCATTTTTATCACTGCAAAAGCTCCCTATAATGTAAAAAGGTTTTACATCAAACCACAATTTGAAAAGTCCTTCTAAAAATCATGCTATCCAAATTGAACTTCTTGTCATAACACACTACATTGTTCCTTTGTGACTTACCATTCAATGTGCTTTTTCTTAGTGAGCACAAGCCAATTAGAAGGCCATCTTTCTGAATCAATTTTGATGCCTTTTGAAGATAGTTTGCAGTGGTCAATTTGTATAGCTTTCCTGATTGTTTCTTAGTGCCACAGATTTCAAGATCATTTATAAAATTGCTCATGGAATTTCAATATTGGTTCAAGTTTTGTGCAATGACATTAATACTGTTACTCTCTTAATAATAAAATAAAATCTTTTATTTATTCATTTTTTTGTGAGCCTTGTTTCTCTCAGCATTTTCAAAAACAAAAACGTAGAATGCGTGGTATATACAGTGTTCAAATAACAATTGACAGCTTATAGAATTACTATGAACAAAGTTACACCAATAGAAAATTCAAGAAACTTCTTAAAAATATCAGTAAATAATCTTTTGCAATAAGTCTAATACTTATTTCCCCTTTCAAAACAGTGGGATTTTTCAAAATTTGCAGATGTGATCATCTCACTAAGAACTGATTTTCAAATTGAATTCCCTTCCCATTTTTTTCCTCAAAAGTTAAGCATCACCATTTTTTTTTGCCATTTTTTAACTGACTTCACTTGCAAATCAATTTATTTAAATCCAAAATCTGGATATGTTATGCAATTCTGAGTACAATTAAAAAAAGAAAAAAAAGATTATATTATATGGAAAATATGTATTTTAATGATGATTTTGTCATGAAGATAATTTATGGCACTGTCACCAGAAACAAGTACGTCTCTGTACACTTATTGATATACTGCATATAATCACAGGTGCTTGTGGTATAATGATTATTGTCATAGGAAATGGACATGGCAACACAAGTTCAAGCTGTTTGCATTTCACACACCGCTAATCCTTTGAGAAAGGCATGCATCCAATTATTCTTCCTCTAGCAATAGGTAAATAGTAGGGTAGACTGGGCTCTTTAACCTTGGTATGGCAACTAGTCTAAACCAGTTACACTCTGCTTTATGATCAAAATTTTCCCACAAATTTTCTACATTGTCAAGACCAGGGCTTCTTTGTGTCAATGGTATTATGCTCCAAATATTCTCTAACTGTACATGCTCTATAGGATTAGCTGCCAGCAGGTGATCATCAAAATATGTTATGACAAATCTATAAAGACTTGTTACAAGATCAAGCTTGGTGTTGTACAAGCAGCTACCCCAGATAATAAATGAGCCTCTTCCTGGATGTTGAGTTGAGGATATACAGTTCCCCTAGTATGCCATATTGAAGCTTTAACATCAATTACTCAGTAACATACAGTAGAAACAGACTCTTGTCAGACCAGTGCAATCTCTTTCAATAACATGTTCCAACTAATTCTGCCATTGTATCATTCTAAACATTCCCGCATATCTCTTGGAGTGAGGAATATTCATCGATAAAATATAAAGCAAGACCACACAATCTTTAGCCTTCTTTTAATGATGCAGTGAGATACTCTAAAATTGATATGCAATTGGTCTCTAAGAAAATGACTTGTTAAACTGGGTTTTTTTTGGAAAGTCTTACAAGCAATTTAACCTCCAAAGCATCAATTTTTCTTGGTCTTTCAATCCTCAACCTATCCTTTACATCACTTGTATGCTTTTGTATCAGACAACTGATTACTGTATGGCTTATTTTGAGCTGTCTTTCAATTTGTCTACCAGACAACCTAGTATTATGCATCCTGATAATCTGCCAATGTTGATTGTTACTAATTCTTTGACTTGGAATTGTGCTTTATCAAGGCAGACTCACACTAGAAAAGGCTTTCTTAAAACAGAGATAAACCACAAATTTGCTATGCATAGGTATAGTATATATTGGTAACTGTCATGATGCATGCATAAGGCATAGTAGTATACTTTCTTTTGCCTTCTTGAGATGTGACAACCATGTAAACTGCAGTATATTTCATTCAAATAGTTACATTTTTTAATAAGATTATTTGATGATAAATTGGGTGGAGCTTAACCTTTGAGCAGGTTACTCTTTTTGATGAATAATTGAAATTTACAAGTTAAATTTATAGGGTTTTATAATTATTTCCACTACTTTATATGAAATTGTATTTCATCAGTTCTCAGTATTATTCTGTTTATTTTCTATGAAATGAAAATCCTAACTGAAGAATGAATTCCTTTTCACTTTGTAAAAATTCAATACAGTTACAAGATTTTGTTAGAATTGATAGGCCTTATTATTGCTTGCAATAAAAAGGGATTTTGCTTAAAAATCTTCTGACACTTAATAATTTTTTTTTTCATTATAGATATCATATTAGTTTTAAAATGTATCATAACATAAAACAGAATTTATCTAAAGATTTAGAGATTAGATTAAAACTAACAAAAATTGTTAACATGTAAAGATAGAAGAGATATTGCTACATTTATGTGTTGTTATATTATAGGCCCAAACTAGTTTCAATGACTGCAGAAAAAATAAATACTTCAAGTAGGTTATTCATAAATCTGGTTATTAGAGTAAGTTACAATAATTTTGAAATTATAACTTGAAGCTACTACTGACTTGAATGACGATTAGGATTTTTTATATTACTTCATTTTGGAGAGGAAACATCACTTGAAATTATGAGGTTTGGTTTGTTTTACGGAATATCAACCTCGGTGGGTCATTTAATGCCGACAAAGTTGTGAAATAAATTCATTCTTAATGCATAATACAAATTTGTTTATAAACTCATGTTTTTCTATTCAACCCATAGATGGGACCCTAACAGGTACTACCACTCTGGGTCAGAGTGGACCAGGGAGCAATGGTGATGAAGGGGTGCTCCACATTCCCCAAGCCTCCAAAACTGGAACCTAACCATCAGATAGAGTTTAACGTCATTCCCAGGACATGTAGACCCTCAGTCACCGCCATCTAGCACCCATATGATAAAAAGGGGTTGGGGCTTGCCATAAGGGCAATAGGGTTGGGAAAATCATATAGGTGCTAGGGCTTGACGTGACCAGCCGATTGATCAGAGAGGGCCTCTCCGACCGCCTGTCTAGCCCAAGTTAGGGCCAAAGTGGAGTATTGCATGTCATGAACTGCTCATCCACCTGGGTTCTATCCTTAAGCATCACGGGTCACAACCCATCAGATTTAATGCCATACCCAGGACATTAAGACCCTCAGTCACTGCCTTGTAGCAGATATATGATAAAAAGGGTTGGGGCTTGCCATGAGAGCAATAGGGTTGGGACAATCATATAGGTGTTAGGGCTTGAATTGACCAGCTTATTGATCAGAAGGGGCCTCTATGACCACCCATTTAGCCGAAGTAAGGGCCAAAGTGGAGTGTTGTATGTCATGGATTGTTCAGTTACCAAGGTTTCATCTTTAAGCATCACAGGTTGCCACCCACAGCGAACAGGTGGCACCATTGGGGAGGTGGTGTCTTACCTCTCTGTAGAATGTGCAGTTGGTGTATTCTAAAGCCCCAGCTCACAGGGTTTAATTTAGTTGGCCTTAATTTTTACAAGCAACTTGACCTCACTTTTTTTAAAACTAAAATCTTATAATTGAGTCAGTTACAAAGTATTTTTGTAAATACCATTCCTACCTTCTCTATATTGAGTGTGTAGAAAAGTTTCCAATGTATCTTTTCTTTCTATTAGCCTGTTATAAAGGCTAATACATTATTGTTGCCTTATATAACATAACTAGATAAAAAAAAAAGTTGTATATGCATATATTCATATGTATGAGATGCAAAATACTCTAACATAATGTTGAAACTATATCCCAACCAGCAAAATAAACTTGAAAATCTACTCTTATTTCTGTTACTGCTGTCAAAATATTTATCCTTCTTTTTCAGTGAATCAAATCAAATTAAAACTGACATTTTACAACATTTTATATTTGCAATTAAAAAAATCTACTATCCATTCAGATTTTATTGTCAGTACAACTTTTCAGTACTTTTTAGAAATTTATTGGTTAAGATATATATTTCCTTTTTCATTCCACTTTGTAAACATTTATGACAAAAGTACTGTTTAAGATAAATAAAATTTGTAAACCTTAAGCCTGACTTTTACTATGTATAACACTGTATGATTTTGAAGGTGAGATTATGAAAAACAAATTGCAACTTACATGTTACAAAATACAGTATATCATGCAGTACACATTCCACAATAATTAAAATCATTTTGTAAAATAAGTCATAGCAGGTCTACTTGCTTAATATAGTTAAGTTTTATTTATATATGCATACAGAATAGTATGTATACTGAAAAATATAAATAATTTTGTCATAAATTATCAGCATGTTTAAGTAATAGTTTATTTGGAAATTTTTTTACAAAGACTGATTAATAAACTGGAATTTCAATTTAAAATAATATTCTCACATAAATTTACGTGTACTGTTTCAGTCTGTTTAAAACTTCATGGTATTCATATAAAATTAAGTTTGTAAATTTTTGTTAAAAGAATAATTGGAACTTAAAGAATGTCTTCAATAAGGTATCAAAAATAATCCTTATTATTTAGATGGATTCAAAAGAAAAAAGAAACTGCATTTATTTTGCTGCTACAAAAGGAGTCTTTTATCTCACTTATCATTTTAAATTACATGGTTGTTTATTTCAATTTTTAATGTTGATTTTTTTAAAAGTGGGCAAGTAAATTAAACTCTAAAAAAACATTTTATTTTTCTATAAAAAATTGGACACTATGAAAACAAAATTATACCAACATTAGACATCAACACACACTTCATCTACAAATCAAAACTGCTGCATAACATGATTTACATTAAATCATGATTTACACACCACCAAGTAAAATTTAAAACTAAAATTTTATATTCATTCTAACCCAATATTCATAGTATAATTAAAAACATTAACTTGCATTTCAATAAGATACAAAATAGGCACTATAGCCCGTGTTTTTCCTCAGACATCTAGCTAAGCAATTGACAATCAACAATTATATTAATCAATGAACTCATATGAAGATTACTGATCTGTGTGATAGGGTTAATTTCAAAAGTAGTAATATATCACTTATATAGCAGTTGATATAACTAACATTTTCAGTAAAATGTATTGATATAGTAGTGATAGCATATAAAGAATGCAATTTGAAATTATTTGCAAGTTTGGCTAATCTAAAGAACAAATGGATCTTTGCAAATACCTGAAGATAAATCTATGGTTTAATTTGTATCCCAAAATAATATCTCTGTTTTTCAGTTATCTCTGCATAATCTAAGAGAAAACATTGAGAATTTAAATATATCAAAAGGTAAAAATTAAATCATTAAAATTCCAAATATACTTTTTAAATATTTCAATGCTAATGCTGATAGACAAATATCATTAATGTATTGATATATTGTTATTGCTATCAATACTCTTATTTTCTTAATGAATATGTTGTTGGTGAATGAAAAAATTCTTATAAACACAGCCATTAAAAATGTAATGCAGTAAAAGATAAGAATAAAAGCCTGACAATACTCAATTATAAGATACCACCTAGGCTACAGGGATGCTTAAGGATGGAACCCTGGTGGCTGAGCTGTCCATGACATATAACACTCCACTTTGGCCCTTACTTAGGCTAGACGGGCGGTCAAAGAGGCCTCCTCGGATCAATCAGTTGGTCGCATCAAGCCCTAACACATATATGGTTGTCCCAACCCTATTTCCCTTATAGCAAGCCCCAACCTTTTTATCATACATGTGCTAGAAGGTGGTGGCTGGGGGTCTTAATGTCCTGGGTATGACATTAAACTATATGATGGTGTAATTTCAGTTCTGGAGCTCTGGGGAATATGGATTACTCCTTCATCACCATTACTCCCAGGTCCACTCTGACCTGTTAGAGTCCCATCCATGGGTTAAAAAAAATGGAAAAAAAATGTGACTGAAAGTTTAAAAAACTGAGTTTGAAAAAAAAAAAGGAATTTCAAATAAATGTTGAATACCCAGCAAGAATGAATAAAACTAAAATGTCTTTGACATAAAATAACCCAACAAGGGTTGACATGCCGTAAAATTCAAGCAACCATCTCGGCTACAACAAGCATATGAACACTCAGATCAATATTATGATTCATGGAAGCTCATGAATTGATATATTATTCAGGAAATATCCATGGATAATAACCTAGTCTAAATTCCTGTAGTAATGATCTTAACTATTTTAAATAGAAAACCATATTTTAGTAAAGTGAACTTAATACAGAACATTTGGAATATGGAGTAAAGCTAAAACACTTAAAAGGTTTTTCGATAAATCAAGGTGTTTCTCAATTACTTTTGAACATGTCTTTTTTTTTTTTTTTTTACTGTTGTAGGTTATTTTTATATTTCAAAATACAAGGGCATAAATGTTCATATTAGATTTCAGACTGTCAAACAGATTTTCTAAATGTAATCAAAACAGAAAACTATTTTGATATGCATTTCTATAGAAAAAAATAAGTTACCTTTGATATATAAGAGAAACTTTTAAAGTAATGCTTCTTATTTATTTCCATAGAAACTATAACAGATACAGGGAACACAATAACTGTAGGATAAAGCAAATTTTCAACAAAACATTATTTGACAGTCACCACCATTGTCTATGTATTTTCACCAGTGATGAACAAGAGCCTGTATGCCATACATATAAAGATCTACACCAACAGCAATGATACTGTTTTTTTAAGGAGAATTTTGTCTGCATAATCCACCTTTCATTACACAGTTCGGCTGATTGAGGCACTCTTTATTATATAGGTTAACAGCTAGGATGAATAAGACTTGTCACCAAAACTGCTGTTGCCACTGCTGAAACATATTACCCATTGCCTAATTGTGCTCACATCCATCTTTTGATCTCAAGTAAGAGTCAATGAATATCAATAGGTGCAATCTTTTTCACATGAAGAAATTCAATCACACATCACTCAAAAGCCATTTTGGCAAACTACCACTCAACTGCTATTTTGCCAGACTATTGCTCAAGAAAAAAACATTATGGGTTATTGATAAAAAGGTTCAACTTCTACTGTCTTATCACTAACATTTGCATCTGATATTGATGGTAAACATAATAGGAGGCATTACTTACAAGCATGGCATGAAAATTCTTGTTCATTACTGATGAAAATGTAGAACCAATGGTAATAACTATGTAAATTAGTGTTTTGTAGTGGAAAAATTGTTCTATTTAACTGTATTTTTGTGCTCTCTTTATCTGTTTCAAGTTCCATAGAAATAAACCTTACATTACAGAGCCTCCCATTTACGTTTATTAAATACTATTATAAATTTAATAAATGAAGTTTCCTTTTAATTTATTAATCAAAATCACTTTAATGATCAAAATAAAATTATTTGCACTCAGTAATTTTAATACTCTCTTCATCAATTTAAAATAGAAAAAAGTTAATTTCTATATCAGTTAAATATAGGTATGTCAATTTAAAACTAATTTCAAAATCAAGCACCTGTATTCATATGCTCATTTCAACTTAGGTCTGAATATTCAAACTACATATAAATGTTTGGGTCAAGCCATAAGTGATTTTGGATTTCTTCTGAATTGCTCATAATGATTTCACATTTCAAAGAAATATAAACATAAAAATACAACAAATTTAACTTTTCTATTTCCTAAAACATTGTTCTGTATCCACTGCATAACAATTAGCATCACTTGAGTAATGAAAATTTATTATGGACTAATTCTCGAGGCAACAACATATTGTAATATACAGTACTTTAACTATTTTGCTTTTTGTATTTTAAATTATCTTTAAAAATTGGAAAACAAATTTGATGGGTTTATATTTAATTATCTTCTCAGACTTCTGATTGTGTAATATTCAAAAATTGCACACACATAAAAGGTCAAATCATGGACAATTCAATATGCACAAGATAATATCTAGTGGCATTTGTTATGAAATTGGATGATGGTTTTCTGTTCAAAAATCAAAAACAAGTAATGTTACTATCAACTTTAAAAGTTGTTTTAAACTCATAATGTGAAAATAAATTCTCAAATATATGTTCATATTTTCTTTTTCCAAGAGTAGATAACATTTATTTTCTTGTTTAAATGAGGGCTTCAATTTACATTTGCAGGTTTGGATTACTGACATAAAGATAATTTGGTGATAACAGCAGATGAAGATTCATCCAATGAGCTAAATTGGGGAAAGTCCTTAATCAAATACACATTATAGAAATTGATATCACAATTTCTGTACCATTTCAGATTTAATTTCCTTTGAAAAAACCATACATTTAGCATTTAAAACTATTAAGATTGAAGAAAATATGTAATAACCACTTATAGTTGACTTGCCCTGTGATATAATTGTACACATTTTTAAAATGATTGTTGTCAAAACAATAATGTTATACTACATCTAGCCATTTGGAGTTATAATTAAAACTTCCCAAGACAAATGTAAGATACCATTTTTATGAAATTACTATTGCTATATTTTACTAGAAAATCAAAGAAAAAAGTTTTTAATTCATCTTATCTATAATCCTTTTTTACAAACATTATATGTTATTTTTCACTTTTAAAGGATCTTTTATAAATGTTGAATATCACTCACAATGAGACAAGTCTAAATTATAAAGAAGATAAAAAATTAACATGGCTTCCTCTTTGATAATATGGTGCCTATAAAATTATCTTTACCTGTGACAATCATTACTTATACATTCAGAGTCTCATTATCTGTTATTTATTTCCATTAAAGGTAATCCTGCAAAATTACTAATATTACACATTTAGTAATAATTTGTAAACATAAAGAGACAAAAGTTAGAAAAAAAAGTTTTAATACATTCTAGTACAAATCTAAGGTATATCAAAACATGTAATTTTCTGATAAACTACTGGTTACTGTGCATACTGTTATGTTAATGCAAAAGTTGGCACTGGCAACTTTTGTACAATGCTTAGAGAAATCTTAGAAGTGTCTTAAATTTCCTCTTTTTGTGTGTGTGCATTCAGTCAACTATATTACATGTCATGGAAAAATCAAGAAGCTAGGATAATGTGTTCCAGATGAACTTAAAGAAAGATCAATCAATATTTAAACACTTGTTTTCCTCTTTTTACTTGACAGAAAAATGCCAATTTCTGGACAAGATGCTTACTGGCAATGAAAAGTTATTTTATTACAAGAATTTAAAAAAAATCATTAATACAACTAGGACAGGTTTCTCAACCTAAATATTATAAAATCTAGAGTGGAAAAAGTCTTCTGTTTTTTTCTGGATACAAATGAAATTCATTATGATGGTTTGCTGGATTCTAATCAAACTGATACTAGCTAATATTATAATAAGTGGTCCATTTGAATGACATATTGAAAGAGAAGAAAAACCTTTCCTAAGCAATGAAATTTTGCTGCCCTTCCTGCAGATCCTACAGAAATGGACAAATTTTACTTTGATCTGCACAGTTTCCTACAGGACACCTATGCAGATGACAAGATCATCATCCTTGATGATTTCAATGCTAGAGTGGGCTGAGATGTAGTGGTTTGGAAGGGTGTGCTTGGGAGACTTATTGGTAACTGCAATGAAAATGGTACTTGCTATTAGAGTTCATCACAAATACCATCTTCCTGTAGAAAATTTTAAAACAACATAGATGCATCCTCAGTCCAAATATTTGGCAACCTCATTGACTCTGTTCTGGTGTGCCAGTATGAACTGAAAAACATCTTGTATACCAGAATGATGTCCAGTGCAGAATGTCCCACCGACCATTGCCTCATTCACTGCAAACTCAAGCTCCACTTTAAACCCAAACTAAAAAAGGAGGAAAGCTCAGGAAAAAGTTCAAGGTTGGCAGTTTCCAGTCAGCTAAAGTAAAAGCTAACGTCCAGGCAGCGCTTCAGTTGAGGCTTGAATATGTAAGCATTGCCACAGATCCCTCTCCTGAGATACTTTGGGAAAAAGTAATTCCGCATATATTGGTGAAATTCTTTGGGTTTTCCTCACAGAAGAACAAAGACTATTTTGATGAAAACAAGCAAATTCAAAAACTGCTACTGAAGAGATCAACCCATCAGGCCCGCTCATTGTACAGTGTAAATAGCCAGATGCTCCTCACTGACAGGGTGTTCATCCAAAGCCGTTGGTTGGAATATTTCAGGTCTTCTTCAGCACTTACTAAACAGTCCAGAAATCAGCAATTCTCTATATTCTCCAACAACCAGTAAAAAATAAATTGGATGAGTTGCCCATCATTGAAGAGACTACCAAAACCATAAAGGAGTTGAATAGTGGCAACACAGCAAGAGTCAACAGAATCCCACTGGAAACATGGGAGCCTAATGTTGCATATAAACCTCCAAGGTCTTCATCTGTTGCTGGGAGCAGGGCAAACTTCTACAAGATTTATGCAATACAGTCATCATTACCCTGTACAAGAACAAAGAGGAAATGTTAGACTGCACAAATTACTGGGGGATTACTATGCCTATGATTAGTAATCCTCCTTGTAAAGATTTACCTGAACAGACTGGTATCCATTATTGTGGAAGAGCATCTTCAGAGCCAATAGGAGCATCACAGACATAGTGATAGTTCTTAGGCAGCTCTCTGAGAGAAGTGCCAGGTGCAAAACATGGGGTTGTATGTAATCTTTGTTAATCTATCAAAAGCATTTGACAGTGAGCAGAGTGGGAATGTGGTAGATCATGGAATGACTCAGCTCTCCACCAAAATTCCTGAACATAATCATACAGGTGCTGCTGCCTTTGTTGCCTACACAGAGAAATCCTTGCAGTGCATCACTTCCTGCTTCACAGACTGCCCATTTATTTTATATGTATCAACTGCTGTTAATAAATCATAAAATAGTATTAGTTTAATTTGTTTCTATTTTGTGGTTAATACATTAACCAAATATATAGCTTTGGAAAGATTTGGAAATTAAGAAAGAAAATGGTGAACAATCAGAAAAATCTTGATTGGAATTATCTAATAATAAAGTTGCACAAATATTATATAGTGTTTTAAAGCATTGACAATCTGTATTTAGATAGAAGGCAACCACTAGTTTAGAAAAATTTTTTTTATAATTCAAAATACTCACTATGCATAAGAATTTTCAATATGCATATTTTTATGTGTAAATGTATACATATAATTAAAAAAATTGCAAAGCATGTATAAAGTCATAAGAGAGAATCAGCCAACAAATTAGTTAAGAGAAAGGAGTGTATAGATTACCGGCCTTTATTTACTGTCAAATTACTTGCCCTCTACCCTTGCTTACCCATATATCTCTTAGATCAGGCATGTCAAACTGAGAAGCCCTCTTGGGCTGCATGGATTACATATGTCATGGGGGCTGCATGGATTACATATGTATGTTATGAGGGCCACATGGATTACATATGTTTGTCATGAGGGATGCACATGACAACTAAGTCTTTAAATCCTTCTTCTACATCAACAGAACAAAGTGATGATTGCTATCATTAATTTCTTTATTATCAACTAAAAACCAATGAATACATATTTAAAAAACATTTTTGTTAAAAAAAGAAAAAAAAAAAAAAAAGACTAATACTGACCGTATTCAAATAATAAAATGTACAAATGTCACTGTCACTTTTATAGTCATGTGTTGATTGAAAGCAGGATAAGGCAAGAGGAAAGACTCATTCCCTTTCATTGACCGAGTTAGTTTCCTCCTTTCACACTTCAAAGGAAAGGGTGGGAGACAACGCATCCATAAAAGATTCTGTTTCTTAACAACACATTGCCCTAATGAAAATAAATGGCCATTTTCATACAAGAATTTTTGGTAAAAACTTAAAAAAACCTGGAGTACAGCAAAAATGTCATATGAGAGCGCAGTCTGTATACGGCCATACCTGTGCTTGCTGAGGGTTGCATGCTTGTCTTAGATGATGGCATATCCAGGTATTTAAAAGAAAAGGTGCTAAATTCTCTCTCTTTCCAATTCAACACATTGTGAAGAAGGACATATTTCAACCCAGCTCAGAGATGCATGGTCTTTCTCTAAAAGCCTTTGAGCTCATACAGACATATCTATTTCATATATAATCAATGGACAACACCAAGGAGGTGATAGGAACTGTTTTATTTCTTCTTTATTTTCATACCTTCCTTCTTGTATACATACACACACTTACCCTTTACATGTTTCATTCTTTTTTTGTATCCAATTTCCTGTTTGGCTTATACAGCAATTCTTAATTTATATGAATTTGTTTCCACATTTCCCCTCCTCCTCCTCCTCCTCAACTTACATCAACATACAACTTCAAGTCCCTACAAAATGGTAGCATTTAACCACAACAAAAGCTACTACATGGTGTAGTATTCTATTAGGGTGATGCTAGACTATATGTTTCTTTAACTCTTTGTCTACCAAATTCACTCCACAGCTGTACCAAATTTTCTTGGTATTTTTTACCTGTATGATGGCATATTTTTAAGTTCAATATCTATTCACCGCAGAACTCATTCTGTGTTCATGTAGTGATTTTTCAGTGTAAACAAGTGACATGTGCGAAAGCCACTGCCAGTGGCTTGTGCTAAGATCACAGTGGTGAGAGAGCCACTGTGAGTGGTTTAAAGTAGGCAAAGAGTTAAAGACTTGCAAAAATTTGTTGTTGATTGTTTGGAAAGTTTTCACTCATCTGCCATATTCATCAGACTGGATATTGTATCTTTAGATTAGCATTTATTCCCATCTTAACATGAAAAGGATTTAAATTACTTGAGAGACTGTAAAAGTTCATTAAAGCAGTTCTTAGTAGAGAAAGATTAAATGTTTTAGAACTGAATTATTACTTGACAGAAAGGCGACAGAAGTGGGGTAAAACAGGTGAATATACTGTTTAATAAAATTAATGTTGAAATTTTAAAAAAACAAAAAACAAACAAAAAACAAACAAACCTTATTTTTATTTAATAACCCAAGAAGACTTTTAAGTCACCTGATACTTCTCAATTTCTGTGAATTAAATCCTATAACAGATGTAATCACTTTTACAGTTTCCAGGGCAAATCTCTTGGGAACAGGCAACATGAAACCAAAGCTGTTTAACATTATGAATTAAAAAATAATTACTGTGTTACTATGCACATTTGATTATTATTTTATTTGTTTAACTTTAGCTATATAATCATTTGGGGTTTTCATTTTAGATGCAGAAACACAAAATCATCTAGGAAGCAAGACATTTTTCATTATGCTCTTTCAAATTATATTTGCAAATGCCAAGAATTTACAATGGCTTGAGAATCTGAAGTCATATATTTTGGAAATCTTTTACTGAATTAAAACTTTAAAAATGAGGATTTTGTGGGAAATTAAATTTAATTTGCAATCACAACCAGTCAGTGTGTATGCCTATCACTTCTGGTGTTCTTTGCAAAGTCTATGCTACCAAAAGTTCATGACAAAATTATGAGAATTAGTTATATTAACTATAAAGATAGACATTAATCTAGAAAACAACATTTTCAGAGCTTTATAAAGACTATAATTTTTCAATAGTTTTAAATAGTCAACTCAAAATCTAAAATACCATGACAGAATCTTAAATATAATATTTAGAAGTCTCTGTTTTGAACAAGTGATGAGAAATAATTTTTTTTTTTTTAAATTAAATTTTTTTTATATGTAATGTATTCTAATGAAATATTTACTTTTTCATGTAGTTATATGTAACACCAGAAGTGTGGCATACTTTTTGCATCCTCTGATTTTTAAAAGTTTTAAATCAATACAAGTTTCCACAAATAATACTTAAGGTAAATTTACTTAAAAGACCTTAGTTCATTATGAATCAGAGATAACCACACAAAAATACAAACTAGCTATCCTGATCATTTTGTACAAATGGCTAATACTATAAGGAGGTTTATGTAGAAATTTAGATTAATTTATTTCTAGTCTGAAAATAATACAGCTGATAAATCCATTTGAGTATTTTAGAATCCAATCCATGCAATATGATAAAGTAAATAATTTACTGTTTCAGTATACAATATTAAAATGGATATTAATTCAAATAAACTAAATTAGCACACCTAATAAAAAGTGATCAAATTATTAAAAAAACAAAAACAAAGGTATTGATATGTAGTGTGAGTGCCCATTGAAGAATAAAACACAAACTTCTTATTGTACCAACAAGCACATGTTTAGACAAGTCTCATGAATCACTAAAGTATAACTAGTCTTATTTATTTGCAAAAGAAATCATGTGAGTTAATTCCAGCATATATACCTGCAATAAATGACCTTTTGTAATCAAGTCAGGATTTGTCCTGCATGGAATTGAATTACTTATAAACCTCTCCAAAAGAATAAAAATCATGATAGTAACTGTTGCATTTAAGAGAAACAGACTAAAAAAATTACTGAAGCATGAATTATGGAACAAAATACAATAAAGTATCAGGAAAAATAGAACAAGTGATAGCATATTCATACTGGGAATTAATTAGTTTCATTGTAAAGTATATAATACATCTAATCTATCTATCTTCTATATACATATATAAAAAGGGCAGTTGTGTGTATGTATGACCGGATGAAACTATGAAAATAAAACAATTAACGACAAAGTCAATATATACATACATTCACTATCACTAAATCTTGCTTTTGAGCAAAATTAATGAAGATTTGATTTAAATTAAAAGATTTGATTAAAAATTAAATAGCATTATAAAATAATGTTAAAATTCTACTTGGCTATTTTTCGGCATTTCTTGCTAAAAAGTAAACCAATGAATGACGGAAACTCAATCAATTTTTTCTTTTCATTTTTTTCATGTTAAATCTACATTTTTACTGATTTAAAGTAAATATTTCATTGTACAGGATAAACAATTGTTTATCTAATCTATCTTCTTTTTATTATATAATTTAATTAGACAGTTTAAGAATTAATCACTTAGTTCCACTTTTGACATCGAAATAATTACGGTGAGTTGATATTTAACTTTTAAACAAATACAAAATTCTTTCTAAAAAGATAAGTTTATATTTTTTTTTTGCATTTAATATTTTAAATAGGAGACATTAATTTTTCACAGAGGTTTCATGCCTGTGTACTTTCTTTTTATTTAAAAATCAAAATTTACATAGTTATGTACTGTTGAGTTTTTCGGCGTACGTTGTTCGAAAATGTAAACAAACCTTTTTTTTTTTTCATGTTAGCCATTGTTTATAAAATAATCACATTAATTTATTTACTTTAATATTAGAAATACAAATAAAATCATGATACTAATGCAGAAAAGCACACAAGAGATAATACCATTTCATAATACTATTTTCATGGAAATACCTGGAAACTTTGAGACAAGTGGGCTAAAATTAGGCTCCTCGGGAGTTTCTGTAATCTAATGTCATTTATTTGTAAAATGCGATCTAATGATATTATCTATTGTGCGCTGTTCTGTAGTTGTGCCAAAATCAGTACTGTAATTTGATATTTAACTTTTAAGCACATTCAAAATTGTATTTAAAAAAGTATGTTTCAATTTCTTTTTTTTGCATTTATCTTTTTTTTCTATTCGTAATGGTTTCAAGTCAGTGCACTTTTCGATTTAAAAAAAAATATACTATACTATAATAATTTGATAGTCGATCAGTTATGCTTTAAATTAATAATGCTATTTTTTTTTAAAGATTATTTATCGTTTTACTTTAATTTGATTACTTCATTAAATTTTTTTGTATGTTTTTTTTTTTTTGCTTTGAAATATTAATTTGAAATTTTGCAAATCGCATCATTTATATTTTATTTTTAAAAATATAGTTGATCATTGAATTAAAATTTCTTACTATATCATTACCTCTACTCTGACATAATACAAATTCATGACCTCCTACCAGGCTGGATTAAAATAAGATCTTTTTTACGTGGTGATTTTTATGGGTCATCCTGCGAGGATCGAACTCGCTATTCAGTAGTAATAGATCTGCAAATGATTATTACACCATGTTTTTTTTTTCTCCTCTACCCAGGCTTCGCTGGGTAGCCACTTCTAGTCATAAAATAAAGGAGTTAATGCTGAAAGGTAACATTAAAATTTATAAGTGATTCTGTTACTTTGATTCAATGTAATTAAGTATCAAAGTTGTGCTGACCTGAAATAATAAATATTTGTCTAAACAAAAACCTTGGCTATGATTCAAGTAGTTGTTGGGATTTCAATTTATATTATCTATTCATGTTCAACTTCTTATAAATCAGAATACTGCAATCACAAATGCACACACAGAAGAGGCTCACTTCTTTCAACATCATTATACAAGATTATATCTGAAACAAATCAAAATGGTCCCCATCCTGTCTACCTCCAACCCTGGGCATATTACACCTAGTCTGATATGTCAGTTATTGCTGTGGTTTTGTTAACACTTGCAAGATCTACTTGTAGAGTATGGGAATGAAAGCTGAAAGGTTCAAACTTTAGTTTCAAATATCAAATTGATGTGTCTTAGAAAAATGAGAACCAAATATTCTTTCTAGAGTATTAATCTGATACTTTGATGATATAAATATCTACTCAAATCATTTTATTGTCTCTTATATTCACATTGTTTGAGGTAAGATTTAAATCAGCCACCCATTCTTTTTTTATGCAATGTTAAGCATTTTTTTGCAGCAGACAAAATGTACATAAAAATGGCCTCTGAACATCAGCATTTCATAAAAATAAAAATAAAAATATGAGTAAAAATATTAGCTGTATAAACTGAATCTTATAAGTTTTAAATTGTACTTACTACAGCTTATTACTAACCAGCAAATAGATAAGGAATGAACATATTACAAAAGGTTTGAACTATATCAACAAATTGTTGCAGTATAATGGTGGCAGTAATTTTTCTCTTGTTCAATATCTATTAAAGTACTATAAAAAATTAAAATCAATTTCTCTAATAATACAAATTTGATCTATCTATTTTGAGTTAATGTTATCAAAAGCTGGAATATATTTTATTTTTGGATAGATTTAAACGTTTTTAAAAAATGATTTTATCCAGTCTATATTCAGCTATGTATTGGCTCTAGTACAGATATTTCACACTGTAGAAAAAACAATATTAATTGTATTAAATTGTATTATTTTACATTGCAAATATCTACTATATATTCTTTGAAATAGTCCCTTTAGCATTCAACACAATTATTTCAACAAGTTTTCCATTGGTTAAAGCACCTCTGAAACTTCTTTTCATATTGTAGAAAATTACTGTCTTATTTCTTTTAATGTCCTCCATATCTTCAAATCATACCCATTAGCTGAATTTTCAGTTTAGAAAACAAAAAAAAAGTTGCATGAAATTAAGTTTGGTGACTATGGAAAGTGTTGCACTTGCACAATCTGTGTTTTGACAAAAACATTTCATTAAAAAATTATTGAGACAGGATTCATTCTTTTTTTTTTTTCAAATTAGTATTGACTTGTCTTGACATCAGTCTAGAGATTTAGACATCCTCACTTTATTATATAAGTTGCTCAGCAGTGTACAAATCTTCATTTAAGTTTTAAATTCTCAAATTTAAAAAAATTAAAGTTTTAGTTTCATTAATTTTTGATCACACCTTGTATATGAAAACTTTTAGACCTGGCAAATGGACAATTAACTTTTCCTTATATGGATCCTTTGTTATCAATTTCAAAATCCTTAATACTAAATTAAAAGAAAAAGTAGGAATAGATAAAATTTGTGGAAGAGTAAAAAACAAAAAAAACAAAAAAAAAAACAAGCAAATGAGGAACTAAGTTCAAATTAATAAAAAAGAATTCTTCTGATGTATAGAAAGTATAAGAGTGATGACAAAATATATTTTACAGTCACATTGGAAAATAAACTGCCTGTTTGTAGCTGGAATGAAAAAAAAATCTTGTCTACATTTTTATAAGATTATGATACAATAAAGAAAAAAAATATGAGTATAATATTTAAAGAAGTAAAGCAATAACACTTTCGGGATTAAAAAATGAAATATATTCCTTTTATCACACAATTACTTGAACTAAATTTCTTACTCCGTTTACCCGACAAAATGAATTTACTACCACTGGTTATGCAACATATTGATCAATCACATAGCATAGCATAAAAAGCTATATTAATAAGTAAGTGAAATCTGGTTGATATTGAAAATATAGTGTACAATGAAATATCAACATTTTTTTAATTGCTGACTTAAGGAGTTTATTTAATAGTCTTTAAATTTTGTAAAGAACTCTCGAAAGTAGCACAAGCAATTGTATAAGACTAGAGGTCATGGCTACCAAGTGAAATGTAACAGTAAACAAGAGGCTATTAAGGCTGATAGGTGATATTACATGGAAACTACTGATGTTAAACAGATGACTTCATTAGAAAGAAATGTTACAAATTAACATTTTTTCCTCAAAATATTTCCTACTGTATACTAGAAAATTCAATACAAATTATTTTCGTCCAGTTATTTTATCGTAAAATATTTGACTGATTATCAAATTAACAACTGGTTCATATAGTTAATATAACCAATATATAACTAGAAAATAGACTTAAAAATGGAAGTTATTTCAAGACTGATCCTCATTTATATGTAGCACAATTTGGCTAAAAGATTTTTAACATTAAAGACCATATGGAAATAAGTATCATAGCATCTTTCATCTGTGTAAATTCAAAGAAAGAAAGTAAGAACATTTACACAAATTATAGCCAAATTTAAGTTTTCAGAAGTGAGAATCTTATGATAAGGATTAAAATAAGAATTCAAGAACTAGATGAATTGATGATGAGTTATTAGAATCTTGTAGTTCATATTTGATTAATTGAAATTATTTTTTAAAAACTGATTAGTCAACAGATATTCCTTAGGTTCTCATTTTTAAAGAAAAAAAATTAAATCTACATTTGTAATTATCAAACTAATAAAAAAACAATTTCAGATAACTATTATTTCATTACAATCATTTATTATCAATTTATTAAATAAAAAGAATACATTTGCAACTTATGTGCTGCATGATATTGAAACCACATTATCTTATTAGAATATTACTTGTTTTTATCAAATTAGATGTTACTTTTTCCTAGTCACTGTATGTTTTCAATCCATTATAATAACTTTAGATGTGCATGATTCTAAATTCCTCATTTAGAATTAATGAAATTCATGATTAAAGTATTTATAAGAATTTCTATTACTAATTACTTCTAGTACGACAATTAAATCAATACTATGATAGATATATTTGGAAAGAGTGGAAATATGACTTCAATCATTCATTTTTTTCAGCTAATTAGTTAAAGCATTATCAATTGGATACAAATTCATATCTCATTAGAAGATATGTCTTTATTCAAATTTTATGTTACTTATTTTGATGATGAGTATTCAACCTAGAAAATTATAATAAAAAGTATTTATTTACCCAACTTCTCCACCACAAGTAGGATGTGACACAAGGTAAAATTTTAAGCTAAGTACAGCAGGACTGAAGTCAGAGTTTTCTTTTTCATAGACTGGTTGCTGTACCAAGACTAAAGAGTCCAATCTACCCTACAATTCTTTCATAGCTGGGGGACAAAGAAATGGGTGCATGTCTTTCCCAAGAGCATGATTTTGAAGTAAAATGCAAACAGTTATATCCAGTATTTGAACTTGGGTTGCTGAAAACCATTTCCTACAATGATAGCCATTACACCAGGTGCAGCTCAACTGATAAAAAGTAATACATTTTTGTCAAGATAAAAAAAATAGAATGGCACAAAACCACACAGGACACCTGCTGACTGCTCACTCTACCAACATGGTATGGGACAGGCCACATGACTACTTTTGCCCAATTAGAAGACACCACAAGAAGCTTCCCCATAAGCATATAAATATAGTGGATTTTCCTATCTTGCTCTCTTTTTTCTCAACAGCTAGAACCATAACAACTCATGGTTAGCTCTAGCCACACATATGATGTTCCCTTCTCGTAGCAGTATCAGATGATCACTTTAACAGATCACAGACACTCAACAAAACCATTTTTGGAATCTACCATGCAGTACCAACAGTTAGCACATAAAGCCATTCTCAACATCACTGGTTATTTAGACAGAGCACTACACAACACTCATGACCACAGCAACTCCATAGGCATCTTATCAACCGCAAATGTAGCTTAAAGCTTCCCATACTGATTTGCACAACCTGTATTGAGCTCTCATTTACAATCCTCTTCCCATGTAAACATATGCTATGGAAGAGAACTTTAGATGGTTATATACCATGCAGCATCATATCCACACCTCTGCATCATATATGGCTATCTGTAACCAGTTCAAGAAGAACACCCAAACATTTCACTAATACAAAAAAGAAGAATGCTCATCTGTTCCACTTGTGCTATGAAGAGGAATACTCATCCACCCAATAAATACAATGTCACCAAAAGAATTGCTGTGAGCCACATTACAAGCACAGTAGCCAATGCTCTAAGTACCAAATTGCCCTTTCTTTATGCTACTATACAACCTTAACTACCAATAAAAACAGAACCTTTCACTAAATAGACTTTTCAACTATATGAATTGCTTGTTCTATAAATTTATAAATACACATTTCTTTGTTAACTCTTGTTTGTTTGTCATTCATTTTTTAAAATCTCTACATCCCAAACAGTGAGTGATAGTGTTATCCTTATCAAGACAGCCTTCTATTCTCTTCTCTCTCTTTATCTCCTCTTCTGCATTACCATGCATGAATATAAGAATAAGGCAAATGGTTGCTGATTGGTTGGTTGGTTTTATGGCATGTCAACCCTTGTTGGGTTATTTAATGCCAAATCATTTTTTCAAGCAAATATATAGTTTCATGTAACTATTCCTATCTAATAATAATCATTAGTTTGCCCACAGTTATAAAGTATCAAGTATTCCTATCTAATACTAATAATTTATACTCAATTATATGATTTCAAGTAACTATTCCTATTTAACAATAATAATCATTTGTTTGCATACAAGTATTCCCATCTAATATTGGGGCTTACAGTCAAATCACACTGAAAGCAATGGTTCCCACTAGATCACTGAAGTTAAGCAGTGATGAGCCTGTTCAATACTTAGATGGGTGACCATTTAAACAACAGCAGGTACTGTAAGAAACCGGATATCAAAATGACTTGATTTGGCATTAAATGATCAAAAAAGGGTTGATATACTGTGAAACAAAACTACTAATCTACCTATCTAATATTAATAATTTGTACATTGATCAATTTGATACATAGATAGTATTACCATTCTGGATCAGAATTAACCTGGGAGTAATGGCAAGGGGTAGTTCATACTCCCCAGAGCTCCAGAACTGGAGCCTCACCAATGGATGCAGTTTAGTGACATACACAGGACACCATTTAGGAGAGGGCGGTCTTAACTCACTCTATGGCGTACAGTCAGTGTATTTTAAGTCCTGTCAAGAGAGCAAGATAAGGAAAAAATACTTAATCTCAAAATTTGGTGTCATCCTAATGTTTGATCTTTAATAGCTAATATACTAAATATCATAATTTGATAAATTAATTATCAATGAATTCGAATGTTGAAAACTGTTTTCTGGGAGTTCTAAAATTATTTTGGTAATGTTTTAAATTTTGTAATATCGCATATGTAATATTATTAAAACCGAGTTCATGTGTTAAAAGCAAGATGGAGACAGTCCACACTGGATGATAAGCCTCTCAAATTGGTAGACTAGGTCACATGCCTAGGTAGTAATATCTCATCTACATAAAGTGACATCAAATTATGCATAGGAAAGGCATGGATTGCTATAGACAGATTATCAATCATAAGGAAATCTGATAGCTCTGATAAAGCGAAAATTCTTACAAGCTGTAGCCATGTCAATGCCATTGCACCACTTTGACTAATGAAACACTAAGAAAAAAAACTACCTGGGAACTACACAAGGATGCTTTGTGCTGTCTTGATCACATCTTGGAAGCAGCACCCTACAAGAAAACAGCAGTTGTATGGCCACTTGCCTCCTATCACCCAAACCATCCAAGTAAGATGAACAAGACATGCTGGACATTGCTGGAGAAGCAAGAAAAAATTCATAAGTGACATTCTCCTGTGAACCCCTACACATGGACACACCAGTATAGGCTGACCCCCAAAACCCCTCCATCAATCGGCTTTGTGTGGATTCTGGATGCTATGTGGAGGACCTGTCAGGGACAATGACCAATAGGGATGATTGGAGAGAGAGAGAGTCATGGATATCCATACTGTCAGCATGACCTGATGATGATTATTATTAATACCTATAAAAAATTCAAAATAATAGTATACAAATATTATATAAAGAAACCAAAATTTATAACAGAAAACACACTTAAATACTTTTGGTGTTAGATTATTTTTCTAATTTTTAATTTTTGGTAGTTTTAACTTATTTGTGCAAATTACCAAGCATTTACATTTGATAAAAAATAAAAGCCATAAACACAAATAGATACCACTAAACCACAAATAGCTGCTTTGATATTGAACCACTGACAGCTACTGTAAATTTTGAACAATTTATTCTTCTAAAATGTTTTTTGTACATATTATTTCTTTTACTTCAATTAAAGTTTTCTTTTTATATTAAAAAATTATATAAACAAACAATAACTGTTTGTAAAATTATTTCTTTTTAATACTTTTTATAAGACTACAAACTTGATTGTATATAATATTTAAAAAAATCTTTTAGGTGAATGGTGATATTCAAAAGTACCTTAAATTTAAGCATTTCAAAGATTTTTCAACAAATCCCTAAACCTTTCACTTGAGATTTGTAACTATTTGATCTAGCATTATATCTACATCTTTTGTGATATTGTATTTATCAAAGTTTAAGATATATGCATGATAAAGTGTTTGAAGGCTTGTACACAATGCTTTGAAGATGTAGGAATACAATAAAAAATCATCTCCCATGAATAATTTGCATGTTCAGTAGGAGCCTGTAGAGTGTCACATGACAGTCTCAGAAACCCCTTCTTGGCCTCTATTTGTCTTTGTTCTTTGAACAGTAGATATATATATATTTACTGAGATATAGAAGTAGATACAGATATTGATATAGAAATACAAATAATAGAAATTATGAGTATTGATGGTAATCTATTATTAATTAATTGGACAGTTTTAAAGAAATGAATATAACAAAATAGATTTATTAATAAGCAATATTTAATAAAGAAGAATATTGGGTTGATTTTGTTATTAATTTAATGATTATTAATATCAATGTTCAACAGATAATATGAACAAGTACCAAACTTTTAAATCAATCACATTTTTTAACTTGTTACACAAATATTGATTGCCAGAAAATGTTTCTCATGGGTACTTCCATCTTTTACAATAATATCATTGAATTGTTAGATTAGTTTTTCCTTTTACTGACAACTTATTTTTATACACTTCATACATTGAAAAAAGAATAAGGTTGTTTTATAATTATACTCAGATATAAGATATTAAAACAATTGTTGAATTTTCAGTGTTGGAACTAACTTTAATTACTAGTGTATTAGTTAAATTTAATAAATAATCAACTCATTTTCAGTAAAATCTAAGTATTTTATATGAAAGTAGTAAAAAGATTCTACTGCAATTATTAAGCTGTATATCAATATAGAATGGACTTATCTGTGAAAAGACTAGTTGGATACAAACTTCAACTAATATGGAATATGAGAAGCTAGCATGTTATGAATTTGAAGTGGTGCTCTGTGGAGAAAAGGTTATTCTAGGTCATTTGACTCTGGATGAATTCAAAAAGTATGTTTGTTTGTTTTTTTAATTTTATTTCGAGAAAAGAATATACATATTTCAAAATAAACTTTTGTTTTGGTTTGCTTTTCATTTAAAAGTTAAAATCAAAGGATCTGCTATGCTATATAAGCCCAGTCACCCTTGAATCTGTTTGACATTTTAATTCTATACAATGAAGCTCATAAGATACAAAATACACCTCCCCCAAAAAATCCATCATTTTCCTCTGATTTTATTTATATTTATTTTTATGTATAAGTGAGACTAAAAAGAAAATAGCCAAAAATATATTGTTTTAATTTGAATTGTTGATAGCTTTTAATTTCCAATCAAGTCCATTTGCCACTTTCATTATAATTGCAATTTTTCAGCATTACTTTTTAAAAAATTACTGCATATTTCTTGAATGAATATTTCAGGCTTGATTCTAAGCAAAACGTCTTTAGATATTTCAAGTAATAACACAATATTTAAGCAGACAATTCTTTAGTGTTGCTTCCTTCGCATTTAATGTTTGATTCTATATTCATAATTTCAATCATTCTCCATTTTTAGGAAAACAATTATGGTTTGAGATATCATGCTTCCATCACAATTAGTGGTTTCACGTGACACTGGTTATCTGTGAAAAAATGTAAACCTTTTAGTTATCCTTGACATATGAAATGCAGTGTTTCTTCAACTTCTGATAATATCTTTTCCTTTTACCAGTATTTTAATGTTATTTCACAACATTCATCTTACCATAATCTTGCCATCATTTTTATATCAGTCTTTCATCAGATTTACTATTTTCCCTCAACCTTTCAACTTCATTAAGCTGTATAAATTAGATTAAACTGTGATATCAGTTGTAATTATATTATCTTAATTCAGAAAGATTGTTTATAAATCCCTTAAAAACTATCATATTTTGACCAGAATAAAATGGAAATGAAAAAAAAAAAATGATAAAATGGCATTGATTATAATTTGAAATCTTTATCATTTTTTTTTTGGTTATGAGAATTTTTCAGTATTTTGTTTTAAAAATCTTCATAATGTAAGCTTTAAGATATTACAATTAAAAAATAATTTAACACTGTTAAGTACAATCTGACAAACCTTAATAGCATCAAATTGATTAATATCAAATCCCATTAATTTCTATTAATAAAGGAACAAGATTTTAAAAAACAAAAACATTTCTGTATAACTGAGAAAATCATAAACAAATATATGCATATTTTTTTATATTTGCAGTTGATGATGATTAGCAATGCAAGATTTCACCTTCATTGATCATTTAATGAAAACTAGGTTTGTTTCTATTGCAGACATTTTTAAATTATTGTTCAAATTACCATCACAATCATGCTTCCCGATTCTTTAGAATTAAGATATGTTAGTGTAACCAGTTAAGTTATATTTTCAACAAAATAAAAGTTGTGTCTACTACTCACCTCCTAAAACCATATAATCTTTTAATGATCCTTTACCTTTCTTTATACAGGATGATAGATCTTATTTAATTTTGGATATCATACCTTTCCCATATGCCTTAATTTCAAGTTCCACTGCTTCAAATGTATTGTCAGATATTTATGATAAAGAATGTATATGCAGTAAATAATAATTAGTAAAATATCAACACTGTTAATAATTTCTGCAATTTGGTATCTTTAGTTTAAGATTTTTTATAAAAAGTTGGTAGGTACATATTTATGGGCAATACTGTATATGTTTACTGAGATATAGAAATAGATATGGATATGGATATGGATATAAAATACATGAACACCAGTAATAGAAATTATTAGTATTAATTAATTGGCCTATTTTAAAGCAATAAATATAACAAAATAGTTTTATTAATAAGCAATATCTAATAAAGAAGAATATTGAGTTAATTTTGTTATTAATTTAATGCTTATCAATATAATGTCTAGGAAGCAACTAACAGTGTTTAAGGTAACAAGTTTTTGTAAATTAATGACATAAATTGGAGCAAAATATTCTGCATACTTTTATATTAGGAGACATTAAAATCATTTATTCAAAAATGTATATGACAGTCAACATAATATTTTTAACACTTTAGCAAAAAATAATATTCCTAATACTAGCTCTAGGGAAAAATTAATTCAAGTAATCATTTTGAAATGTGTTTTAATATCATTTATTCATATTTTTACCTTGCATTACTGATAACTTAAGAATATCAGAACTATCATATATCATATTGTTAAGACAATATATAAAAATGAATGAAAGTAAGAATTTGAGATTATATATGAACAGTGGATAATATTTCATATATCAAACAAGTATTCTTTTTACTTATCATTCCTTTTGCTACTTTAAAATGATACTGATATCAATAATGGTCCATCATATCTTCTTTAAATATTACTACCCCTGGTAAAAAAATATGGAATTAACACACTTAAAGTTACAGACCTCAACAAGTGTTTGGGCATGAAACATGGCTTCAATGAAAGAAGTGTCAATTGAAAAAAGTAGAAAGTATCATAAAACTCATTCAAGAAGGCAATCCACAATGGAGTGGAGTGAAGGACGTTGGTTGTTCCCAGTCAGCTGTGTCTAAAATTTGGTGCAAATATAAAAAATTGGGGGGTTAAAAAAGAAAACATACTGCATTGTAATCATTAATATGTAATTTATTTAAAACAAATTATTTACCATAAATCTCTGCAATTATTATTACAACTTAGATTCTTATACTCTTATGGTTTAATTGATTGTTAATAAATTCACTTTAATGTAATTGTCCGATCATATAAAAGTTTTTACTGATCATAGAATATGGCTAAGTAAGAATAATAAATAAGTTTTTTTTTTTATATTTCATCTTTATATTCAGATATTCATCAAGTTGTTATTATCATCTAAAATTTTAAAATGCAGAACTATTCCTGGTCCCTGACATATTTTCAAGCTTAATCTATACAAAGATATATATACTGAAAGCATGATCAGGCCATCATTTAATTATTGTAGTTTCAAAAGTGGCTTGATATTATGACTTACTGGAATCATAATTGTTATACACAACAGAGATATATCTTATTAAATATACTTTAAAATAATAAAAAGCTCTGAACCTTTTTCTTACTTTTCTATTTAAAGACTTGCTAATTCAAATATTACAGAGCAATAATATAAAACAACATCAATCCTTCAATTCATTGTTGACACTTTTTTTCAATTTCTGAATACATAATATCCATGTAGCAATAAAAAAAAATCTCTTAAATGGCTTAATCTAAAGAAAAGGTTTCAATGAGAAAGATAGCTTACTAGGGCAGATTTTAAAGTATAGCTGCATGAACATGGTGGTCACCTAAACACTTTTTTTTTGGTCATGCCATAAGCTAACATCTGATATTTTAAAGTATGAAAAATAAAAAAAATCTCACTGGTGATTTTTTTTGTAATAAATACATTTCTAGCAAAATATATATTTGTATTATTTATCCAAATCATTTTGATGGGTGGGAAAGTTTTGTGAGCCTGTTAAAATATCTTAAAAAGTCACCATGTTGCTGTGGCAAATAATTATAAATTCTGACGTTTGATTTTTCATTAGCTCATCTGAGTGTACTCTAGCAATAACCATTAACTTCTTGTTCCATTTACATTTATTGTAGCAAGAAATTACAACAGATATATAATAACCAATCAAAATAATTATTCAATTTTTGGACATTCGCTGAATCTATTTTGACATACATTTAATTTATAATATATACATAAGACTTATTCATATATGAATAGACATATATACACAAGTTCAGTCTTGTTATCCTAAGCATTTGTTTATATAACTAAAACTAAGGTTGTATTGTTTAACAAGTTGAAATAATTCAATTTCTTTTTACATTCACTGCAATATTTTGATATTGGCCCAAATTTGTTTTTAGCATTTATATTAAGAAATATTACATTTAAAATCATATTTAACATTTATTTGAATTTTAATGTTAAAATGAACATAATATGAAGTAGTTCTTAACTGTTTTTTAAGCCTATGATATAAATTAGCCAAGAATACCTTTCCCAAGAGTGAGTATTTTCAGCTAGTAAATGAAATTATGATACAGAAACATTTAAGGCTGATGAAATTTATCTAAAATGGAACAATATTTTTGATTGATCTATGAAGCCATAAACAAAAGAAAACAGAAATAAAAGAATACTAAGTTATAAAGAATACAAATAATAGGAATGTAATATTTGGGTATCTATTTGACACAAAGTCCTTTCAATACAATATAAAGTAACAGAGACAGACAGCATATGATGAGTATATAAAAAGTCGTCTATTCCACCTAGCAATTGAAACAAATTTTAACTGTGTAAATTCTTTGGAATACATACATAATGATTATGGTATTTTTTAGAAAAATTCAATTAACTTTTTAGGTGGATAGTTTGATTTACAATGAGATTAATGTTGCTGGTTCATAAAAAGGTTATGGTTGATAACAATACTCTTGCAATCAAGAATAACTGATTATTAAAAAATAAGGCTGAAAATGAATAATAAAACATTTTCAATCTTATTTTTTTTAATAATCTATTTTCATTCTATTTCTTAAGCAACTTTTAAAGCAAAATATCCAAATTAGCTAATCCCTTTAGGGAAAAAAAAATTGTCAAGTTACATAGTAGGCTACTCATAAACTTGTTTGAGATAGAAAGGAGTGGTTGCTTTGGTGACATGATTTTATCTATAACTCTAATCTAGAAAAACAAAGAAACATACAGAAATACAGCAGTTTTATATATAGACATGTTTTATTTTGCTGAATTTGGCCGAGTTTTCCTGACCTTTCTAGACTAAAGATAACCTATTGGCACATAAAAAGGTGTTTAGTGTAATAACTGACTGTTAGGCACCACTACCAACCAGTAAAAGTTTACAGTTTGAAAAACCCTTGATGTGGAAACAGGAAATGATTGTCATAAAACAAAATAGAAACTCTAATGCTGATATAAGGAAACTTAAGTGGAAGAAGCCATTGGTTTACTGGAAGAGGTGAACACAGGTGAAAGTGGTGAGGTGGTTTAAATTCCTTCTGGAAAAACAATGATGGGGATAGATCAGCTGATGAAACTGCATCATATGAGAAGAATGCTGTTAATAATAGTGATAGTTCAATCAGAAGATGAAAACAGTAACCATGCTTTTGATAATATTAACACTTTGCTAAAACAATCAGTGGGGTTTAGAGGGTTATTTTCAGTGTGTAGCAAAAGGATAAAGTTAAGCTCTTTTTTAATGGGAGAAATAGATGGTGAAAGAACTTTCATAATATCTACAGTAAGATAATGTAAGAATAGGCCAACGTAAAAATTTGTGATAGATTAAGAATGTATCAGTCTGAAGATTAAATAATAATAATAAAAAACATTTTTGATCTTTCAGTTTAATCTGTTTGTAAACAGAATCTTAGTGTTAAAGTTTTAATGTAATAGTTTTAGAAAATAAAACATTATTACTTCATTTAATTTTACCTCTGAAATTTTTACTTAAGATATGTAGCATTCCCAGTTGATTTTTTTATTTGAGGTTATTGTTGTTTAATCACATTAGTTATATAGAGCTGTGTAAATGAAGTTCAGAACCGTTTGAATTGTGCAAATATCCCCAGTGGTTTAAAAGTTATGAGAATTTAAAGCCCCGAAATTGGGGGTACAAATGTGGACATGATTTTGTTTCAAAAATATGTCAAATCACAGACCATTAAAAAAAAAGAAATTCAGTGATTTCTTCACCGTTTCTTTATTTTTGGAGCAATTTTGATACAATTTGGTATTCTTATGTAAAATTATATGTTCTTTCTGATTATGCACTCAAATTGTATGTATTCTATGCTTTAACACATTATTTAGAGAATAAGAGATACAGATAGCAGCAATTTTTTTTTTTTTTTAAAGTTTAACACCCAATTATTCAACATTTTCATTATAATACTGCATGTATAGTATTAAGTCAAATAAATAACATCACTTTGAAGAAAAATAAAACATTTATTGCAAAAACACAGACATAAAATGGGGTTCAGTTTATTTTATGGTAGGAATTTACAAGGAAAAAGTTAAGGATTACTGACTTTAAAACATAGCTAAAAAAAAGTAAGTAATTTCGTTGTTGTGAAAATTTCCATAAAATACGATAATTATCAAACTTTTTTATGTGTGAATCTTAAAATTCTCATGCCAAAAATTAATGTTAAATAAATATTGGGTACTCAAAATCTGGCTAAATTCTCATCAAAATCCCATTATATTACAGGGTGACACAGAAAAAAAAAAAAAAAAAAAAACAGAACCCAAATTATTTATTTATCCCATTAAACTAACCCTAACCTCCCCGCAAGTTAAAATTAATAGTTTTATTACAAAATTAGTGGGTTCTGTTTTTCCTGGGTCATAGTTTATTTTGAAATGTACGATGCACAAATTTTGAAATGTACGTTTACAAATTTTGCTTTTGTTTACATTTCTTGTAATTTCAAGTTTGTTTTTTTTTCCAAAATTCAAATGAATGTAAAAAAAATAATTCAATTGTTAAAAACACATAAAAGTTAAATATTTAGAAAGATTATGTTTTTTTATTTTCATAGGTAAAAATATTTAAAAAATTGGCGATAGAAATAAGCGATAAATTTAAACTTTATTGTGTGCATAATGCCTAGCCGAGGAGACAGGCATACGTCGTACGCCTCATCGGACAAATAAATTTGAGATTTTTTTTCAAAATACAAATTTTTGAATAAAATTTATATCAAAATAATTCTGAAAGTTTCGAATTTCACATACAAAGTGCGTCTTTTTCGTTTATCATGCTCATTTTGAACAAATAGTCTTGGAGTTTGCACTATTGTAATTTTACTTACACGGGTCCTAGAAACAAAAAAAAAGCTCCCTTTTGTACTTCCAGGTGTCTTCTAATTGAATGCAAAATTTCAAGAATATTGATAAAGATTAGCCACTTAGATTTTCCAAAGAAATGTAGAGTGTAAAATGTATTCTCGGAAAAAAATTCCTATCACGCATTTTCGTTTTTTTAAAGCAAAATACGTTTTTAACTCGGTGTAAAAAAATATTCAATTAATAAAAACACATACAAATTACATATTTAGAGAGATTATTTTCTTTTCTTTTCAACCATATGAATATTTTTAAGATTGAACAATAGATATACGAGAAATTGTGATTTTAAATTAATAAAGTCAGATTTGTGACGTCAGTTGAAAGGGTGTTTTTACATTCCAAAATCACGTAAATTCGCTTTTTTCCTCAAAATCAAAATTTTCGGTGAAAAACCCGAAGCATCTAGCAATCTTTAAATTTCACAAATTTTATAGGAAAATAATTTTGAAAGTCTCTAATTTCACATACAAATTGCGTCTTTTTTGCGCCTTTCATATTTTTTAAACAAATAACCTTTAACTTTGCCCTCTGATATTTTTGTTTCCCCGGACCCTAGAAACAAAACAAAAAAACCTGTTTGTACTTCCAGGTATCTTCTATTTGAGTGCAAAATTTCAAGAATATTAATAAAGATTACCTACTTTGATTTTGAAAAACAAAACAGCGTGTAAAATTTATCCTAAAAAAAAACGTCATATTTTTATTTTCAGCTGTTCGACTGAAAATATGGTTTTAACTCGCTGTAAAAAATAATTCAATTGATGAAAACCGATAAAAGTTACATATTTAGGAAGATTACTCTATTCTCTTTCTAACCATATAAATCTTTTTAAGATTGGTTAAGAAATACTCGAGAAATTGCAAATTGAACTGATTAATGCTTGTAATGCTAAGATATGTCTTAGAATAATTAAACAATTATTTGATGCAACTTGATTTGATAGTGAATATCTATATGGATAGATCTATGTTAAATTTTGAATTTTTAAAAAAAAATTGATCAATGCAAGTTATAAATATTGGGCTAAATTAGAATGATACACTAAGAAACAATCAAAATTGTAGACTCAACACTGGAAATGTCACTTTGAAATGTCATTCTAATCTTTGAAATCAATCTAAAATTGAGCAAGGTTTATTGCATAGAACAAATAAGAAAATTAAAGAAAAATGTTATCACCTGTTATTTATACAATGTTTATGTAAAAATAAATGAATTTATGAAAATCAAAATTAAGTTAATATCTTGGATGAGGTAAAAGCACAGAGGAAGAAGCTGGTAGAGAATTTTATTTACACAGTGAAATAATGAAGAATATTATCATTATTATTTGTTTGAAGATCAATTTTATATTTTGTTTAAATTTTCAGTTAGGAACATGTACTATATTTTATCATTTTAAATCTATGAACTTTATTTATGAAAATTGAAACACCTTTAATTATATTTTTTTATATCTAAGTAAGATTAAGAATTGTTATCATTAAGTCAATATTGAAACAGACTCTTGGGAATCTTGTTAATTACAATACTCATTACCATGATAAAATGCCGCTTTTTCTGATCAAAAAGTTTTTGATTGATTGCAGATCATTTCATGTTAGAATTTGTATGTTTCACATTTAGCCAGGTAGATCTATTTAATGCTAGCTACACTAGTCAATATAACTATTATTAGTTTAATAGTAGTTCAGGCCAGTTTAAAGGGCTGGAAAATCTCTTATTTGATATCAATTTATCATCACTAATTGCTAACAAAGTGAGAGAAGCATCAAATGTCACTAAGAAAAATGGGTTACAGGATGCTTGATATATTATTGTTAATCTGACAGCATTGATCAATAAGGCAGTCTGAAATGTTGAATTGTATAACATAAGACAGGGAACTCTTTGTTCAACTGAAAATGTCAATTCATCAACAGATCAATACTGTATTCTTTGCTAGTCAACCTAAAGCATAGTTAGAAAAGACAGATTATTAAACATAACCAAGTTAGCTGTAAAAACAGCAAAGTGTATACTCGCTGACAATACAGACAACTGCGGTCGCCTAAACCATGATCGTACTGCTCGGGCATTGCTGACCCATCGCAACAACCCCGTCCAAGACCTAAACATGTCCCCAGCTATAATGCTGTTTGGACGAATTATTAAGGACCACTTTCCAGTTCTACGGGACAAGTACCAAACATGGAAGCAGTGGAAAGAAATAGGGGAGTTAAGGGAGGTTGCGATGGCTAAGAGGCACATGCGGAATGAACAGTTCTATAATAGGCACTGCCGTACGCTTCCGGAACTACGGATCGGCAACTTCATCCAAATTCCAAACCAGGATGGTCACTATCCACGTCAATGGACAAAAATGGGGAGGATCGTAGAGACGTGTGGTAACCAACAGTACCAAGTACGGGTGGATGGGAGCAATCAAATAACACTGCACAACTGTCGCTTCCTCCATAAGATTTGGTTGACGGCCCACATTGTTCCACACTGGAAACTTTACACCCACCCATGGATTCTGAGTTCCCACAGCAACGTCAACCTGAAGAGGCCATGGAGACCAATGAGAACATTGATGTTGCATCGGCAGGCGTGCAGCACGAGCCCAAGGAGGGAATGGAGGTTGACGACGTCCCAAGTGCGGCAGAGGGTGATGTAGGAGAGTGTCTACACCCATTCTAACTCCCACCATTGAGACAACGCTCATGTCGCAGGATACGGGCACTGAGAACCTTGTCCCCACAAATGCGTGGACAATCACACAAATCCTCAGACGCATACAAACCATGATGACCATGTCAGTTCATCCCATAGTTACGGGGGGGGAGGGCATGTATATGTAGTGATATCTCTCTGTGGGTTGTCTGAATGGACTGGTCTGCCCTTGTAAGAATGGGCATAAATAAAGAGCCAAGAGTCGGTGATGGACAATCGGTCAACTGACGTTTGAACAACTTACAAAGTCTTACATACTTTATAATAGCCTTCAAAATGAACCACCATACTAAAATTAATTTTCTTGCTTGTGTAGAAAATATATTGTTTGTTTTTTTAAGATCTTTTGCCTAACATTTTCATTACTTGCCAAATCTTGGAACTCATCACTGCTAAATGTTGTCAGGAATTCTGTGTGGAGTTATTATCTTTAATCTATAATCTAATATTCTCATCCTTGTTGGTTTTATTATTACTTTTTTGGCTGATGTATATGAACATGTCCCATGAGATGGCTACTGCTATATATTTTTGTATGCTAAAAAGTGTATAAAATATGTATTAAATAGACAGATCATAGTTTGATACAATTTCTAAAAACATCAGTTAGATATTTTACAAGTTAGAATTAAAAAGAAAAAATAGTTGTAACACTTATTCTCTTCATAAAATCAAATCTGAAAGCTATTTGTTTTTTTTTTGTCAAAATACATAATTGAATTAAGCCTGAAAATAATGTGAGTCCAATTTCAGCTGAAAATAATTGTTACAAGTCAAATGATAAAATAGTAATGGCAGACTTAAATATAAAGGATGTCCAAAAAATAAGGTACAGGTACACTTAAATTGACCAGAATTAAAATTTTGTGAAAGCTGTAAACATAAAGCAAACAGGGAGTATGCAATATTTTTGTAACAGCGTTAATATCTAATGCATGAATATGTAACATTACAAAAAAAAAAAAGACAGCTATCATAAAAAAATAGACATACAGATGTGAGGTGTAATATGATTTTTGCATGTAAAGGGTAAAAATCAAACAAATTCACCACAAATTTGTTGGTGTGTATGATGAACATGTAATGAGCTGGAAACAGGTCTGGGGTAATGCATTCACATAGAAGTGATTGAATTAGCAGGATGAACATTGTATAGAGTGTCCATAGTCAACAACAGAAGACAACATTGTGTATGCTGAAGCCTTGTGATGATTAATGGCACAAACTTCATGGTAATGGAACAGGATCTTCCAAAGCCAATGGTCAATGATATCATCCACAAAAAGTTGGGATATTGGAAAGTGCCATCAGATTGGATCCCAAAGCAATTAAGTGAGAAACATAAGTTCCAGCACATGCAGTGATATGGTTGAGACATTTTACCACGTCCACCACAGTCTTGACTTTTGATTATCATTTGTTTGGACCACTGAATATTTATTTGGAAAGTAGTTCCATAAGATGACACTGTTGTTGCAGAGATGAAAGTTTGCATCGATTGTTTTATGCCATATTCTTTAAGAAAGATATATTAATGTACTTAGGCACTGATGGAAAGATGTATCAATCTCAATGGTGATTATATTAAAATGTAGCATAGTAATGCTGACAGCATATGTATAATGTTTTATTTGTATAATAATAAACATCTTGGATGCAGAAATATATGTACATTACTTTTTGGACATTCCATGTAGTTCTTATGAAAGACTTGTCATTATCTGTTTTAATACTAATATTTTCACAAAACAGATTATTCTTTGATATTAAATAGTAATTTATCTATTTAAAAAAAAAAGTATCTGATAGATAAGAAAGTTGATTCATAAGTAATATTATGTATGTTACTCAGTAATATCTAGTATAAAATACTGAAAATAAGTTTGATGACTCTAGAGAGATCTTCCTCCTGTAATACAAAGATGAAAACTTTCAATAACCAGTTTCCTGAAAGAGATGATCATGAATACAAGAAAATGGAAAATGATTTCTAGAATTTTTTAATTTCTAGAAATATACAAATCAAAATACTTGGTGATTATATATTCTTGGCTACTGTTGTATGTCATTAAAATTAGTTGAAATGTTCAAGACAAAAAAAAACTTACCAAGAAAACACTCAATCTATCAAGGTGAAATTGAGCAGTGTATCAATACTGGACATATATTCTCAGTAATGCTTGTAATATAGATGTTAAATAAATAATGTTAATCTTTATTAAGTGTGAGCATTTCATTTTAGACATTTATGATATTTAAACAAATGAAACTAAATGATAGATCTGAATTGTATTCTAAAATTATTCAATAACTTAAACAGGATAATTATTATTTACTAATTATAAAACATGATTAGAATTAGCCACTCTGTATACTAGTAGAGAATAATAAAAGAGATACCCTGTATTGTTGTCCAAAATTCATTTGTGATGCACCTGAAATATATTTCATAGCTTTGTCATCTTTTGACAAAATAGGAAAATTCAGTTAGTAAATAGCTAAAACTGATTGAATTTTGAAACTTCCAAAGTTTATACTTTGAACATAAAATCTGTGTTTTCACTAAAAATATGTATTTGAGTTTATTGTTTACTTTCATAAACAAAGAGACAAATGAAAATGAAATTTAATGAATATTGTTTTCTGCAAGTGAGTATACATAATTTGAAAACCTGTTTCACATCTCAATCTATTCCTTTGTTATAACTGACTAACATAGTAAAACTGCTTGGCAAAAATTGTCCAGATTTCTGAAGGAGGGATGAACATTTACATTTTATTTATTCATTATCTTTTATGTATATTTTATAAGGAGATACTTTACTAATGCTCATATTTCTTAGAATTTCAATATGCATATTCTTTGCAAAAAATCTACCAATTTATGTGTTCAGTTAATTTTCGTAAAAAAAAAATATATAACTAAGCAGTGAATTTTTCAGGGGAAATCTTCCTTGCTGTAAAGAAATCTGGAAATGAAATTCATTTTTTTTTTAAATTCTTAATCTGATTCTATCACAACAGACCTTAAGTTAAGTAATGTATTTCCTGAAATAAAGAAACCAACTGAACTCTCTTTTTTTTTCTTTTTTTTTCAAACATTTATATTCATATTGTACATAAAGTCTAAATTTAAAAACAAAATCAATTAATTTTTGTTAAAGCAGATAACATTTTTATTAAATATATAATTATCTGAATTCTATTAATAAAGCTAAATATTAATTGATTTTAAAAATAATAGTTTCAAGTTTAATGTACTCAATATATATTAGATTTTTTTTCATATTTTCAATGAAATTTATTAAAAAATTAACACTAATACATTTATGAAACATGGATTTTTAAAAACCTTTATATTAAAACAGATAAATTAAGAAAAAATATTGTTTATTTGACCTGTCAGTAAAACCTAGAATACATTAACTGCATCCTCTGCAAAGGAGTAAAACCCTCACCAAAAGGATAATATGGGTATGACACTAAACTGCATCTGGTGGTGTAGCTCTAGTTCTGGAGCTCTGGGGAGTGTAGAATTACCCATTTGTTGCCATTACTCCTAAGTCAACTCTGAACTGGAGTATAGTACCTGTTAGAGTTCCATCCAAGTCAAATAGATTAGTTTGAAAATTATTAATATTAGATAGGAATACTTGAAACTATATGTGTTAATTATTAGTATTAACAATAGCTACTTGAAGTTATAATTACTTACAAATGATTATTATCATTAGTTACTTACAACCATATATGTGTTTGCAAAAGAAAAGAAAAAAAGACTGACTCCGGCATTAAATAACCCAAGAAAGTTTGAAATGCTATAAAATCAACTAGCAAATTGTTTGCTAACTATTATAATTATCTCATCCTAATATATGCAAATTCTGATAAGCATAGACATAAAGAAAATCAAAAAAACATCAAGGTTTGAAGTTTAGAAAAGGTTGTAAGTATTAATTTTGACAATTTTATATAGCTCATTGATCTACTCAAATGTAATAATTGTTAGTGAATAAAGAAGTTGAGG
>CM042147.1:62383933-62606433 GCA_023376005.1 Doryteuthis pealeii | reverse complement strand
CACAGCCAGATAATACAATAAATCAAACTGTATTCATATTAAGTCTATGGGGATATCTCATTAAATAGAAAATGTACAAAAAACTAAAACTAATTTTCATTTTTTTTAAACAACTCAAATTTAATTTCTTTAACTGAGCTAAGTATTAAAGAAAATCATTTTACTTATAGAGCACTTTAGTTGATTTATATCATTCAATTAGAAATCTGTTTTATGTATATCATCAAAGTTAAGACTCTTAATTTAAAAAACAATTTAAGTTATATTTTTTAAAAGAAAGTTACTAATATTGTAACATTATGACCATACTGTTGATCCTTCTGACAAACTATCAACAATACTTAAAAACTATATTGCTGTAAGTGTCATTCTTTATCATGGAAATCAATAAGTTTCCACAAAGCAATATAATGAAGGAGACTTCCTAATCAAAAAAGGGTGCAAAAGAAATCATCATGTCGTGCTATTAGCATGGATATCCATGATAATCTCTTGCCAGCTGTCCCTATCGCTTATTACCCTCAGGAGGTCTTCTGTGCAGCATCCTGTATCTGCACAGAGCTGGTCAATGTATGTCTTTGCCGGACGGCCCACACTGGCATGTCCATGTGCTGGCTTCCATAGGAAAACATCATTTATTAGTTCATCCTTGCTTCTACAGCAGTGGCCAGTATGTCTTACCTGTATAGTTTGTGATATGAGGCAAGTGGCCATAAAAGCAGAAAAATCTAATTCTTAATTCAACAAAAAATACTAAAAAATGATCCTCATTAAGAACAAAATTAGAGTATTCCTACTCTGATGTGAAATCTTTGAAATAAATTTTATTTATGCAAAAAAAAATTCACATAAAATCTATTTATTAGGGTTTTGTAAAAATCTCAAAAGAGTATGAATATGAAAATAGACACATTATATGATATGTTTCAATTATTTTTTTTTAAGTTTAAGTATTGTTTTGATAAACCAAAATAATCTTTTAGTAATAATATATAGAAACAACAAAGTTTATCACAAAAACTATTTCTAACCCTTTCACTTGTGGACATTTGTTATTCATAGTTCTAGTTTTTAACTATTATTTACTTGATTTTAAAAAAAAAGTTTTATTTCTTCCTTACCTTATAAGCTAATTTTCCCCTCACAATATGAATTCCTGTAGAGATGTAGAAATTGGAATTTTAAGATTCATGCCTTTTGTTAGCATGAATATGGCACTTAAGAAATGGAAACTATCCTATTAGTAATGCATTTCAATATCATACATTTCTGGATGTCAGTACTGTCTTTTCAATATGACTTAATCAAATGTTCATAGTAAGTAGAAATTAATTTCTGTATTTTTAATAAACTTTCATTGAGCTAACCACTTTGCAATTTAGAAAACAGGAAATCAAGAATCTTTCACTTGAAAACCTGTTTGAAAACTACATGAGAATTATGGCAGCTGTATACACAAAATAATTTCTCTTCATAGCTTTGAAATGTATTAAAAAACAAAAACAAAACAATATGATAATAAAGAAACATTGTGATTGTTTTTCTATCTTAGACTCCAATTTTCTTTTGCTAATCTTGTATTGCAATTGTAAATTTATTAAAAGAAAACATTTCAACCAGTTTTATACACTACAATTTTTTAATATAAACACTACAAGTCTACATGAACAGTTAACAAAGGCTAACCCAATGACAACGACTGTCATAAAATTTGATGAGATAATGATTCATTTAAAAACTTGATAGGAACAGAAATTGGTACTCAAGTCATAAGAGGTATTGAAAGCCCCCCAATTTCATATTCGAATCAGAAAATAAACAAACGAGTTATTCATGAAAGAGATTCAAAACCAATATATAAGATTAACATAAAACTTAGTTTTATCATTCTTTCAATTTTTCAATAATTTCTATTATGACAAATTTGCTAAATCTTAAAAACAATTATTAAAAAAAATATTAAAAATTTTTCATCAAATAAATTTTTCAACAAAAATAATTTCAACTTTGGTATTATATAATTTTTGATCAATGAAATTTTCATCAAAGAACAAATAATTAGACCAAATAAAAGTAATTGTATATTCTACTACAATAAAATTAGCTTTGAGAAATATTCTTTGAACATTATTTAAAATAAATATTTTCTTTTTAGTTCTTAAGTTTTTAATTCATGAGCCTAGCTAGAGGTTAAATATTACCGTTTTTTTTTTAGTTCAATCATAAAGCATAATCACCTATTATTTTGTGAAAACATTATATTGTATTAAAATGTAATGAAATGATCAGTTAGAGTCCCAAATATATATGCTTAATGGTTAGGAATTGTAGAAAATACATGACTTCTATAGTTATGATAAGACTTCAAACTTCATTTGGGTATAGAATAGAGAGAGAGAAACTGAAGTCAAGCAAAGATTTATATTCTTGTTTCAAATTGCCTGAATCAAATAAAGAATAAGCTTTCCTTATTTCAAAACTTTTAACCAAATCAAACAACAGGGTTGTTAGATTGTGATTTGATGTATGCTCCCTATTTCTTGTATGGGGACAACCCTACACGATACCCCCTCAGCTCACTTTCTATCTAAATAAAAGCCAGTTGTCAGTAACAACTTTCTCTTTCTCCCTATTCTCATGTTTGCTCTGCGTTTGAGCCCCATATCATAACATGGTGGCAGCTAGGGTGACTCACAGCTCTGAAGACAAATATTCACAATGTGTTTACCAAAAAGAAAAAGAAAAAATGACACAATGACCTATCAAATATTGCTGCTGAGTATGCTGGACACCAAGACAAACTATATGGAAAGATGGAAAATATGGAAACAAATAGAATTATCACTAAACTAGGATAGCAAAACAGAGTTCCAAACAGTGCTATTTCCCCATGCAAGAGACCCAGATGCATTAACTATCTACAATGGATTTCAGCTTGCAACAAGAGAAAGGATGGCCTGGACACAGTTATAAATACATTTGACCAACACTTCATTGGATAGACAAGTGAAATCTATGAATGGTACATTTAACAAAAGAGATCAGACAAAAGGTGAGTCCCTTGTTTCATGTGACAACACTGTGTAACCTAGCTAAGTCTTGTAATTTTATGAGTATCTACATGACTCCCTTTTATGTGACTGCTTAGTACTCAATGTTAAGGATAACCAATTTTGGAATAGAATGTTGCCACGTTCAAAACTAACTCTGCTACAATGCATAGACATATGCTGCAGTTGTGAAATTACAAACACACAAGTGAAAGCCATGAGAGACTATGGCAAAATGGGTGAAAAAGAAATAAGGTGCTGAGCCATTGGCACAAACAGAAAATCCATAAATACTTACAAAAGCAGAATTTGGTCAGTATCTATGGCTTAGGTTCTCATTTGGGATCTGTGTGAGTTCCAAGATATTTCAGAAGAATCTTCACCTTGCCCTTGATGGTTTGAATGGAGTCATATGTGTTGCAGATGACATAATTATGTTTGATTCAGATGAACTTGAACAAATGACAGCTGACCATGATACAAATCTGAAAGTACTGCTACTGTGAGAGGGATCAAGCTGAATAGGGAAGAAACAATCAGCAATAAGTTTTATAGGGTACCTATAACACATGATGGTCTACTCCCAGATCCTGCTAAAACTGATACAATCACTAAGTTTCATCCACTTACAATGACTTTGCAGAATGATCCTTGAAACCTTGCAAGGTTTCTACCATGATTATCCATAATCATAATAAATATCTGACAGCTAATTCATAAAGTTATTGCCTAGATATGGTCTCCTATAAATGACATGGCATTTGCAAAAATGAAGCAACTTGTTACAGGAACACTGATACTCACCTACTACAAACCCAAATTTGTAATTCAATGTGAAGCCAGTTCAGAAGGAATTGGTGCTACTCTACTACAGCAAGGAAAGCCTATAGCAGATACAGAGTAAAGATATGCACAGATTGAAAAGATGCTTGCAATCATGTTCTCATTGGAAAAATTACACCAGCACACATGACAGAAAAAAAGAGATCCACACTCATCACAGCTACAAGGGATGCTACTGCATACTAAGAAATATGGCATCAATGTCGAGTATGTCAAAGGAAAACATGTGTACATTGCTGATATGCTATCATAATCCTGACAGAATTTGAACATGCCACCATGGTTAGTTTTCTTCTGATCTATGATGAAAAGCTCTCTCAGATATATAGAGCAATGAATCAAGATAAACTGTGCAATCAACTCAGAAAGACTATAATACAAGACTGGCCCCAGCCACTTTATAACCCATAGTCCAGGATGAGATGTCAGCCTAGGACAGCTTCATATTTAAAGCCAATAAAGTTCACATTCTGCCCAGCCTCAGGAGTGACATAAAATGTGTGATCGACTCATCACACATAGATATCAATGGATGCCTGCAATATCCCAGAGTGTCTTTTGTTTTCTGGTCAGGCATGTCATCAAACATACAAAAAATTCATCTCCACATGAGATCTGCTGCAAGTTCATGAAAGAACAACCAAAAGAGATTATTGTCACACAAACTACCAAATTGACAATGGCAAAATAATTGGCATAGATCTATTTGAGATCAATAACTTTTACTATCTTGTTACTGCAAACTACTTCTGAAATTTCTGGGAAATAGACCAACTTGAGGACACTACTATTTCGGCTGTCATCCACAAGTTAAAGGCACATTTTGTGAGATACAGAATTCCATGTCAGGTGATTTCTGATGCCAACTCCCAGTATACATCCTCATTATTTGAGCGCTTTACAGTGTTTGGGACTTTGAACCCTTTAGACATGGGAATCAGTAAACAAATGGCAAGGCAGAATCTGCAGTTAAAAGTGTAAAATGTCTCATGTAGAAGAATAAAAGCATCCAAACCAACCTATTTCCCACACTGCTAGACTTCCTAAATACCCCTACTCAAGGAATGGGAAGCAGCTCCACATAATGACTACTAAGTCACCATACTCCCTCACAGCTATACATGATCAAAAATCTGCAAAAGCCAAGACTTATGAGTAATAGTGGGGATGACAAGATCCTACTCAAACTCAAACAGAAAGTCCAAGTGGGCTACTATACTTTGTCATGCATGTGATCTGCTAACATTAATGAAGGAAACTTTAGAATACACCCATACATAAAAGGTGATCATGTATTGGAGAAAGGTGCTATAAATCATTGTGTGGATGAATGAACAACACAACAAACGTCATCTGCAAAGCTCATCAGAGCAACCACAGGTGGTGGCGAAGCATGCACAGAAATGTCAACTGCCACCCAGTTAGAATGATACTATCTTGGTTCCCACATGCAGTATGCAGGTACCACAGAGTGTCTCACCACTGGGTGAAGCATCTTCACTGCCTGTAGCTATCCTACCCAGGGATAGAGGCTCAACAGAATCCAACAAATTTCAATCTCTGTGTAGAACTCTCATACTAGAAAAGAGGTTAGATAACCATCATACTTAAGGGACTATGTAAAATGACACTATTGTCATGCCAATAAAACAATTAAATTAATCTATAAAAGGGTGATGTTACATTACAAATTAATGTATGCTCCCTATCCACTTTTTGTAAGGGTACAGTCCTGTATGATACCACATCAACCCACTTCCTCTCACTATCTGAATAACAGCTTATCCTCAGTGACCACTCTCCCCACTCTCTTGTGTTTGAGCACAGTAATAGAACAATGTTTGTAGTGCCCTGACCCACAAAAGGCAGGGACAAATGAATGCCCTACAAGCATGGAGGTTTTAACATGCTCCCTTACTGACTACTCTGGCTAACTGGGCACTTTATGTAAATTTTTATAGTCAAAGTGCCCATGTATTTAAATCACATGACTTGATAATGTGCTTTACCTTCATTTGACCATGTATATCACCCAATGTGTCCTTTGAATATATAATCCACAGCTCTTATTTTTGCAGAGCCATTTTGCTAAATACAATAGCAATAATACTTAAAAACATGTCAAAAGTGTTAAGAAAGAATATAAGAAAGTACAAAAATATAAACAGTATTTTCAAAAGAAAAATGTATAAAACATAAATAGTATTTAAAAAAATGATGAATAACATTTTTATCATGCACAACAGTAAAAGAAATAAATAGTATGAAAAAATGTTTAGATTTGTGAGCTAATTAACTAATTCTAATTTTCCTTAAATACAAGATTTAAATATAGTCACAAAATTCTTTAATCAATTTTCATTTCATCTAATATCAAATGCATATCCCAGAGATAAATAAAGGCAGCAGCAACATATTGACCAATATACTCTTGCTAACAACTTCTACATAATGGTTGCTTTGTCATTTGCTTTCTGTTGTCTATTATTATGATTATTGCAGTGAATGCTTGGTTGAAGATTTTGATTGCATCCCTTCTCCATCAATCTGTTTTGTGTTTTTGTCACTCTAAAAGTAGTCCTTTCCTCAACTGATTAGTACAAAATTCTATGTTCCCCTTTCCACAAAGTTACTTGCTCATACACATCAACCCCCAATAATTATCTAAAGCTCATTTTATCAAATTCATTTTTACTTTTTTTTTCTTTCTACCAGCCCTTTTATAATAATAGCCATACTACCAGATTTAAATGCACAATTTACAAAGCTTAAGTTAAAATTTTAAAGTTAAATAATTCAAGAGGATTTCTTTCCATTCAATTATAAGTTAAAAGCCCGAATAAAAATATTGAAGTATTGTAACACTTAATAGAAAGAGATTATACATAAGAAACCTTATAACATAAAATTCACTGTGTGCTTGTTACCTATGGACTCCCAAGCTAGTGGATCAATCTTGATTAAACTTGGTATGTGAACTCTTGACCTCAAGGAGTTTTTAATGGCATTTGTTAGGAGAGCTCTGATGCCCCTTTCTCCTCAAGGAGTCTGGAACTTAAAATTGATCATGAAGATTTAATTTGTCCAGAAAACAAATGGAATTGCCATCTGCTAGGAACACACCTTCACTCATGGTAGAACTGTGATATAAGACAGGAGTCGTTTGTACAGGAAGCAAATATAATTAATCTTAATTTAGCAAAATGTGCTTTAGTATATATTTTTATCCTGGACAATGCCAGGTTCAAATATTTTTCTAATTAGATTCATATATAATTACAAAAATCAAGATTAATAACTGCTACTAGATTAGTCTAACTGTACAAAACATAGATTTTTTTTTAAATTAAAAAAAAAAAAGGCATATTGGTATAAAGAATGTGAGCAATGAAAAAAATAGTATTTAATCAAAAGAACATATTCCTTCATAAGCTTAGTAAATATCAATAAGATAATCTTTTAAATAATTTAATTTACTTACTGGCAAAAAACCACAACTTCCTGATTAAATTAGTATTGATTATAAAAAATCAACTACAAAATGTCATGTGTGAAAGAACTAAGAAATGATTTTCAGTGAATGCAGATGAATACAAATATAGATTAATTCTAGACTATTCTATACTAGGGTGAGACAAAAGTTTTGCAATATTTTGGTTACGTCCAAGTTTGCAGCATGTATATCACTAGACCAAAGCAGTTTAAGCTGTGAAAGATTCCTGCTGAGGTTGGTAGTATCCTGGTAGTTGGTGCATTGACATGTTGTGCATTGTTGCACTGACATGTTGTGCATCACTCCATGTATGATTTGAAAGCTGCACAGGTTAATGTGTAATGTAGTCTAATTTGGGAACTTATGCTTTATGAGTTTGAAATGGGCCATAACACCATGAAAGCAAACAAAAGCATTTGTTGTGCAAAAGGTAAAGGCACAGTAGAGCATAGTACAGTAAAATTTCACTCTGGATGCAAGAATCTTGACAATCAAGCATGGTCAGGTAGGCCTAAATCCAAGGTCGTGCTCCAAATCTAGCGAGTAGCACTGAGAAAATATAAAGCAAACTTGACATCTCACAATTATCACATTCACAACCTTGGCAAAGCATCTGGAGCTGCTGAATTTTGCCTCATGTTACCAAAATATTGTAAAAATTTTGACTTTCCCTAGTAATATGAACAGCATATTGATAAACAAACCCAAAAATAAAATTTTTAAACATTTAAAATATAGAGCAAGATATAACAGACAATAAGATTAGCATAATCATTTTTTGAAAGTATTAGCACCAAATGACGAAATGATTTGCTCAATATTACAATATTGTTAAAATCATGAATTCACCAAAAATGAAGAAAAATGCATTCCAAGTTTTTGAAAAAGAGAGGAAATTTACTAAAAGAAACTCTATAAAACATTAAACTTGCTATTTTTGTTTTTCAAACAAATTCCAGCCATTTTTTTTAATAAACTGTTCAATTTACTTCATGATTAAATTTCAAGATCTGACAAAGTGATAACTGTAGAAGTTTATCAATAGCAAAATAAATAATTTTCAATGCATGTAGATTGTAGAAAGTTATGAACCACAATCATTTTACAATGATGAATGTATGCTTTTAGGATATGTATGTAAATACAGATATGGCAGACAATATAAATGCAAAATCTCTAAAGCTAAGACTGGAAGAACATCTATTTACAAATTATAATACAATATAACAACAAATGATCCTACATAATTTTATCGTTTACTCATATCTATATCTGAACTAAACATTCAAAGCATTGTATTTATAAAATTCATCATGCACAAACAGAGCAGTGGGAGTTTGATAAAGATTTGCTCAAAATTATATCGTTTTTAAAAATCAGCACTAAATATTTCTTAGCTCTAAAATCTAATATTATTGATTTTTAATATGATAAAAGCATATCATTTGTCTGAATTTTTTATATGAGGCTTGATAATTTGTATTATTTAGATTTTTTGTACCGTTTTCATCACCTTTATTGTTATAAATATTTGTTTCGACTGATGTGCCCTCCAGTTGGACACATGGTGCAACAGATATATGGGTTCAGTTAATAAAGTTCTAAGTGATAAAGATCTGGAGGTTGCAGGTTCAATCCTGACAACAGAAGAAAATAACATAGCATACTTAATATAGATTAACACTTGTAGTCGGTTAACAGAATAGGAACAATTTATCCCAATGGATTAAGTAAAGGGTTCAGTTTGAAGTTCTGGGAAGTCTCCCAATTACAACAAGAAGATTCCCAAGTTCAACAAAAAACACCTGAAGGCTGGAGGGCACATTGGCCAAAACATTGTGTATATAACAAAACAATAAAGATGAGGACAACAGTCCGGAAAATCTAAATAATACTAAATAAAAGCATATATTCATTTATCTTTTTACAAATGATTGGAAGATCAAATGTAGTTTTACATAATAAAAGTATATTGTTTAAAAAAATTTCTCAAACTATAAAAAAATTCTTAGCAAATTATCTTTAAATTCAAGAAAAAAGATTCTTTAATAAGTACATGAAAATAAGAATCTCAAAGAAAGTTATATATTTATGTTTTAGACCAGTGGTTCTCAAACTGTAATTTTTTCAAATATGCAAAAATATATTTCCAGCCTTGAAATACTCTATGGCCTAATATATATTCATATATATATATTTATATTTTAATAGAGTGAGGATATACTGCATAAGTCAAATGTGTTTCATTGTGTCACATCAATAATTTTAAGAACAACTGGTCTGAACTGTATATACAACAGAAGTACACAATGGATTAAGCTGAAATGGAGTGTATAAATTATAAACATATTAGGATTAGACTAAATTGTTATAGAAGAGAAGAGAATTATTTGAACATATCAGAAAAATATTTGAGTAATAATAATATTGGAGTAACTTCTTGCATTTCTCAGTGTTCATGTGAATATAATTTGAATAAAATAAATATTAAACTAATATTAATGAATTGTTTACAAAAGGTTATTAAAAATGATCTTTCATCAGTATTGAAACTGTTGGAAACAGAATTCATAAATGCCTTCTATTTCCAATAAAATTAGGTTTTACAATATTGAATATCTGATAACTTAAGGTAAAGTTGGATACCAAGAAGGCAGTCCATTGCTGGCAGCACAATGTATGGAGCAGCATATTTACATTGAGAAGACAAATGAAAAGGAAATTTTCTGGAGATTCAACTGATTGGAAAATTCAACCCAGTACTATGCAAACACTTGGTGAAAGTAAAAATTGCTAAGTTTACAACTCCCTATCTCTCACCAAAAAATTCACATTGTTCTATTCAGTAACATATAATTTTAGCAATATTATCCATAGAGTGTGACCTTGCAGATAAAATTGATTTTGATGAAGTCATTCAAGATTTTGCAAAGAGGAAGGCATGTAAAATCCATTTGTAAATAGTTTATTTTTGTAATTCATTCATCTGTTCTTAAACATATCTTTCCTATTATTTTTTATGTATAAACATTATAAAATTAAATTGTGGGAAAATAAATAGTTGCTACGGTTTGTTTTCTTATTTTTCTGTGGACTTTTCAAAACTACACTTTTTTGTTTTATTTAAAACTTTGGCTATATCTAGTAATTCTGTTAATATCATATAAAATTAATAAATAAGATTTAAAAATGATACATTTGATATCGAAGAAAAGTGCTTTGTGTTTTATTTTTTTTACTTTGTAAATGTAAAAGTGCTTTAATATAAAGATTGTATACAAACTGCTAAAAATATATTTCTAAAAGATCAGTGTTCTATCATGAAGTTTATTTAAGTTTAACAATGTTTTTATCATCAAATTTTGAAGAAAACAAGGGACAAGCCTCCTGGAGAATCATATATTCTCATTCAAACATTATTACTAAGTTGCCAACTGAATGTTATGAAAGTTAAATTTGTTGTTACCACATTTACTATTTAAAAATCAAATATTTTCATACAACAATAGGGATCCAGCGAGCACTTTCAATAAGCAAATAAAATTCTATAGAAAATATCAGAAATTTTCCCAACAAAACTGAAAGATCAGTTTTTAAGCCTTATTCTGAACTGAATCCAAAACTTTATAAACAAACATGAAAATAGGTAAAGTTTTTAGTATATCCAAGATGGCACCAAAGCTATACACACTATGATATATATATATATATATAATGAAACACACTAACACCACAAATCTTGAATCAACAGAATTTCCACTATACAAGCTGATAATGTCCAACTATATGAACCTACCATATTACTGAATGCTATAGAGAGGTGACCATTTCAACTATGTATGTGGAATATGATAAATATTTTATCATAAATTTCACTACCTATTCATTCTTATCATTTTTGATTGATGTATAATAGCATTTAATCTTTTGAAGATTATAATTCATAATTTGTATACTTACCTTTTTTTACCCTTAATAACCAAAGCCCAGTGAACCATAATGCTGTAAGAAAATGTGTATATAAAAAAATATACAAGCAACCTATCACACATACCTAACAGTATAGGAATAGAAATAAATAAAGTTGAGAAATATACTTTAAATACTTAAATTCTCTTTATGGAAAACACAAAGTAATATAAATTGGGTACATAAAACCAATATAATATATTGGTTTTATACAGCCAATTTAAAAGTATAGAATATATATTATACACTTTTATTTTAAAACTAGATAATCTGTTGGGTTCTTGTAGCAGTAATTCTTGATGATAGTGATGCTTCTATTCAAGGGGTAAATAAATTAGCATTTTATAGTTATCTGTTAAATAGAGTATTTGGATAATTAAAAAGTGATGTCCCATATAAACTTGGACCTATAAAATTATCATCCAGTTGCCAAATGGCCTGGAAATTGCTTTATTCTCCAAGAGTATTTTAAGTGTATTGTTCTAATAGAAATGTTTCTATCATGTGCCGTTTTTGCTGACTTATGGTTAGAAACAAATATAATGAGAATTTTAGTCATATATACAAGAGGTTATTACTTTCCAGAAACTATCAGCTGACTTTTTTGTCCTTTTTTGGCTACATTAAACTGCAAGTTATTCCAAATATTAACTTATTTTTAATAAAAAAAAGTATTATTAAATATATATATATATATATATATATATATATATATATATATATATATGTGTGTGTGTGTGTGTGTGTGTGTGTGTGTGTGTGTGTGTGTGTGTTACTAATAAAGAAAAGAACAGATCTTCTGTTAGGCAAACCAATGATCTCTGAAAAGCAGTAGATTGACCACTTAGATAACCTCACATGGTATGTAACCAAGTGCCAAGCAACAAGTGTCAAAAGTGGATGTCAATTAGTGAAATTCATCCAATAGAAATTAGCTTCAGCACAAATATAGAATGTTCAATCTCACAATTTTTGTGTTGCTTTTCTTTTACTTCATTTATTATACAAAAGTATACAATTCAATTTCTGCTTTGATAAGTTTACTTCAATCAGTGTTTTACAAATGAGAATATGAAATGGATATTAGAGTTTCTAGCTAACTGAATTCTATAATTGTGCCTATAAATGTTAAATTCTTTTTACTCTCTATCTAAATTTCAGAGTTTTCAGGAGTTATTGTTATTTTCATTTACTAGCCTCAGAATATTATCCTCATTTTGGTTGCTTTTTACTGTATATTCCTACAACTTCAAATGAAACATTTATTTGTTTTTTTCTTTAAAATTAGTTGTTTTAAGTAAAAGATAAGTCTTACTTATACTATTTACTTCTCTGAATGGTTATATTTAAAGGAAAACTATACATTTTCTCAAAGACATCATGAAGTTTGTTTAGCTGCAGTTTATATACTTTGTTTCAAGGTAGAAGAATATATTCTTATTGTTGTGATGTACAAATGTATTGATAGACTAAATTAAACTAACCAGCCCTATGAGTAAAGAGACTGATTATTAATCCTAATCATTGGTTGAGCTCAAGTCTATGAATGATTTTAAATGATTCATTCCCCTTTATATTGCACTCAGTCTATACATGTACTTGTAAAATGAATTTGTACATGGAGGCATGAGTACTGTTATTCCAAAAAAGAATGTGATTAGCCCATTTTTACTTGATGTATGGTATACACAGGTAGGTCATTATGCAGCATATATAACAATGAAAATTGATGTAAAAGTATACAATCTCATAACACCATAATATAATTAACTTGTTCCTCTTATCATGCTAGAATAATCTATTTGTAACAGCTGAGAATTTACCAAAATAAATACTTCTTTAATGTTTATCACTATTGATCATTTAAATATTCAACATTTGACAGTATAATGTATGATTATTATATAAATATATAAATAAAAAGGGTTGTTTGTTTATACCCAATAAAATTTAGTTTTTCTGTATAGTAGGTAACTACTATCAAATTAAAGTCTAAATATTAAATAGCTAGTGAGCAAATGTGATAGTGACCTGAAAAAAAAATGTCCAGTTTCATAAGCAACTTCATGGGGGTAAATCCTCAGTTCCTGTAAACTTAAATCATTATTTCAAAAATCCCACATCATATTAAAAGCTTAATATTTATTAAAAATGCAATAAAACTAAAAATTATATCTACATAATAAATATAGGTTTGCAGATTTTATCATGTATTTTCAAAGGATAATCTTATTTAAAATACAATATTAGTGAGAGTATGTTTTACTAACTTACTGCCATGTAGATATTTCTGTTTGAAGTTTCTAAGTCCGAATATATTTTCAGATAGATATTCAAGAATGAGGGAAAAAGTATATTGAAGGTATTGGGATAAAAAAAATAGAGATCAAATCTATTTTCTAAAAGAAAGAAAAAAGGATTTTAAAAATGTCTATATATCTTTTAGAGGTTATTATTTGGAATAACTCTAGTCTAATAATGGTACACAGAAATATATCTTGAAATCCATGTTATATTGAAAATGAGTATATGCAAAAAAAACAACAAAAAAAAACCACTAATAAATCAATATTTCTTAATCCTACAACAGTGTAAATCAATCTATTCATCATTAGTAATCTCCCTTTATTTATACCAAATAAATTGATTTCTAAAAAAGTATAACAGTACAATTTCTCAAATGTAGATTGAAAATATTTCTTTTAAAGCAACAGTAATATTAATTATAATCAAAAGCTGTTACCATGAAATATTTTGTTGATTTTCTAGTAAATGTTTTCTCCGAGAAATTATACATGATGCAAATTCAGTGAAATCAATTATCAGTTCAAATATATATTTACTAATTTTCATCATATATGTATGTACTTTAAATTTTTAATCATGAAAAATTATAGCTTTATTGATAACATTAAATCATTATAAACAGCTTATAAAAGTTTTCAGAAAAAGAAAATATTAAATGATTTAGCCTTTAAAAAATAAATTGTGTTGAAAATGTAAAACTAAATACCAGAATGATCCTAAATTTTTAAAAGCTATTTTTCATGATTTTACAGAAACTTCAAAATTCCCCAAATAATTTAATTGCAATTAAAAATAACAAAACATTTGCTCCTCCAAATAAATGCTTCATGTGATCAACAAACAGTTAAACATGATGGTTGGTCCATGATGAATGTAACAAATGAAAATACAAAAAAAAAAGGAAAAAATAAATCTCCATTTGATAAATGCAATACTTTCAATCATCATTAAATCATGCTAACATGAATTCCTATTACTCTCTCTTGTCACCTATCGCTATTGGTCATTGCAAGTCCTCTGCATGACATCCAGTGTCTGCATGGAGCTAATAAATGTAAATTTCTGGTAGTCAGCCAACACTCTTCCAAGCTGTAGTCGTGTCAGTGCAACTGTATGGCTGAAACACTTGGAGAAACATCTAGATGGGAACTACACAAGAATGCTGCATACTGTCTTGAACAAGTCCTGGAAGTAGCACCCAACAGAAAAACAAACAAAAAAAACTTATTTCCTATCACACAAACCATCCAAATAAGATGAACAAGACATGCTGGGTGCTGCTGGAGAAGTAAGGACAAACTCATGATGTTCTCCTGTGGACACACCAATGTTAGATGACCAGCAAAAACTTACATTCATCATCCTTTCAATAGGCAAGCAAAATTATTCGCCAACAACAAAGCTTCTTCTTAAAGAGATGCAATTCATACTCAATAAAAATTAAACATTTAAGGAAAATATAAGTAAAATGACTGAATATGGAAAAATATGTATTTTTTATACACTATGATCAATCATCAGGTCATCCACTTGACATTTTTTATTTACCTCTCAACTGAGCAGAAAGGTCTATTCTTGCTAGTATTTCAACAGGATAACAAAAATTAAAGGGACAAAATAATTGCAGATAAAACTTAAGTAACATAAACACGAGTTATTTAGTATTATCTGCATTATTAGGACTATTGTCCCCATCTTCATTGTTATTTGTACAACGTTTCGGCCGATATGCCCTCCGGCCTTCTTCAGGTATTTCTTGTCGGACTCGGGAACCTTCTTTTCGAACTTGGGAAATTTGTCGTAATCGGGAGCCATCACGGAACTTTGAACCTAACCCTTTATTTATTCCAGGTTCAAAGTTCCATGATGGCTCCCGATTACGACAAGAAAGTTCCCGAGTTCGAAAAGAAGGTTCCCGAATCCGAAAAGAAGTTTCCCGAGTCCGAGAAGGTTCTTGAGTCCGACAAGAAATACCTGAAGAAGGCCGGAGGGCATATCAGCCGAAACGTTGTACAAATAACAATGAAGATGGGGACAATAGTCCGAATAACGCAGATAATACTAATCTTCAAGCCTCATCTCAAACATTCAAAGAAACGAGTTATTTAGTCTGAGAAAAATAATGAAGATATAGTTAACAATGGCACAAGTGAAAAATAGGAGAAAAAATGGCACAGCAAAAAATATATTCACTGCAGTCAGTGAGTTTATACAGTAGAAAAATTGCAATACACATGCCATCTCATTTAATAAATTCTGAACAAAATAAATACAACACACCATGAGCTCATTGTTTACATTAATATATAGACACCATTTTGAGTAGTAATGTTAGGGTTAAGGTTACATGGACTTGGTCACAACATAAGATTCTAGTTATTAAAATTCTGATCATGAGTTGGAGAAAGGTTTTATGAACAAATGATGATACAAAATCATAACACCTAATGGAGTCTATCAACACAACAGATATCATCTGCAAAGGTTGCTGGAGCAACCACAGGTGGCACCAAAATGTTGATTGCCGCCCACTTCAGATGACACTATCTGATTCTGCTGCCAAGAGTAGCATCTTCACTGCCAGAAGTTAACCTGTCCAGAGACACTAGCTCAACAGAAATCAACAGATTTCAATCTCTTGTTAGAACTCTCTCATGCTCTGGAAGAGAGGTTAGACAACCATAATACTTGTGGGACTATGTAAAATTACCCTATTGTTATACCAATAAGGACAATGAAATTCATTTAAAAAAGGGGAATGTTACACTAAAATTTTATGTATGCTCCCTACTTCTTGTAAGGGTACAATCCTGCACGATATCCTTTCATCCCACTTTCTCTTACTATCTGAATAAAAGTTGAACTTCAGTGACCACTTCCTCTCTCTCCCTAGTATTTGAGCACCATTGGTAATGATACAAGATAAACCAATTCCCAAATTATTGACCTAACACCATACTATTATCTGCAATCATCCTTTATAGAACCATAAGCAACATAATATAAGAAATAAATATATTTTATAATTTTACATCATTTGACCTGATGTATATGGTCAGAGAAAAAAAAGAACTGATAACCAAACCATCTTAGATTCTATTCAATATTAGATTCAAAAGAAAATAATCTCATTTAAAACTTGTGCAAATTGCCCATTTTAAGTGTTCCATCTAATCCTTTTTTTTCTTTTCAAAATCTTATTGTCCAGTTATTTGATGCTATTAGTGTTTTATTGAGAAATATAAAAAAAAAACAATTGGAAATTATTTCAACTATAATTTTTAAAGTTGCAAATCATTTGAAAATTTTACATTCACAAAATAGAACTATACTAATTAATCTGTTTTATTAAGGATTGAATTACAGAATATAGCTAGGTAATTGTAATATGAATACTACATTTACTTGTACAAGTTGTATTTCAAGAGACTTTTTAGTGCAGATCCATATGGGCACATCAACCAACAGACACATGTACAATAGGCATTTATTCAAGTAATGATTGTTAATGTTAATAAGATTTCATATATCATAATAAACCATATGTTTCTTTGTCTAAGATTTTTGCTCATGCTAAAGCAAACATTTTTTCAAAATTAAATGAAAACCTGTCATGATTCAAATATGCAGTCTGGAAGTAAACAAACAAATATGTCTGTTACACTAGTGCTCTACTGTTTGAAAAAGATTGAATTTATTTTCTATCAGTGGTCATGATAAAGGGCTTGCCTGCTGCCATTATTATGGGATTATCTCCAACTGCTTCCAAAGCTTTTGCTTCATCATTGAACTTTTCTTTCATCATGGCTAAGTCCTTATATTATGCAAACTTTTCATAGACTGATTTTTTCAACTAATTGATAGATTCATTTTGGGTATTAAGAGTTTTCTTACCTTTTTTTATTTTTGTAATTAGTCGAATTAGCAACTTATATTTCCTTTTTCTTTTTTCTAAAATTCTGTTTTAAACACATTTAAAACAATGAACACTAAACTTAACATTTCCTTTATACTTTTATTACAATTTAACAAGAGAGTTGTCAATTCAAAGTTTATTATCACAGATATATCAGTAACTTTGAAAACAGTTATTAACCACAGATACAGACTCTTTTTCTCACTGTTATGTACTTTAGTAAATAGGTTCTCTTCAGTTAAACTGAAATAATAACAAAGAAACAAAGTATTAATGAGCTAAAATTAGTGATTACAAGAAATCTACAAGCAAAAAAGTTGACCATATAATATGGAACAACAAAATAGTAGAGTACTATAATATAACCTTATGCCTTATTTTAGCAGATTTCACTTTTGGGTCAAAGAATATTTACAACTCTTGTCAAGTTGTCCCTCAATATTGATTTGATTCTTTGAATGTAAACATCAACTTTGTGATAAATCCTTTTTTTTTTTTTTCTTTTTTTTTACTGTGAGTAAAATTTTAAGCATCAATACAAACTTGATGAAGTTTTGACTGTGCAGCTCCAAAAATATATCAGACCAAACATCTGAATACAAAAAATTGATGAGACTGATCAACAATTCATCATCATCTATAGAATACAATACTCTAAAAGATTTCCAATTTTCCCCTCTTTAAAAGAACCTCTGTTACATTACATCTCAAATAAAAAAAATTCTACTTCCAGGTCAATAATTTCAATAGACTGTACAATTATTTAGATTAACTTTATAATCAATTTTAATAAATAGATTAAAGTTAATTTTTTTTTAATTACATAATTAAAATTATCTGATCTTACAGGTAGATGCAAATATCTAAAATATAAAATATACATTTTTTTATCTATATCACAAATATTATTAACACAAATAATAAATATGGAAGTCAAGACAATTCCACTTCATAAATTTCAATTCTTTTGCTTTCTAATACAACTTAATTTTGATTATATAAAAAGTAAGTTGAAAAATAAAAAAAAACTATAAGAGAAAATATCACAAAGTCTTAATATCCAATAAAAACTTGGGTTTTTCTAAACATTAATGTCAGCAAAAGAAGAAACTGAGGATAGCAGAGAGAATGGTTCCAAATGTTGGTGATATCATTAACAAAAATATAAAACTTCTAAAAAGTGACTAAAATATTTATCATTTTATTATTAAAAAAAATCATATTACATGTATTTTGATTATCAAAATATTTTGAAAAAATATATATATATTGATATTCAAACATTGAAATTATCTCAGTCTATGAAGACAGAATATATTTTACTAAAATAAGATAGTCTATAAAAAAAAAGTTTATTGCTTTATTCAATAGCACAAAAGTTTACATTTCCATATTATGGTTATTTTTGGTCTTCTATAATTAAACCATCCTAGTTAAACTTTCAGTAAAAACATATTTTTTCAAGATGATAAGAATAAAAATGGATTTTGAAATGGCATTACAATTTATTGAAATAGTATATTTGGAAGAAAACTAATCTATATGAAAATGTCTACCTCTTTTTAAGTTTATCATTTGGAAGCTGACTATCAAAGCATCAGAAAATATCTTTTTGATTTGTAAATGTGTTTTATATTTTTCCATTTAATATAAACTAAAAATGGTTACAAATCTGTAAGAAAAACTGTTGGATTTCTAATCTGAGATAGATTAAAATAATCAAGTTCTCATTTTCAAAGGGTAAAGAATCAGGAAATTGTCAGCTAATATTCACTAATATATTAAATTTAACAAACTGAAAGAAGCCTATAAATACAGACAAGTTCATATGTTCACATAAGTTTAACAATTTGTTATATAGAAAGGACAAAATTAAAAGGAAAAATTTTAGGAATGCTATGTAAAAAATAAAATGAAAAGGTAGCATTAAAAATGACAATGCAGTGAGTCAGCTGACCTTCCCATCCCAGATAAAGACAGTAAGGGACAATCTCTGAATGTGGAGGAGTATGAGACAGATAAAGTGGAAAATTAACAGGTACTTAATAATATTAAATTTTTTAAATATCCATTCAACTGTTGAATACTTTGTGTAATTATTAATTCAAATAAAAAGGTTGAACAGAAAAAAAAACTGAGATTCCTTTAAAAGTTTTCATAATTTTAAAAGATGCATTTAATTCATGGGTAAATTTTTACAGCTAGTGTCAACACAGCCTCTTTAGAAAGATCAGTATATTTTTAAAATTAGTTAAATATTTGACTAATTTGATGTATAGGCATAAGTTATCTTTTAGCAATGATCAAATGGTTTAGACTATTTCTACTAAAACTTTGACAGGCAAACATGAATGGGTTGAAGCAGAATATCTTAAAATATTTTTGTTGAAATCAACACAATAATATACAATTTACTCCTTATGCATTCAGGTATAGGAAATAATTTTTATTTAAGTTCATTTAACATTATTATTGTGTAGTAAAAACATTCAGTCTATGAAGCAAAAATAAAACAATAACATAATATATTCACCATTTTGCTCCACAATCTTTAGCCATTTTTCAGACAACTTCATAATTCCAGACCATTTTTCTACACTTAGCAAAAAATAAATAAAATAAAATAAAATAAATACTCTAGATGTTTTTCAGACTTCTAAGGATTTTCTCTATTAAAAGAATTCTGTAAAGACTAGAATAAATAACACTCCAAAAAGTGCAATGTCTGCTGAATATAATGGTTGAGTAAAAATTTGCCAAAGCCAAATTGCAATAATTTTTGCTTGGTTACCAAATAAATATATGGCTTAGCATTATCCTGATGGAATATTGTGCCTTTTCGTCTAACTAATTATGGAAGGTTTGATTTGTTTTTACGGCAGTGGGTCATTTAATGCAAAGTTTTGAAATAAATTAATTCTTAATGGATACTCATTTTTTTTTTATAAACACATTTTCCTATTTAACCCATAGATGGGATCCTAACAGGCACTACCACTCTGGGTCAGAGTGGACCAGGGAGCAATGGTGATAAAGCGGTGCTCCACATTTCCCAAACCTCCAGAACTCAACATCACCATCAGATAGAGTTTAACGTCATTCCCAGGACATGGAGACCCTCAGCCACCACCTTCTAGCACATATAGGATAAAAAAGGGTTTGGGCTTGCCATAAGGGCAATAGGGTTGGGGCAATCATATAGGTACTAGGGCTTTACATGACCAGCTGATTGATTGGAGGAGGCCTCTACGACCAACCGTCTAGCCCATGTTAGGTCCAAAGTGGAGTGTTGCAGGTCATGGACTGCTCATCCACCTGGGTTCCATCCTTAAGCATTACGGGTCGGCACCCACAGCGAACAGGTGGCCCCATTGGGGGAGTTTTAGCCCTCTGCAGAGGTGCAGTCAATGTATCATAAAGCCCCAGTGGACAGGGCTCTAATTATGGAAGGGTTTTATAAATTACTGTCTTGAGTTTTTTGGTTCACCAGAAATAGAGAGAATTCCTTCAACCTGTAGGCCAAATAAAAATGTAATTTGGAATAATTATTCAGGTAGTTTTTGTTTAATTCATTGAAATCAATGATAGGAGTTGGATTAAAATAAATCATATCTCCATACAGTATTCATAACAATGTGTTGCATTTAAACAAGCTAAAACCTTTTATAGCAACAATAATGGTAATATGTTATATTTCTATACAAATCGATATATATTTTACACTTTATAAGATAATAAAGATATATAATAACACTTCAGTAAAAGTAAATGGTTGGATCAATCTCTACACAACAGAAGAACTATAGTTACATATAGTTAATATTATCTAATAGACTTTATAAAATTCTTTAGTTGTAAATTGATTTTTAAGATGAGATTTTACAATTCTTTTACTTAACTTTTAGCTTGTTAGAATAGATCATATTTATTCATTCAAAACCCACAAAAAGATTTAAAAAGATTCCTATTTTTATCTTTTGCAAGGCTGTTTCAAATATGGGCATGTCTAAACAACTATGACTCAGTGTTAATTAATGCCTAGCTTTAACTTTATATATTACATAGAAATATTTCTTCAGGGAATATTAAATAAAAATAAACCTACCATAAATCATAACGTAATAAACAAAAATAATAGAGGAAGATCGCCTGATACTCAAAACACACCCTAATCTAACTACAGAGATACCTGCAATCAATACTATTTAGTACACAGGTTCAGAAACTTGGTTTTAGGTAAGTAGTTATCATCAATTCTAGTTGACATGTTTCATGAAAAAGATTGTAAGAGTTTGTGAATAAGTTAACCTCATTATATAGCTGCATCATCTTCAAAAGGCATTGGCACTAATTCTAGTAGAACAACTCAGCTGCTGAACAACCCTAGGAATAGAAATGACAACTGTCAGACAAAAGATCCCAAATACATAGAGAATATTGATGTATGTTACACTGAATAAATAGCAATCACAACTATACAGGACCATTTAATTAGTTGATACTCACTCACATCTTGTCTGAATACAAACAAGAAATAATGTAAATGCTATTCACCTCGATGTCAATATAAATGTACTGAACTTCAAAATAATTGAACACAATGTCAACAAACACAATGCTAACAACAATGCATTCCTATATAAAATCATTGGATTTCGTTACAGGAAAGTTGGAAAAAAAAAAGATAATTTCATACTGTTTTGTGCTTGTATGTTTAGTTCAAGTATAAAGTATAATAATGAAGAACACCAAATATAAAATCGGTAACTTTTTCTTTACCATTTTTTAAGGAATCGTAAAGATTGTTTTGTGATACAAACATGAAAATAGAGTTTGAAAAGTTAAATTTATATATTTTTGTATCAATTAATCAATAACAAGTAAATGAATTTTATAAAATTATCTCCTTTTTATTGTAACAATTTTACCAGAATTTAAACAAAAGCATTTTTAAATGAAAAATTTTCTTTTGTATTTCATTAGTTCTTGGAGGAAAATATTGTTTGTAATGAGTAATGAAAAGATAAAGTAGGTTGCCAAGGAAATCAGAATGTATGAGGTGATAACAGGAGCTAAAATTAACTGCTAAAAATTGGTTGGGTGCTAGGAGGATTTTCTCTCTCCTGGATCTCTTGTAGTTACAAACAATACAAGATACTGAGATTCTGATTCAAAAGAAAAATTGGCTGAACGTATTGAAAAAGATTAAGGCTACCATTAATATTTGAATCTTAATGGAAACTTGTTTTAAAGCTGAAGTGTATGGATTACACCATTATCCCTGCATCATTTACCAAATCTCAGAAGTTCCTTTCCCATCTACTTTTCTAGCATGATTGGTGTTATAGGTCTTCTGAGAGGCATCAGGATGTATATTCATCCTTCTTAAGATGGTCTGTGAATGCCAAAACTGGAGATCTGTTGTTATAAGATATGGCTATACTTCATAAACCAAATATTGATGCAAAAAATAATAGCAAACAAGAAAAAAACGAAAATGAGTGTTCCTCTTAGAGTGTTCAATGCAGAATAGCCATTCAAAACTTGATCAAGCAGTAATATCAAATTTTGTTGCTTTAAGAACATGAATTAAAATGCCTCAACAATAAGGAATCAATTACGAGCTTGATGATTTAGAATGAACACTATCTTGACCAAAAGTTTTTCACATCAGAACTGGTAGATTTGTGCTCAGTGGAGTTAGAGGAAATCAATGAATACTCATTCTTTCACTGCAAAAGTATTGTAGAAGCTTATTGAAGAATACATGGTTTATATGTACCCCAAACTATTTTTTCCCTTGATGCTGCTTTCATTTGCAATAATGTACTACCATTGATAACAGGTCCAGATGATGTGTTTCTGTGTTGGTAACCAGGAGAATCATGATTTAGTTGATGTATCAGAAGAAATTGTACAAAGCGCAAATATTTTTCTTCAATCAACTGATTTTTTTCACTTTAACTTTTAAAAGATTATCTTCAATGAAATTCAAGCAATAAGTGGGTGAATATTGTATGCATGTACAGTGTAAGAAATAACTTCAAATGGTATCTAAAAAAAATAATGGCAAATAAGAATTTTGTAAACTAGAAATGACTTGTCAGTCCAGCTCAAAATCATGAGTTAAAATGTTTGTTTTTGCTGAACTTAGCTGGGAAGAGAATTAACTTTTTAAAATTTATTTTAGTTTACTTTGTTTAATACATTTACTTCCATCCTCTCCCATTAAATGACAAAAAGCAATGTTCTCGAATAATGTTGTAGGCTGTTTTTGTGTAGTTCTGAATGCAGGAATATCCACACACATCTTTTTAAAATTTTTTCTTATACTTTGAGCCTCAACATTTATATTTTTTTTACTAGTTGACTTGTTTTCCTGCGATATTAGCTTAAACTGAAAGGGTGCATATGTAAACAATTTGTAAATTATCTTCATTTCATGAGGTCTTATTACAAGCATTTAGCTGAAAAACGCTGACATTTTCAAATTTGCGACCTTAATCAGTTCAATTTGCAATTTCTCGAGTATTTCCTAACCAATCTTAAAAAGATTTATATGGATGGAAAGAGAATATAGTAATCTTTCTAAATATGTAACTTTTATCTGTTTTCATCAATTGAATTACTTTTTACAGCGAGTTAAAACCGTATTTTCGGTCGAACAGCTGAAAACAAAAATATGACCGTTTTTTTTTAAGGATAAATTTTACACGCTGTTATGTTTTTCAAAATCAAAGTAGTTAATCTTTATCAATATTCTTGAAATTTTGTACTCAAATAGAAGACACCTGGAAGTACAAACGGGGTATTTTTTTTTTTGTTTCTAGGACCCGTGGAAATAAAAATATGAGAGGGCAAAGTTAAAGGTTATTTGCTTAAAAAATATGAAAGACGCAAAAAAGACACACATGGTCTGTAGGCTTTCAAAATTATTTTCCTATAAAATTTGTGAAATTTAAAGATTGCAAAGTGCTTTGGGATTTGATCCGAAAGTTTTGATTTTGAAGAAAAACCTCGAATTTACGTTACTTTCGGTTGTAAAAACAGCCTGTCAACTGATGTCATAAATAGGACCGTATTGATTTAAAAATCACAATTTCTCGTATATTTATTGTTCAATCTTAAAAATATTCATATGGTTGAAAAGAAAAGAAAATAATCTCTCTAAATATGTAATTTGTATGTGTTTTTATTTATTGAATATTTTTTTTACAGCGAGTTAAAAACGTATTTTGCTTAAAAAAAACGAAAATGCATGATAGGAATTTTTTTCCGAGAATACATTTTACACTACATTTCTTTGGAAAATCTAAGTGGCTAATCTTTATCAATATTCTTGAAATTTTGCATTCAATTAGAAGAAACCTGGAAGTACAAAAGGGAGCTTTTTTGTTTTTGTTTCTAGGACCCGTGTAAGTAAAATTACAATAGTGCAAACTCCAAGACTATTTGTTCAAAATGAGCATGATAAACGAAAAAGACGCACTCTGTCCATGATATTACAAAGTTTCAGAATTATTTTGATATAAAAATTGTAAAATTTGAAGAATGTTAAGTTCTACGGCTTTTTATTCAAAAATTTGTATTTTGAAAAAAATCCCAAATTTATTTGTCCGACAGGCGTACGACTCCTTAGTTAAGCAGGCGTGTTTCATCAGCTAAGAATTGTTTATGCACACAAAGTTTAAATTCGCTTATTTCTCGTCGAATTTTTAAAATATTTAATATATCAAATTTTATAATATATTTTAAAATAAAATAACAATCTTTCTAAATATTTAACTTTTATGTGTTTTTAATAATTGAATTATTTTTTACGTCCGTTTCAATTTTGGAAAAAAAAACTTGAAATTACGAAAAATGTAAACAAACCAGGTTTGTGTGAAAACATGTAAATAGATAATCTATTTCTTTTATATAATTCAACATAAGCATTTAGAAATGTATTTTTACATTCAAAGTGATGTTACATATTTAAATTAATATTATATATACTAGCAAATATATGCACCCTCCGGGTGCAAGTATTTATGTTTAATGTAATAAAATATTATATTAAATTAGAAAGGCTAATGAAACTAAATAAGAATACGATAAAAAGATTTGAAACAGAGGGAGTATAATAAAAAATAGAACAACTGAAACTTACTCTTCCATCACTCTTGTCTTTCATTGTTATTTTTTCTAATTTAAGTATTTAGTTAAAAGAGGAAGTAAAGAATAAAATGACAGTTCTTTTTTCTTGTTAATTTAAGATTCATTGAAGAGATTTTTGATTATATTATTAAAATAAAACTAAACAGTTAGAAATCAATAATACTAAGCACATATTTAATAAAATCACATTTTTAATATCAATATGCTAATTAGCCTTCCCGTTCACACTGTAAACCACTATTTTGTTGTATATATAAATATAATTGCATGTTGTCAGTATGTAGACATAGTTAACAGTATTAATAATGTAAAACAATTTTATTAATAATTGAGGTTTAAATGAAAATACAATCATAGAAAATGTGTGTCAATAACTAAGGAAATAGTGATATGAGTAGTAATATAGTTTCGGTTACAGACAGAAAAGCACACAATCTCCATTATAATAAGATATGTATACACTATACACTATACAAATATTTACGTTTGGAAAATCAACCTGTGCAAAATTCATAAACGTACAATGTACTTTTCAATCGTACATTTCAAAACAAACTATAACCCAGGAAAAACAGAACCCACAAATTTTGTAAGAAAACTATTAATTTTAACTAGGGGGGTTTAGGGTTAGTTTAATGGGAAAATAAATAATTTGGGTTCTGTTTTTTTTCTTTCTGTGCCACCCTGTAATAAAATGGGATTTTGATCAGAATTTAGCCGTAATATCATGGGATTTTGAGTATGATTTGCAAGTTTTACCCAATATTTAACATTAATTTTTGGCATGAGAATTTTAAGATTCACACGTAAAAAATTTTGATAATTATCGTATTTTATGGAAATTTCTGCAACAACGAAATTACTATTTTTTTTCCTGAACTTTTTTTAGCTATGTTTTAAAGTCAGTAATCCTTAACTTTTTCCTTGTAAATTCCTACCATAAAATAAACTGAACCCCCATTTTATGTCTGTGTTTTTGCAATAAATGTTTTATTTTTCTTCAAAGTGATGTTATTTATTTGAATTAATACTATACATGTATATACATGCAGTATTATAATGAAAATGTTGAATAATTGGGTGTTAAACTTTTAAAAAACCCAAAATCGCTGCTATCTGTATCTCTTATTCTCTAAATAATGGGTTAAAGCATAGAGATACATACAATTTGAGTGCATAATCAGAAAGAGCATACAATTTTACATAAGAATACCAAATTATATCAAAATTGCTCCAAAAATAAAGAAACGGTGAAGAAATCACTGAATTTCTTTTTTTTTTTTTAATGGTCCGTGATTTGACATATTTTTGAAACAAAATCATGTCCACATTTGTACCCCCAATTTCGGGGCTTTAAATTCTCATAACTTTTAAACCACTGGGGATATTTACATAATTCAAACGGTTCTGAACTCCATTTACACAGCTCTATATAACTAATGTGATTAAACAACAATAACCTCAAATAAAAAAAATCAACTGGGAATGCTACTTTTTTCTATATCATTTAATCAGTCCCCTAGCTCAACATATTGCATATGCACTTGGTTAAGGTGAAGTCATGTGGAAAGCATTGGTTCTTACCAAATCACTAAAAGGTAAGCAGCAATGACATTGCTCTAGTAATTATATGGGTAACCACTTAGGAACAGTAAGTACTGTAAGTACCAGACTAAGCAAAGCTTGATAAATAGTTACTCTATATGTACATCATGGAGGAAATTAGAATAAATGAGGTGTTATAATAAAAGAAATAACATTGCTTGATTGGATCAGTAAATGCAATTAGCTAAGTTAGTGTTAGATAATATAGAGATCAGCTCACCACTGGCTAAATGCCACATATTTCTAGATTTTACCTTTGCAGAAGGCTTTAGAATAAATTGGCTGAAACAATGTTGTAGAAAAAAGGAAATGAGTTCAATATTCCAAACAACTTATAACTCTTCTTAAAATTACAAAAGGCATTTTTGTTTTTTATTCAGTCTTTTTTCCTTTATGAAAGACTTTCTTTGTAATTAAAAATTTGCAGGAAAAATTGATGAAAACTACATTTCTATTAAAAAAAAAATTCCTATAATTTTTTTCTGGTTTCACTATCTCACCATAAAATAAAGCTTACACTAATTTAGTACACTTCCATTAATGACTTGATTCTTATTAGGTTGGTGCAAAAATACAATTATTATGGTTTTAGCATTTCAAAATTCTATGCATATTTTAGTATAAACTATGCATATAACTATAATAATAACTATATTCATATAATATACCATTTTTAAGTAAAAATTTGGCTCTGATATATACTAAATAGTTTTGTTTTTACTATTTATCCTTGTTTATTTTAAGCTGCCAAAGATGGAAAAAAGGCAAATTCGAACAATTTACTGTAGGAGTTTAAAATGGGTCATAAAACAGTGGAAACTGCTTACAATATCAATCAAGTTTTTGGCCAGGGGTAAATTAATGAACATGGAGCACAAGATTGGTTTCAAAAATGTTAAATAAGAGCCTTGAAAAAGAACTATACATTAACCTTTCAACAGTTATTGAACATTTGTACCAAATTGTAAAATAAAAAAAAAAGCACAACAAATGTGTGCCTCACAAACTGAACAATTCTTTTTTTAAATTGCTATCACAAAGTTGCCCTACACTTTTGTACAAATACAATCCATTTCTTGACCACATTGTGATAAAAACTGGACTATATACAACAACAGATGGCATTCTGCACAGTGGCTGAGCCAAGGTGAAGCAGCAAGACAATTTTCCAATTCAAAGCTGCATCAAAAAAAGGTTATGGCTACTGTTTTGTGGTCAAGCACATGGAATCATCCATTACAGCTTCTTGAAATCTGGTAAAACCATCACAACATAGAAGTATTGACAAAATTCACTAACAACTGCAACATTTACATCCAACACCGGTCAATCAAAAAGGACTATTCTTCCCCATGACAATGAACAACCTCATGTCTCACAAATGAATTTACAGAAATAGAACGAACTGAGTTATGAAACTCACCCAGTTTACTCACCAGACCTTTGATCAACTATGTTTTTTTTTCAAGCATCTCAACAACTTCCTGCAAGAGAATGTTTTCAACAACCAAACAGCAGTTCAACATGGCTTTGAAGAATTTGATTCCAGAACCCCAGAATTCAATGCTACCAACCCAATATAGCTTAATATCAAATCAAGCATTTTTTGTAAATATATTAGGAACTCCAAAAAGAGATTTTATTTACTCATTAATAATTTATCATGATGTTAATATATATAATTTCAGTTAAAATATGATGCATTTACTTTTAACTGGAAGACACAAGAAATCATTTCAATATGAAACATTAAAATTTACCTGAAATATATATTGCATATACATAGTCACTCAAAAGTTAGCACCATATTTTTTTTAGATAGATTAAAAGTTGACTCACAAAAGGCTATTGTAGATTTTTACCATGACTAAATGCAACATCTGTATATGTTAAGCAATCATGAGCACAGGTAGGTATTTACCCAACCTGTTCACTACAGGTAAGATATAACACAAGGTTGAATGTATGGAGCATCCAGTGAGGATCAAACTTACTATTTAACACTAACAGATCTGCAAGACTAGTTTGCTAACCATTATATTAGGGTGGGATGCCTACTTGTGAGTACAGGTAAATAAAATAAAAAAAGAATGATATCAAACAGTGAATTTTAATGAAAACTTTGAAAGGTAGGCAATTTATAGCACAATATCATCAGAAACAAATATGCTTCTGCACATTTATCAGTATACTGCATTTGATTACAATTATTAAAAAAAACAAAAACAAACACTTGTACATTCTTAAATATATCAACATTTGGTATAACTACCATTCATAGGAATGACTCTTTTCGAAATGACTACTCATGCTGCTTATTAATCTTCTGATTTGCATCTGGTAAATATTGCACCATTTTTGCTAGAGTGCCTGTTCAAATTCTGTAAGGGTTTGTTTGAACAGGCGGACATAGCTTGAACTTTATGGATCAAAATGTCCCACAAATGTTTTATAGCATTAAGACCAGGGCTTCTTAAAGGCCATGAAAAAGTGTCAATGGCATTACACTACAGGTATTCTCTAACATCACATGTTCTATAGGATCAAGCATTATCATCTATGAAAATGAGATATAATGCCAGTGAGTGATAATCAAAATGAGGTAGGATGGTTCTTTGAAAGACTTTTTCCTAAAACCTTTGGTCATTGAGTTTTCAGTTTCACAAGTTGCTACTCCAGATCATAACTGAGCTGCCACCACAAAATAGAATCTTTTCCTGGATGTTGATATAAAGTTTCGATAGTACACCATATTCAAGCTTTGCCAACAGTTACATGCAATATAACCAATTTGTTGGACCAGTGCATCTTCTTTCAAGAGCAAATGTTCCAACCAATTCTGCCATTGCACTATTGTAAACATTCCTGTATATCTCTTGGAGTAAAGAGTGGTTATTGGATATCCTGAAGCAAGACCATTAGATTTCTTTTAATGATGCTTCTGAGTACTCTGTAGTTACAAAGCAGCTTGTTGAACTGGGTTCTTTTTTAATAAGTATCACAAGCAAACTGTCCTTATGTGCAATATTTTTTTTTTTTTTTTGGGGGGGGGTCTTTCAGTGCTCAGCTTATCCTTTAATCAATGCTATGATGTATGTTATCTTCCAAGTTTTCTACAGGACAACCCAGTATTATGCATCCTGATAATCTACCAATATCAATTGATATTACTTCTTTGCCTTGGCATTATGCTATGTTTAAGGTGAGATTAGAAAAACTGTGTTTTAACAAGGCAGAGTTGTAATGCAAAAACCATGGTAGTGCATTTATTTTTGCCTTCTACTTGAGACATAATAACCATGCAAACAGCAGTATATTTCATTGGAATGGTATATATATATGAAAAATAATGCTTTCAAATATATCTCTAACATAAAAAATCATATGTATTTGTTAGAGAATATAGATATAAAATCTCAATCTATTACTATTATTTCAAAAGTAAAAAATAGATGTACATAAATATATATAAGTATAAAATATAATTGGTTTTGGAAAAAATATTAAGATTAAGAAATTAGCAAAAATTATTTAGAATTAAAGCCAACTTTTATGATAGATAACATTCCAAGAAGTTTCATAAATTCAATCTTAAAATATTCTATAAATATTTATATTTTCTTAGTTTCTAGTATCTTATAATCATATAGTAAAAAATCTGTTGTGTATAGCTGGAAACAATCTACTGGTTTATAAAATGACCAGTGAAATGAGTTTTGCCATAATTTTCTATTCAGTATAAGTATGAAAAGTGCCTAGTTTATATACTCAATTCTCTATCAAAGAAAGGCAAAGACTTTAAAAATTGTAAAACTGAAGAGTTCAATTTATGTAGATTTGAAGCTAAGGTTTAGAATAAAGAATGATGTTTTAAAAAATACAAATCCCAGTCCACAGTATTTAACACATTATTGATAACTCAATTATAAAATCTTTTTAACTTTGTTGAGTGTATTATTTTCAAGCATGTATCCTGGGCATTTCAGAAGTACATATTTTAGTAATTTCATAATTATTCATCAAAAGTCAAAGTTTGATCTGTATAAAACTTGCCTAATAACCCTACTTTACCTATTGAAAAAGATGCATACATGTTGATAAGCTTTTTACAAATAAATAAATCTTTATTCTAGTTCCACATGAAGCAAAAAGTATTTATGCATTGTGTACCATTCTAATTGATCTTAAGAGTTTTATTTGTATGCTTAAATTCTTATAGCAGACTTTCTAGGAGATATAAAGCCATTTGGGACAGATATATTTGTCAAATCTATACCATCTCAAATAATATCAGCTCCTTTGGATATTTTATAAAACAATCAATTCAGTTACTGAATTATTTTTAAAAACCCATTTCATGACTATTAGCAATGAGAACCTTGAAATATCAATTCCAAACAAATTTTTATATAAATTCTACTTTTTCTGCAATTATGGTTTACAAAAAATTAGTTTATGCCAAATAGCAGACATGTAAACTTTAAACAAGTTCTTTGTACACTATGCCCACTATATATGATCATGTAGAACTGAGATACTCAAGAGAGGAAATATCTACAATGAAATGTACAACTTGATTAAGTAAATCCCTATTTAAACTCATCTTCAAGCATTTGCTAAAAATTGAGGTTTCTATTAATAAAATTAAATCTAAAATTCTTGGAAGGCATTCTAGTCATTCATTAGTCATTTTATCAATTATATTTTGCCATTTTAAAAATAAATGAATTCACATAACATCTGTACAGCAATTAACTTTCAAATACTTGATCTTAAAAAGTGTTCAAAGTAGATTAATCAATACAAATAAAAAAAATGTATTATTAAACATAGGTGAAAAGATATATCATGAAAGTATGATGGAAGATATAAGATAGTATCATAATAATGTGAAGTAATCTAAAAATGCACACATTTCCATAAATCTGCTGATATATCACAAAACATTGCCAAACTTACATTTTCATAAGAGATATATAATGTATTAAATAACCATAATATATTATTTCAATACAAATCAGAATGTAAATATCTGAAATGAATTTTCTGACTTGAAATTTGAGAAATAAATATCTTAAACAGAATATCTTGCCTTTGTATGAGATTTAAGATTAATTCTTATTTTATCTAAAATGACTGCAATAATGTTAAAAATTAAGTAGAAGATATTCTAAATTTCAGTTATTGGAATTTTCTAAGTCCCCATTATTAGGTTTCTAATTTTAACTTCTTGAATTTTAAAAAGATAAGCATTAGTTCTATTTCTAACTGCAACAACTTGTAATCATTAAAGAATACTGTATATACTTGTGTATCAGGTAACTTTCAGAAAACTAAATTTTAGCCAAATATTAGAGATACAAATTTGTGTGTAAATAGTTGGCCAAGGATAGGCCTAGACCAACTGGTATGCCTACATGTTTCAGCTGCAAAAGGTCTCAAAAAGTCACATAATACACAAGTATATACGGTAGTGGTTTTGTAAATGAAATAGTATAATAGGCCATTACTACAGGGCATAGAGTTTAACCCATGCTGGGTGCCTTACCTTTGTGACTAAGTTAACCTTAGTAAATACCTATAATCACTACTAAGCACAAACTTGCATGAATGTTAAAGTTTGATATAGTATAACAAAGTCCAAAATTTCAGTGATCTAGCAAATTGCTGCAAATAATATTAATATCATACACACATATATATATATATATATATATATATATATATATATATATATGAGATAGAGAGAGTATAACAGATACAGATGTTTGAGTAAATATTCAAATATCAAGATACATAAAATATTCAAATATCAAGAATAAAATATAATAAACCTGAAAGAAATTGTATTCAATTAAAATCATGAAGCAAAGAATAAAAACATTACTTTTTTTGAATGTAACATCAGTATTACATTTAAAATAAACCAGATTGAAATATAAACTTTGAAAAAGACCACAACTTCAAACAAATTCAGAGTTAAACTGAAAATAAATAAGTTAGTAGTAAAAAGAATGCTCAAATTATAACAGTTGTGATGCTTGATAGAAGCAATAGCTACTTCTACAACTAGTGCAATAAAACAAAAGCACACTTCCAAGTTATAAGCATACAATACATACTCATGACAAATTATGAAAAAAAGAAAAGAGCCATTTCTCTTTAGTTCTGATTACTTTTATAAAATTGTAATATTTTATATATTCCTATATAAGAATAATTATACTAAATTACTAAAATTATAAATGGAGTAAAAACATTTTTTTTAAATTAATATACCTAATTATCACTAGTTCTAAGATAGACTTTTAAAAATTCAAATAGCTAGTTATATGAATTGAAAACAATCTTAAATTGAAAAAGAAAGGATTAAAATAAAAAGTACTAGCTTTACTGAATAGTGATATATATAGTGAACAATAAAAAGTGTTACTTTCCAAAAAGTTTTTGTCAGTAAAAATTGAAATACTGACACTTTCCAAAAATTCTTAATCTAGTGACACATCTTTCACACTTTATCTGCACTGCTCATAATATTATTTAGATGTCTATTTTTAGTAAGCTAAATAATTGACAATAACATAATTACAAAAGAAAAATATTCCTTTTATGTATAAAATGATTTTTTCTAAATATCAAGATTTTATTTCTTTTAACTAGATGATAATACAAGCAAAATGTCTATCAGAAAATCTAGAAGAGACTTCAGACAAAAAGATGAATCAATGTGAGGAAGGATTACACCTGTAAGTAAATAAAATGTGACTCGTAATACAATTTTAAAATGGTACTATTCTCAGGAGTTATGAGTAACTGGAAAAGTTTTTAAATAAAAAGAAAAATATATAACTGATCTGCTATAATCCAGGACTTTTTTTTCTTAAGTTATAAAGAGGAGGTTGATGATTCATAACTAAACTGCTGGCATTGCTAATGTTATGATTAAAAAACAAAAACAACGAAAAAACTCATTTATGTACTCAAGATGTTTAAAAAGCCAATTTTATTGCATTTAAAAAAGACTAAAATCTGAAAAATGACATTTAAATTTTGTGCACACTTATATTTTCATGTGTGTGTATAACTGAATAGTAAATACTGATATTACCATTGTGCATGTGTACAGTTATGTTCATATTCTAACATTAGATAAACATGAATTAATGCAATTTCACTGTTTTATAAGCTTTGTAAATACCTATTGTAAACATATAAAATAAGATAGGCATATAGGTGATGTTAAAGTAAAATTGTAGAATTACTTGCTGGACATGTGAAAAGATGAAAAATACATACTTTTAAAAGATATTAGATCATCAATGATAGCTAAATCAAAATGAAACCTGAAGTATCTTAACAGTACCTAACTATACTAATAGTAAAATATACTAGAGATTCATATAAATTAAGAAACCCCAATGAAAGATTTTGGGCTTAAAAACTAATAAATCTGAAAAAAAAAATAATAAAAAGAACAAATTAAAACTTGTTCCTGCTTGTTTTTTTTTTTACTATGTTTACAAGTGTTTTATCTGCTACTTCTTGCTCTTCCACTGGAAAAAAAGGAAGGAAAGGGTTTAATAAATATTGCAACTAACAACTTCAAAAATGTTCATTTTTATACTTTTTAATCAGTTTGGAATACATTTGGTAAGAAAAAAGAGAAATGTTGAACATTAAAAATGAAAGAAATATAGCAAAAACAATTGTACATATTTTTAAAATATGCAAGTTGAGTCATTATGTAAAGGACTGAATCTCCCCAACATACATCAAATTCATATCAAATGAAAGTCTTTAAAACAATTTTCTATCATATTTCATTGAAAAGTCTGAATATTAATCACAAGAATTATTTCACGCAGCAGTTATAAACACATCAGGTTATTAATGCCAGTTATCATCAAACCACCTGTAGTAACAGTTAAGCAAGCAGTAAAAAATATCTAGATTAAACATTTTTTTATTTTTATTTATTTTTTGCTCAATTCACAGCTCCCTAGGAAGACAGCATTGTGATCTTAAAAAAAAAAAAAGGAAAAAAACTATTAAAAAAAAAGGAAAAAAAACAACAATTAAATGAAGATAACTTAAGCATTGATAGAAGCAAGTTTTATTTCTTTTTATCCTAGCTTCTAAGCTTTGTATAGCTTTTCGATGTAATGATTTTTTGAATGCAATGGAAGTATATAGCATACACATCAGTTCACAGATATCTGTTAGTGTTCACTAACATTTCTAGATCAATTTTTTTAAATCATAAAAAGAAAATCAAAGTTCAAAAGATCACAGTTTATAGGAATTCAATCCATAAAATAGGATATAAAATATTCCATATCCAATAAAAAGAAAACAGCTTTTTCCCTTTAAATCAATACACCTTTTAGCCAAGTTAATATAAAGTTAGTTTAAATAAACACTCATATGCACACGGTTTAGTTGAGAAGGGGTAACCTTTTATACAGGTGACACTAACAGAAATAGTTATTAGTAAAAATTATCTGTTCTCCATGGGAAAAACATGGCTACAGTTATGTATCAAAATGATAAGATGGGAAATGAATAGAAAATCCACCCATTTATCAGTTTCCATTGACAACAAAAACATCAGTAATAATTCTCATTTTAATGAATGAGGAGAACATAGAATTGGCTTTCCTCGATGTATTTTGTTTGTTTACTTCTCTGTTTTCAAGTTTGCGCAACTGTTTGTTTTACTAACTTACAGCAACACAGTGAAGCTACATTATTATGCATATTTGGAATAATAATAAACTTGTTCATTGTTCAAGGTCAGTTGTCGTCCAGCACCAAGAAGGATACAAAATGTTCCTCAGTCTACATCAAATTTTGGAATACTAACTATACAGAGAAGAGCAATGAATCTAACATGCTACACACTTGAGTTTTAATTCAAAGAATTTTCAGGGGATATTCGTGCAATTGGCGTGTGTGTGTGTGTGTGTGTGTGTGTGTGTGTGTGATGCATGCATGTTACGTGTTTGCATTCTGATATTAAGACAGATTTATATAAATGCATATTTGCTTGCTTGGAATCAAAGATCTGTCTTTTAATATATAAAATTATTTTCTGATGTAATACAACTCCCAAAACGTAACCACCACCTTCAGGTAACTACACCTGGTCATTTCATGAAACTCCTTCACTTTAAAGAATACTCCAGTGTACTGCCATGTTTGCTCGCTACAAACTACCACAGGATCTGCAGGTCAAAATGTGATCTCTCATTAAAAAAAATACAACTTTTTAATAAGAATTTATTTAAGAATCATTTACAGATATTAATTATTATATACGCGTACAATTGTTCCAGCGATAATTCAACAATATATCGCTAACACCAAAATAAAAGTTGTTGATGCATTCGGATTTTGACAATGCATTTGAATAGGTATTGTTACAGTAAAAGGAAAAAATAAAATTTATGCATTTGCGTCATATATACATCGTTTTTATGTGTGATCTAAAGACGTATGTATTGTGATGTACATCTACTACACAATCATTGGCAAATAATGTATGTTGACACATACAGTATACGATGTGATCAATTAGTTGGCAATGAGTTGATATTTTTATGATAACAGCAAGAAATGTGATACTTCCCAAACCAAAGGTGTGTGGGTCCATAAATTGTATGAAGTTGAAAGTATAAAACGACGACTGCTTATAGAGATTTAAAAAAATCTTTATGAACAGTCAGCGGTTTGAGTACATTATGTTTACGTTCCAATTACAAAAGGAAAATGTGAAAATAGAATTAAAAGATGCTGACACAAGGTACTTGACCCTTTCCGGCTTTGTGTAAAAATAGTCTTGGTATGTGGGAACCATATATAGCCAACTAATTAACCATTTATATACATACATACATACGTAAGGTATTACATACACATGGATAAATGAAACATTACAAGGTGACACGTTCAATGTTTCTCGTTAGGTCAGTTAGTAAAATGAGATAAATAAAATAAAATACAAATTTTTTTGGGGGGAGGGGGTCATCTGCAGAATCTTTAAGCCGAAAATGTAACCAATAAATGGTTTTAAATTTATTTAAAGCATAAGGACATAGTTACCATGGCAACTGCCACCATAAAAAAAGTAAAACTAAAAAGTAAAAAACATGCCTTTTTTTCCCAATGATTAGAATAAAACTATTGAATTAAGCTAATTAGAGTATTTTTTTCTTATTAATTATCAAGTCATGTAATAATAAAGACAAAGCTTAACAGAAGTTTAGCATCTAGTTTTCGTTTGACAATATTTTTATTCATCTTTTGTAAATAAAAAGATACAATACTAAATCTGATAAAGGGAAGTAACACTGCTCTTCAAAAACATTTTTTGACAATTGGGTTTTTAGAAGACTAACAATTAAATGACAATATGCATATTAACCATTGTTATTAAAATCATAATATACACTCAAATTTTAAAACAAAAATATGAAAAAGGTTATAAAGAAGTATAATATAAAAGAGTGAAAATTATTCAAATAATTAGAAATAAAAAAAATAGATATTTAAAAAATATTTTCACAAAAATTAGATTTTTCATATTGCATATGATCTATTTCTTTAATTTCATTTTTTAAAAAAATATGGACAATATATTAGCTTCAAATATCAACATGTCTTTTTTTCTTATTTTTTTCTCTCTCCCTCACCAACATAGTTTTTCATTTAAAAAAAAAAAAAAAGAAAAAAAAAGGGAATACTGTTCAACTTATAATACTGGAGGCATGCTTGGCGCACAATTCTGGCGAGTTGGGTTTTGTTTAAAAAAATATACAGAGCAAAGACAATGGACTTTTCTGCAGGGTGTCACCACATAAAATATATCCACAAAAATCATTTACAATTAAAAAGATTTAATCAATTTCTTGTAGAGACATTAAAAATTGAGTCAGTTAAAATAATAGAAAAATGTAAAGAATAATTGTCACATACAAAATACTAATCTTTTAGTAGAAAATACCTAGAACCACAATAGCCAGCAGCCATTGTTGCCGACTTCAATTCCAAAATGTTCTGCACGTGTGTTCTTCAGTCTGCATACTTAGCAGATGCATGTTTAGTATACATATTTCCAAACAAAAGGAATCATACATAAGTGTGTGTGTGTATATACATATATATACACACACATATACAAATATATATACATACACACACATATATATGTATTACATAAATTCTATAGAGAGTCACAAAGGTCCCCTGCAGCAAGTCCCAATACAAATCCAGTGGCAAGGAGTAGCATGCGAACATTCAGGCTAATGGTAGTAGTAGAAATGTATGTCTGTCGTAGTAAGCTTTTTCAGGAGGGGTAACTCCAAATATAGGACACACCAAAAGACAAAGCAGGTAAACAACTACGGCATACCTTCCAGTGTTTGGACCTGATTTTCTCCATTAGGAAGTGACTGTATATCCTGTGAAAAACTAAGCATATCGGACTCGTTGTCCAAATCATTTTCAGAGAGAGCTGCAGATTTCTGCACAGGTAACTCCTCCATTACAGCAGCAAATTCAGATTTAACACTATCTAAAACAGATTCTACAATGTTGGCAGCAGTAGTAGGCACTTGTTCAATGGAACCAGTAAAGTCTATTTGTTCAGATCCATTTGAAACAATTTCACTCTCAAGATTTTCTGTAGGTTCGTTGTTTTCAATAACAGGTACATTCACATCCGCAATTTCAACTTTTTCTTCTTGGCTGTTGTTGATTAGTTTTTGCGTTTCAGTTTCCTCCCATGTATTTTCAAGTGGTGATGTTACTGCTTCAGCAGCAGCACTTTCAGTTTGTTCTGAGCCCTCACTTGTAAAGGTAGAGAGAGTAGATGCCTCAGCAAGCATATCATTTTCAACCTTGGAATCCATGACCTCTTCACTTTCAACTGCAATATTTTCTTCAATTGGTAGATCACATAATTCTTTTTCTTCACTGAATTCTTGCTCAACTAGTTCTTCTACCTGTTGTTCAAGCTTTTCTTCAATATCTTGTAACAACTCCTTTAATAATTCTTGTTCGGTTTCTTTGGGCTCAATCTCCTGCACCATTTCTGGTTCAGTCTCAACTTGTTCAATTTCCTGCACCACTTCTGGTTCAGTCTCTACTTGCTCAATTTCCTGCACCACTTCTGGTTTGGTCTCTACTTGCTCAATTTCCTGCACCACTTCTGGTTTGGTCTCTTCTTGTTCAATTTCCTGCACCACTTCTGGTTCAGTTTCAACTTGTTCAATTTCCTGCACCACTTCTGGTTCAGTTTCAACTTGTTCAATTTCCTGCACCACTTCTGGTTCAGTTTCAACTTGTTCAATTTCCTGCACCACTTCTGGTTCAGTTTCAACTTGCTCAATTTCCTGCACCACTTCTGGTTTGGTCTCTGGTTCAGTTTCAACTTGTTGAATTTCCTGCACCACTTCTGGTTCAGTTTCAACTTGCTCAATTTCCTGCACCACTTCTGGTTTGGTCTCTTGTTCAATTTCCTGCACCACTTCTGGTTCAGTCTCTACTTGCTCAATTTCCTGCACCACTTCTGGTTCAGTCTCCTCTTTTGGGTATTCTTGAATACTTTCAATAATATTTTCAAATTCAAGTACACTTTCACTGATGGGAGCTACAGGTAAAGGGATCTCTTGTTTTTCTTCTTCCACAATAGGTTCTTGAACAAATTCTGCATTCTCTTTTGAAAAGAAGTCAATAGGCTCCTCATCACATGGTAGGAGCAGATCTTCCTCATAAGCACCCTTGGGGGAAGGTAGTGCAGAGGGGACCTCAGCAGTCATAAGGTCAGCTGCTAAGATTTGGTTAGCCTCAACTTGCTTTTCATGTTCACTCTTGAAGATATCTTCTGCTTTTTCAACAACCTCAGCAACATTCTCTTCTGCTTCCAAAGCAGGTGGTGGTGGAAAATTATCCTGTGAGGATTCAAGGATACTATCAACACTGGTCTCAGTGATAGCCTCTTGCACAGCTCCACTGTCCACACTAGTCTCTTGAAGTTCACTTGATGATACAGCAATTGCATCAACACTTGTCTCAGTGATATCAGTTTCAGCAATTTTCCCACTGTCTACACTTGTTTCAGTAAGATCAGCTTCAATGGGAGCAGCAACAGCCTCTTCCACAACAGCAGGTATGTCTGTTGATGACTCTTGGACAATCCCCTTTGCTTCATTTGTATCAACATCAGAAGAGATGGCAGTGGAAACATCCGATTCTTGTGGAAGTGTGGTCTCATCTTTATCTGCAGTGGGTGGAATGATTTCATCAGACAAAGTAAATGGCACAGATTCTTTAACAGTTGTAACAACTTTAGAAATGTTATCTTCAACAGCCGGCACTACAATGTCTTCAACCTTTCCAGCTAAGTCAACTGCAGCTTCACTAACTGTCTGGGACACTGCCTGGACAATTGGGACCTCTTTTTCTTCTTCCTTTTCAGTTTCAGGTGTAGGCATCACATCATTGACAATTTCTTCAACAGTTTTGCTGGATTGTTCAGATTTCTCTTTCATTTCAGTGACAACATCTTCTTTCACTTCAACAACAGGTGTTGATTCAATTTCATTACCCAAAGAATCAGTAAACTTGCTTACAGATGATGTAACTACACTCTTATACTCCTGGGTGCTACTGCAGCTTAATTTGCTGACAGATTCACTGGCACTGCTTGTGTATTTGGTGATAGTCTCAGAAACGTCACCACTGGTTTTACTAATAGTTTCACTGGCACCACTACTTAGTTTGCTCACTTTTTCAGAAGTACTGCTTGAAACTTTGCTCACCTCTTTTGTAATCAAGGTTTTGCATTCTTCAGTTACTGATTTGACCACTTCAGATGCTACCTCCATGGCAGTGGCCTTAATGTCATCACTAACATCCTTCTTCTCAACCATGACAAAGTCTTCATCATCTTTCTTTTCAATTTTTTCCAAGGTAGTTTGTGCCTCTGTGGTCACTTCAGTGACAGTAGTTTCAGCTTCAGCTATTGTAGATTGAACATCATCTTTTTTTTCAGCTACTGCTTCCATAGCTTTAGTCACTTCAGCAGTCAGTGACTCATCCACTTTGGCCACATCCTTTAGAATGTCCAGTTCTGTGTTATCAATTTTGGCATCTGGAGTTGCTTCTTTAGCCACCTCTGCAGCACCCTCAGGGAGAAGTGGCTCCTGAGCATTTTCTCCACTGGCTGCTGGACGTTCAAATAAAACATTTTCTTCATTTTTTTCTGCAGGTTTATCCACTAGATTCTCCTCCTCAGCTTCCTTCTTAGCTTGTTTTCCTAAAGAACAACCCATTTTTTCTTTTTTTTTTAATTAGCAAGTTGGAAAAAAAAAACTTTTTTTTATGCAAAAATCACTTTCTTTCCTTCCGAGAAGCAATTAAATCAGAATTAGCAAAAAATAATTGAACACCATCCAAAAAGAAAATCCACAAAGAGGTTACTTTTTTGTTGAGATGATAATCCTCAAGATTATGTCTTTGTTTCCTTTGAAAGAGAATTAATCATATATTGCTTATCCAATGAAGAGGTAATTCCGAGTGTGTTAAATTATCCAGGTTATTAATCCTGTAAGTATCCAATATTTGTTTTACAAATTCAACTTTAAAAAGAAAATATGTTTTCAACGCCAAATAAATGGCATTAACAATAACTTTAACAAAAAGGTAGAGGGAATCGTCGAAACCACAAATGAAGAAAATCAACTCACCGTTAGCAAAGGCAGAGCAAAAGAATTCTTTTGACAAGCAGAGTTCAAATTCTTACGTGCGCTTACAAATGCACACACGCGCGTTATTTTTTTTTTTTTTCCTCCTTATTTTCACAAAAAAAGGCTTCAATTAGTGTAATAAAAAAACAGTCACGACAATACTTGACTGTTAGGTTTTAAGAAATATTTTCCACAAAAAATCGCCGACAGTGTAGTCACAAAATATATCCAATAACAGAGCGGAATGAAGGAATCTGACCAGTTAGATATTGGTAATGGTAAGGAAAGGTGAAGCTGCTTCTCTGTCTTGAGTGATGAGGGAAACGGTAAGATGTATTTTTCCAATGTTAGTAGAGGTAGTAGCCTGTTTTGCGTGTATTTTCCCGCTGGGGTTGATAATGTTAAATCAGTAATACTTCTGGATACATTCTAGCATTGTTCAGTAATGATAGATTTAAGAACTGCGTGTGTGCCTATCCACAACTAGGGTGCAGTCTGTGAAGACAGACAAAACCAGGCAGTGTGGTTGACTGCTTACTGGGATGGTGGAGGGCAGAGCTGGTAGGGTAGTTATCTTCCTAGCTGCCACTCCTCACAACACATGAAGATGATAGCACGGAAAGAAGTGCTGAGGAGCAATGAGATACTTTTTCCATCAGTAGAACTGGGCACAGATAAGAGATATATCTAGTCCGAGGGTTACTGCTGCTGTGGAGGTACTGGTGCTGGAAGCATAAATCATTGTAGGTGTAGTTATGTGGTAGACGTAGAGGTAGCAGTGTTGGTAGTAGTAGTTGTTGTACTTGTGATGGTGGTGGTCGCAGAGGTGGTGGCGGCGGCGGCAGTAGTAGAAATTAATGATAGTTGTATTAAGGAGTTATGAAGGGGAGGACTTCGTGCACACACACACACGTGTACTCACAAACTCCACTGCTAACTGGCTAGAAGAGAAACAGAAACTGATTACAGATGGTTTGTAGAGTTGGATTGCTAATCAAGTCTGTTTCCCTTTCTCTTCCCCTCCTCGTTTGAACAGTGCTTGGTTTGACTGCCTGCCTACTAGCTTTGGTACCCACTCGTTTTTTACACTTCAATTCCTTTCTATCAGCTGGCAATATCAGCAATAAAAGTAACACCTCAAGCATGCAGTATCCTGTAAAAATGGGAATTAAATTTAAACAAATTATTCGAGATTAGGCCGAAAAAATGTAGTAATGAGAAATTGAATATAAAAAAGGAAATTACTACTAAGAATTTTCGTTTACTGGTGATGGAACAACGGGAAAATTAACTGAGAAAAAAATGTTTAATAGAAATATTTGTTTTCAGTTACTCAACATTACCACCATTGATTTTTTTTTATTCTCATCTTTCATTTGCTCCCTAATTATACCCTTTTCTTCCGTTACTTAGTATTGTTTTTTATTTATTTTTTTATTCATTTCTTAAGAAAAAAAGTAGTAGCACTTTACAAGCAAACTAATGGCGTTCGAAGTTTTAGTGTTAAACAATCAACGAAAGAACTTTAAGAAAAAAATTGGTTACTATCTAAAAGGCACTTGGAAGTTGCTATGCTTGGACAGTAGTAGTCAGCTATGATTGTCCAACAAATGTAGTTGTACGAATGAGTAGATAAAACTTCACTTTTTAACCAATAAAAGAGGTATGCATGTTAATAGATTGATTTTGCACACCTTTTCTTTAAACCTGCTGATTTTACCTGTTTGCATTTTAAACTAAATACATCTTCATAAATGCCAGCTTCTGTAAGGGTAGTAATATGGGTACTACTAGAAAACTAAGTAAAGTGAAATGAAAAGGTAGGAAGAAGAAACCGGTAGTGGGTAACGGAACAAAAAAAAGGGGGGGGCAGAGAGAAAAGTAGAAATAACTGGGAGTAAAAAGAAATAGGAAAATGCAATTTTGGTAAATTAGAATGTAGGGAATAATTGAAAAGGGAAATAGTGTCAAAAGAATAATGAAGGACAAAAGAATAGATAGAGGGAAAAGGGACAGCTCACATCCTAAGCCAATAATCACAAGATAAATTAATCCTTTTCCGTCCTAAACAAAACATCCTGGCCTTTTCTTTCTTTCTTCTTTTATCTTTTTTCCTTAAATTCCTTTTTCGATACTTCAATTGAATCACTTAAAAAAGGTATCTTATACTAAAATCAAATGCAAAAATTAAAATATACACTTCTTTTTCTTTCATGTAGCTTCACTTAACTATAAAAAAAAAACTATATCTTAAACATATTAGGTCCACTCTACCGTGTAAAAAAATCCCGATAATTTAAGAAATAAAGATTTTTGTTTGTATATGCATACGTTAAGCATTTCATATAATGATTGAATAAGATTTATATATTCACTAAGAAGAGTCAATAAAATACCTGCCTGTCTATCAGTTGGAAAAATACATATTTTAATCTTAACTAGAGAGGGGGAAAAGCAAATACTAAAAATGTGTAAAGTTAAAAGCGGGAATTATTAGTGCGCGCACGTGCGTAAGGTGACCTAGCACTCAGAAAGTAGAAAGTTACTTTGCTTATGAACATGCATAAGGTCAAAAGTTATTTAGTGATTTTTTAGTGAATTTTAAAAATTGTTAAACAGAAATAAGTTTAAATTCACAACTTTAATGTATTCGAATAAGATCTATTTAAACAACTAGCCTCACTCAACATGTATGTACAATACATTAAAAAATATGTTTTTGGCATCTATTTTTTGTGTGTGTTTATTGTTTGTTTTGTATAGCAATGCTACTACCAAACCCACAAACATTTTCTAAATATATGCTAATTAGAACCTGATATGTTCCCAAATAGTTTTCATTTACATTTACTAAAAAGCTAAGCTTTTAGCAAAATTCCAAAAATATGAGGCACCCAGTGAGAATCGAACTCACTAACAATGGTCCGCTAGCCATTTACACTACTACGCGAGGCACTCAACGTTCCCAAAATATTTTGTCAGCGTGTGAAGTTTGACATGAAAAAGGGCACATTCATAAGCTTCCTTAAATTCCGAAATCCCTTTTTGAAATTGTCACTTCCTGACTTCTTTCTTAAATTCTTAAAAACATTCAAATTATTCAAAATCTAGTATTTCATTAAAAAGGAAACATTTTCGATATATAAAAATATACAATATATGTTTAGAACAATATTCTTAATTGTTTTAAAAAGATTCAATAAGTTTGTTTAACTTAAAAAAAGAAAAATGTAAGAGTGATTTAGGTAGGAAAGTTATTGCACGAGCGAGCTGACTACTAAAAGTGTTGTAGGAAAATGGGAGGTGAGGTTGTTACAAGAGTAAGCTGGGAGCCAAATAAATAAAAAAAATAATGTAGAAATAGATTGCAATAGAAAAGTAGGAAGAGGGGTATAAATGGCTTGGGGAGTTGAGGGAGTAATTACTAACAGGGTCTGTTGATCGTGGCTGTTACAAATATTTTTCAAACTTTAAACTTTTCAATTAGATTCAAACTTAAATGAAAATATAGCTTCAAACATTAGTAACTAAAACCACACATTTTAATGGATTTTTTTCCAAGTTTAAAAAAATAAATGAATTTACATGTTCAAAATCATACCTCATCTCGTAATACAAACTCATTTAAAAAGAGTTAAACGTAAGGCATAAAGCCGAGTATTCATGTATAAATTCTCTAAAATAAGTTATTATTACTCTTTACCTGAAAAATCAACATCTTCCAAATCATAAAATATTTCATTATGAAATAGACACAAATTTATTTAACATCACTAGACTTGTGTGTTTAATTTTATTCCATATGTACAATTATATATTTCTACATGAAATTCAAACCCCAACAATTGTACACATGGCCTAGTGGATAAAGGAGTTAGGTTAAGACAGTTCTAAGTGACAGTTATCCCTGGACTGCAGGTTCAGACCTGGCCAAGGGTAGCAGTAACATAGAATAATAATTAACACAGCTTAATGCCTTTACCCCAACTATGGTTAGTGGAATGAGAACAGGATATCCCCGTGGATTGAATAAAGGGTTAGGTTCAAAGTTCCATGATGGTTCCCGACTACGACAAGAAGGTTCCTGAGTTCAAAAAGAAGGTTCCCGAGTCCAAGAAGAAATACCTGAAGAAGGCCGGAGGGCACATCGGCCGAAACGTTGTACTGATAACAATGAAGAAGAGGACAATAGTCCAAATAATGCAGATAATACTACCCAGCAAATTAAATCTTACATACTAATTAAGTAAATTAAAACATTAAATGATGCTAAGAAATATACTCAGAAAAAAAGTGTTCAGAATAAGCTCTTTGCATAAAAAAGATTAGCAATGAATAAATATCAGTTTGGACTATTTCTTCCTCTTTCTAAAACCTTGTACCACTCATAATTTTGGAACAGCAGAAATAAGAAAATGTCAAAAGTAAAAGTCCACAGTCATGTGTTACAAAGCAATAATAAAAGTTATTTTCTATTGCATTTAGAAACTGCTTTTTTAATCCTATTATTCAACAACCTAAAATTCTTCCAAGATACTTTTGATAGATATATTAGACTTATTTCTGAATCAGTCTTATTCTAAACAACATATTTCTCTCTTTACAAATATTCCTCCATGTTTCAGAATCAATAAATAAATATATATATATATATATATATATATATATATATATATATATATGTGTGTTCGGGATAAATTTGATACACTTATATTTGGTTATTTTTCTCCATAGGTTGGAGGTATTGATGCACACTACACATCATTTAAAAGTTTGGACCCTTCCTTATTCATATATGTGATGACACATAGAATGGATGACTGGTACCCACCTGAATCATGGAAGAGAATAACTTGTATCATGATGATCTGTGCCGGCCATCAAAATAAGGAGATTATGGTTGCTGCCCAATGCTCCCTGAACACTATAAAAACAATCAGGTATGAACTGGAGAATTGCAATGGAAACTATGAGACTGTGGCTAGAAGAAAGCAACATAACAGACCATCTGATTGCATTCATACAGCAGAATTCCTTGAAAATCTGCAGAAAAAAGTGTTGGAGGACCCTGGCATTGGAATTCTGGCTTTGTCACATGAATTGAATGTTTCAGCCTCTACCATGAAGCTTGCACTCAATGAAGACTTTCACTATTATTCACACAAGTGTTGCAGAGGTCAACTGCTCCAAGAAAAGGCCTGTGAAAATCGTCTGACAAAAGTGAAGAAACTTCTGAGCAAAGTGAAACACCTTGCTGAACCACAAACAATCTGGTTCTTTTCCAATGAGAAAAACTTTTGCCAAGATCAAAAGCACAACACACAGTATAACAGATGGCTTGCATACAGTCCAAAGGATACTCCTCGTGTCATGCAGACTAAATTTCCCCAAACTGTGAATGGTTTTCGGATGCGTGTCCTCTGAGGGTGATGTGATGCCTCCACATTTTTTCAGAGAGGGTATCAGGTTGAATTCAGATGCCTATATGGAGTTGCTAAACACTGTAGTCAAGCCCTGGATAACAAGGGTAGCCAATGGTAGGCCATATGTATGGCAGCAGGATTCAGCCCCCTGCCACACCTCTGGGAAAAGTCAAAAATGGTTGTCTACAAATTTTTATGACTACACCAGTCCCAATTTTTGGCCTCTGAACTCCCCATATCTTAACCTCATGGATTATTATGTATGGGGTGCTGTTGAGAAAGAGGCCAATTGCCATGCCAGTACTACAAAAGCCCAGTTAATCGACAGAATTAAGTTAGTTTTTGAGACCCTTCCCAGGGAAACTGTAATATCAGCTTGCTCCAGGTTCCGGAGCAGGATTGAAGCTGTGATCGACGCTAATGGCAGTTATTTTGAGTGAAACTTGTTGACAGTAGTGTAATTTCTGTGCCTGTTGAATTTCTTTACAATCCATTAAATTTTGTAGTTACTAAGCACTTTTTCTTTTTCTTTATGAAACTGTCAAATTTATCCCAAACACCATATATATATATATATATATATATATATATAGTTATTCATTAATAATCTAATTTAAAACAATTGATCATCTGGATTTCCTTCATATTTTTTTTCTTAAAGAACATATTATTTTTCTATAAAAATTCTAAAGATGGTAAAATTATGGAAGAAGAAATAATAATTACAACACTGGAATTGTGTCAAATAATCAGTTTTTACTCTTAAGACCCAGACTTTCTTGACAAACTGTCAAAAAAGTAGTTCTATAGAAAACAACTAAATTAGCTGCTGAACCCAATTTTATCGAATTCTTTGTCTTTACTGAATACACTTTATTTCTTTGCAATTTCAACAAAAAAAAAAATCATACTATTTTTTCATTCCTAATTTCTAGAAAATCATGCTGGTTTGACTTTTTTTTACCAAAGTAGTAATAGTAGTAACTGATACTATTCCTATAATTCAGTGTGGATTTTAGTAGTAGAAGACTGAATATCAGAATAATGCCAAGGTTATAATCCTAAACTTCACCAACTTGAATGAGCAGGACCATCAGTCTTTTGCTTTAGGTTAGAGGTCAGCAGAAATCTGGCCCAGGGCCTCATTTCATCTGACCCACCAATTTAATCACACAAAAATAATTATAAATAAGCTGCTCCATCTTTTTATTCACCTCAACTTAAAAAATCTAAAAGAAAATAACATTTATAATCCCACACTGGTTTAGATAATGAATATAAATTTATAGTAGAAATCAGTGGTGTATAGTGGTTATTGTTAGCAAAGGTGGAAAGGGCTATCTATCTAAAAATGCTCCCAATGAAAATGGGTCCAAAAGCTTTATGGTCCACCTTCTGCATACAATAACAAATCTCACTAATTGACAGAGAAGGTTCCTTAAGAAGCCAAGCCCCCCACTCTTCAGGCCCCAAATTCTCTAGCTACACCTCTGATTGTGACAGAGTGTATACTGTCCTACCATGCTAAACCTAATACTCTAGCATAAGTGTTACTCAAAATTTTCTTTAGGGACTTATCTTTATAGAAAACTAAATATCTTTAGCATTCAAATGATGTTTTGTAGATTTCATCAAATTAAATAAAGTGAAGATTTTAAAAATTATTTTCACAAATTTTTCTAGACATTAATTAATAGATTTATACATATAAATTAACATTATGAAATGAACACAGGATATGTGCAAGTGGATTGTTGATCACTCATCTCCTTTATTTTTGTCACTCTCCTATTATTCATTATTATTATAAATCAATCAAAAATTTTCAACAGGCAATAATGATTTGTCTAAGATTTTATCTTAAATCCAACTAATAAACAATCCTTTTATCAGATATAGAACAGATTATTCCTTATTATGTAGTATTACAATGATACAGATAAAAATGAATCAATTTATTAATTATTGACATTGTTCTATTTAAAAGACTTTCATTAACCTAATACAAACTGGTAAATAAGGATTTTAATAATCTGGAAATCTTTAGTTAAATCTATATATTAATACTTGTGTTCCTTTATTGTATGATCGTTATCATATTGCAACACCCTCTAGTTAAAAATGAGACTGTCAAAATTGTCCAACATGAAATGAAAAAATGTAAATCCTGATTATCTGGTATTACTTGTACTTTACATTCTTATTTCTTATGAGTATTGTCACCTCACCTAAATAATGGACCATTCAGTTTTTGTTATAAAGGAAGAAAGGGAAGAAAAAAGACATGTTACACTGAAAAATTATAATAAGAAAGAGAGTAGGGGAAAGATAAAGAAATGGGGTGAGCATGCAGAAGCGATAACACTAATCTGTTTCAATCCAACATAATGAAAAGAAGGAAAGAAAAATAAAAGAATAAGAGAGAGTTAAGTCAAGATTATTATACTTTTTACATATTGAACTATTTGCAATAGCTCTTAAGTAAGCATATCAAATGATGTAATAATTAAATTATCATACTGTGGTATATTCACAGGTCAGGTCTTTCTAATCTATTATAATATAGAAACATATTAAGAAAAACTCCAGTGGCTGATAGTAATACCAAAATTTAGTACTCCTAGGTAATATCAGGTAGATGAAACAATTCTGAGATATCATCAAAAAGTGATGGTTTAGTTTTATTGAAAGCTTCTCTGATAACTGTTACACTTTTCTTTAAATTTGTGTTACCCTAAAGTTCAGGAAATTTTAAGAGTGTAAAAAAATGGATGTAGTAGAGACTTTTGCTACTACTCTTTGTGAGCAATATGATTTGTGAGCCAGTGTACAAATAGTAAGCTGAGAAGTTGTGTTTTCAAGCTATAAGCACTTTTGTAAGTGTTATGATGTAACCAGGTAAGTTATTCTGTTTCAAGTCTGTGGTTCAATATCCTCTTTTTGTATCTCCTCATTTCTCCCAGTAGCATGAATATATCCATCCCATTTCTTTATATGCAAATTACATAGAACCACTGTACAATATCACTATAGTAAGTTTGTGCTTAATATCTATCACCATCTGAAATGGTAGATTTAAAAGAGCTAAGAATAAATGCTTAATTAATTTTTAATTAATAATGCTATAAAACAACTTTTTTGTGTTAAAACAACTTTGAAGATGGATAGACATCTGTTAACGGTGATCAGCATAGTGGATGGCTGTTGACAGACATGACACCAGAAAACATTGTAAAATTGTGATAGATGTTCCTGATGTTTATGGGATTGTCAGACTGTCATACAGGACTATTCAATGTATTTGAGTGTGAGACACATTGCTGCAAAATTTATGCCAAGTCTGCTGAGCAATAACAAGAAAAACATGTTGCAGCCTGCAGGGAACTCAAAGGTCAAACCAGAAATGAACTGGACTTCATCACCAAGATCAGAACTGGTGATGAATCATGAGTTATGTTTTAGGTTATAACCCTAAAATAAAGCAGCAGTCAGTGCAGTGAAAAACATAAAAATTGCTGCAACCAAAACATAAGTGTGTAAAGTTTGTAACAATATCAAATCAATGTTGATTGTTTAAATATTTCAAACACTGTACAAAAGAAATTAACCCCCAAGTCTTTTGGTCAAACTATAAATGATAGGTTTACTATGAGACTTTAAATTGGCTGTGAGAGAGAGAGAGAGAGAGAGAGAGAGAGAGAGAGAGAGAGAGAGAGAGAGCATTTAGAACAATGTCCAAACAAGAACAACTGGGCTCTCTACCATAACATCTGTCTACATTAATTATTGTTCAACAGTTCATGGCTACAAAGATTCACTGTCCATTTGCTCTATTATTTACCAGTTCTTATTTTCTGCAACCTTTTTCCTGTTCCGCAAGATTAAATTTCAGTTGAAAGGTACCATTTTGATATAACTGGAGAGGTTTAAGTAGAATCATAGGAGGTTCTCAACAATGTCTCAGTTGATAACTTCCAGCAACGCATAGAATCTTGAAATAACTACTGGAACTGCTCTATACATGTCCAAATGTATTATTTTGAAGGAGATGGTGAAAACTAGATGACAAGATAAGAAATTATTTTTCATAGTCAAATTCCCCAAACTTTTGGATGGCACTTCATATAGATTTTAATGAAGTGGCAAAAATATTATTTAAAAAGAGTTTATTTTTATTTTGAGAGACAAGAACCAAATATTTCTAGGTTGATATAAGCATCATTATATATAGAATAAATATATTGTTGCTTTAATTTCTGATATCTAAATATCCTTTTCTTCTTGATTTTTAATGCACAACATATAGATTGGATGTCAAAACTTTCTAAAACAAATTTTAGGCAAACAATTGAAACATTTAGTATTTGATCATCAATTTTTTTCTCACTGATAGAAATATTCAGTGTTAAAGTCCTCTTTATTCCCAGACATTCTCCCAAAAAGCAGCACTGGCCTTAGCAAACTTGTTGTTGATTTTGGCATCAATATTAACTGAGAGAGAGAGAGAGAGAGAGAGAGAGAGAGAGAGAGAGAGAGAGAGAGAGAGAGAGAGCTTCCCAGGTGATTGAAGTAGTCAACTGCTTCATTGTGATATGCAGTTCTTGGTGGGGCTTTCCAGGTGCAGTGTGGTATATAACTTCTGTCTTTTGAATAACAACTGATTTTATTATACTACACTACATTTGAGTCATGTTGCAATATAATACTCAATATTTCTATAGTACAAATATAAATTTGGTAAGATTAACTAATATTCTATAAATTCATGATGTTTTTTTTCTTTCATACATAACAGTACACATGTTTAATGGTCTCAGACTTAAGATGAAAATTAAAGAGTTATGCATCATTTTTGCATTAGTAAACTTGGCCACTACCTCTCAAACTACCTGTAACTTTATTCAAGCATAGTTTCAAGGTATTACTTCAGAATGTTTAGTATATATTTGGTTTCTGAAATTCCAAGATGGGAGATATGAATCTAAAGAATGTGGAGGGTGGAGAGCTTTGCCAGTTTCAAATGTTCAACTGAAAATATTAGTAGAAGAGAATATTTACCCAGCCATTTCAGAAATATCCTCCACCAATTAAGTTTCAATTTGTTCAGACCATTTGAAGTAAATTGACACATTTTTAAATAAATACAAGAGATACTATATGAATTCCCCCCAAATCAGAAAAGACATATTTCAAATGTGCTTGATATTGTAAGAGAATAATAGAGATCCATTTCTTGATTGAATACTAACCATTATAAAAGTAGATGTATGGAAATGGTTTGATCATGATGAATCTCCAAAACATTTCCTAAAGCCAATGTTGTACCAACAAAAGATTATAATCACTGTATAGTGGTCTGTAACAGGTACATTGTAATGTTGGCTGCTAGGAGTGGTCAATATAACACTATGTGAAACAAGGCCAGTATTAGTCCATTAAAGTGGATCATTTCCACTCCATGGTAATACCTCACTTTACATTAAAAAAAATTATATTGCAAAGCTCAGTATACTGTTTTGTAGCTTTACCCCCTCATCTATATCATTCAGACCTATTATCAAATGGTTACCTTTTTCTTTAAATTTGTTAATGCGATACTTTACCCCCTCCAGTCTTTTACAAGTAAATGTAAATACTCTGACCCTCCCCCTCTTTAAAATATTTTAAGAGAGGAGGCTAGATATTTACATTTACTTGTAGATAAAAATATGGCTTACTTTTAATGCCTTCAAACCACTAAAAAAAAAAAATTGTTGATAAAAATACCTTCAATCTGATAAAAAAATCTTTCTTTTTTTTTTTCAGTATTTTCATTTTTTTTGACAATCAATTACAAATAAAAAATCAAAACATTTTTTGGGGTATTTTTATTTCATTTTAATATATTTATTTCCAACAATCAATTACAAATAAAAATAAAAATATTTAGATATTCTTTTTTATTTTAACTAAAAACATGACATTAAACAAATATAAATTTAAAAAATCTGAATATTTAGATATTTTTTATATTTTAATAAAAAAAATGTCAGGTCATTTTTAATTTTAATTATTTTATGGTATTGCAATAGGTTGTTTTTTTTTTTTCCAGCTATTAACGCCTAGCATTTTTAAGGCAGGAGGCCAGGATGCAATTCTGCGTATAGCCCCAAATTCAGATATCAAATAAAACCTAATGGTACTAATGTTATTTGAGCATTGTACACAATTAACTTTTTAAAAATTTCTTAGTAAAAAATAATATTAGTTAAATGTTATAATTACAGTATCAACACAAAACTTATTTAGTCATTCAATTACAATTTAATTGAAAAAATAAAAAGTTAATATCTGAGAATAAAGTTTAAAAAAAGATTTTGCAATATGTGAAGATTTTTCAAGTGTTTATAACAGGAATCATGTGAAATCATAACATAACTAAGTATTACATTTCTATAGTACTATTCAAGACAGTTAACATTATCAAATATCATAAAAATGGTGTATTGCACTTTTATCACTGTTATTTTTTAATGTTCTCTGAAATTGGCCATAGTTTCAAAAATTCAAATGTTGGTTATTATGTTAGAACATGAAACATAATTCTTTTGAATAAAAATCAAAAAAATTATGTCATAAATAGCTATAATTTACTCTGAAGAAATTTGAACTCATTCCTATTCTGTACTGCAATCTTTTCTAATCTCAAACAGTTTGAAATAACAAGGATTCGACATTTCAATAAATTTCAACAAATCACAGTCACTTAGACATTCAGCACTAGCCATTTTTCTTAACTGCTTTTGTGACTTATTTGAAAGAATTATTTTCATTGGTAATATTAGGAATAATATTATCTTGAATTTATTATTTCTATTAGATGAGGCATATTAGTCAAGATACTTGTCATTAGAATGCAATGAAATAGCATTATGGAAGAAAATAGTAAAGTTGTAATCAGAATTGAAATTACATTTTGTCAAATATTTATTTTGAAGAAAATTCTGGAGCTTTGCTAATCAGTCATGTGCTACATGAAATAAATGATGGATTATACTCAATGAATGCAAATCTGAGGGCTGCTAAGTGAAGTGATTGCATGTACTGTAAAATAAAGTTATTAATTATGATTTTGTCTTCATAGATATTAGGAATTATGAAAGATACAAATAATTGCCAATTTTGAAGGACTGCAAAATTTAAATAATAATGAATAACAAGGCTGATCTAGCTTTTATATGAAAGTTTTATTAGTTATTAAAATTGAAAGAGGAAATAAATCAAAAATATGAAAATTGGGTCTTTAGTGATGAAAGATGAAAATCTAAATAAACATTAGTAGATGATAATCATCATGCTACATTTATTAATCTTTAAAAATTATTTTAAATGCAATAAATATTTTAGGTTTGGATGCATCAAAGTATAAGTAAAAACAACAATTATAATATCAGCCAGACTTAAATTGTTTTTCTTAATTGAAATATTATATTGTTTAATCAATCTTAACAAGATCAAAATGGTTTTTAAATTAGATGCTAGGAGATTGAAGAAAATAATACAATATAGAATAAACATTTGAATTTGCTTAGATACTGAGTGACATATTTATCTTAAAATCTTTTAAAAGAAGAAAGAATCTACTACATACATTCAAATCTCAACATTTTCATAGCAACAAATCAGCTGAGATATATTTTGTCTTGATTAAGAGTCTTATCAATCAAAATGGTAATGATTATAATAATAAAGTGGAAAGAAAATAAAAGGTCTTACTTGTTTAAACTTTCAAAATACTTTCATTGATAATTTGTTGTATGCTTGTGTCAGTTTTTCAATTTTTAAAAAATAATTAGAAGTATTTTATCCTCTTCAAGACTTGTGAAAATTTAAAAAGCAAATCACCACAAAACAATTAGTGATATTTCTGAATAAATGTCAAAACAATAAAATTCATTAGTTCTATCTAAAGCTAAATGGAAGAAATTAATAATAAAGTAGATAAAATTAGCTAACAAAAGAAAAGTTTCAGTTCATGTAGTCATTTAGAGAAGAATACACCCATTCAAATCTGAATCAATATAGACCATTATTCTCATTATAATACAATAAGAAATAACTAATGTTATCTTATTGTGTAATAATGAAAATGTTCTATGTAAGCAGCAGAGCATATCAAGTTATGTTATTGAAAGAGTAAACAATATAAGTATGTTGACAATAAGAGAGATGGTCATAAGTAGTGTTCTTTAGATTATCTGATTAACTTGTCAGTAGCATTGACAAGTGACAATAATTATCAGTAGCATGAGCATTTATAGCAGAATTCATTTGTTTTTCTGTAACTGAAATGTCATCTTATAAGCTGTACATGTTATAGAAATAAATGTAAATTCTGTTCAAAAGGTGAACATTAAATGAGAGCTACACTGTCTAAAGTGCACATTCTATAAATGTGGTTGCTTATCATTAAAAATATTTGTACCCAGTATAAAGCAAATAATTAAAGATGAGATTAAAATAGAATGTCAAATAAATAGTGAAATCTGCATATAAAAAAAACAAGTTACATGTGTCAACATGCTTAATAAAAATTTATATAGAAGTATAAAAAAAACAATACAATGTTAAACAGATCTGATCCAGTAGAATAAACATGTTTGAAACTTTAAGTATTGTTATTCTATAAGATATTTGAGCTAGTATTTTTATTTGTTTTGTTGAGTGTTTCAGTCAGATTGTTGTATCTGTAAATCCTTAAGAAACTGTGACAGTATCCCTTATTGCATTCAGAATTTTCTTTGTTGCTTGAAATTTCAAATGTAGGGCAACTTTTGTCCCTTAGATATCAGATCAATATTTGTCTCTTACAGTACAAATATTAATTCAACAATAAAAAATAAAAACAACGATTAACAAATATTTTAAAAAGCTCCGACTTTTAGCTATTCATTTTATTCTTTCCGATAAACCTCTAAATCTCAAAAGATATTATAAAATTTGCTCTCTTTAATAATGATATCTACATATAATGTATCAAAGTTTAAATTGTGTTAGAATAATGTCTAGTATGTTAACTCTTCCATAGTATTTGATACTGTTAATTTGCAAATCACAAATTCATGAAAAACTACAATGATAAAAATTCTGAAACTGAGATTAATTTACAAATTTAATGTTTAATATAAGAATTTGTTTTAAATTATGGATCATGTGAAAATAATTACTACCTCAACTGTTTGGTTTTTAATAAAACTATAGTATTTTGGACAATACAAAAGATTATTAATAAAAATAAAAACTATTTAGTCATGTTTATTTTACTTTCATGTACTTAATTCAAAGTTGACAATTTAAAAAGAATATTTACATAAAAATATGTATATAAGTTATCATTTGTCTATATGCATGTTTATTTTCTAGGTATATATCAGCCAGATGAATTACTGCCAATAAAGCAACAGAGGAGGAGGAAAACTAAAAAAGTAGAGTAAAGATTATGGGTTCATATTTTTTAATCTGGCAATACAGGTAAATATCCCATAAAAAATAACAAAAGATAACTGCTTTCTCTAATCTTTTTGCCAACAACTTAACCACTGATTACAGTCTATAATTTATGGCCATAGAACATTTCTATTATATATTTATTATTTTGGTTCCAACAATGGCAACTTTCAATTATGGTAGCGTTGCTCTCTTTGAATTGCAGTAGCACCTACAAAAGCCCCATTATTTTGCCAATGAATGTCTGAATAGTCGCCAAAAAGAAAAAAAAAAGGATCCAGGTTAGTAGTAGTTGGTCTACTCTAGCAGCATCAATAAACTTCTAGACTTAACTAATGCCATAATTTGTTTTAGGTTGATCATATAATACTTTTCAAAGTCATTGAAATGCATTCATTTCTTGCAAAGTTGGTTGTTTTCATACCCAACTTAATAAAATGTGGTAATTTTTATATTAAAGTTGCTAACAAACCATATCTCAATTTGTCATATAATACAAGTCTACTCAATTAAAGAGAAACGATAAATACCTAAAAGAATTTTGAACATTTATATGATTTAATTGTATTTGGTTTTGTATGTAAATATCCAAATCTAAGTGTGCCTGTACTACTGTAGATATTAAGAAATAGCAAGAATAGATGTTTTTATGATGTAACTATATTTTAATACTATTCACCAAATTTGGAGAGAAGTATTTGATTTTGACAAAGGTACAACATTACTAAAATACAAACTACCATAAATTCATGAAGAGAGTGAAACAATTATACAAGATTAAACCAATGTGGTGAAAAATAATGTTTTTACTAGAAGAGCAAATACACATTTTTGTTTAAACATAGGATTATGAAATTATATTAAATAGTTTTCTAAACACAAGTTTAAAATAATATAGGCCCTCATCATCTCAGCATGAGTAGCACAGTTTAGATCTGGGCAGTAAAGTAGGGAGCTGATAGTAGGTGTGGCGCTCCACCTCAGATGCAAAACAATCTCTTGGTCTAGCGCTAGTGAAAAGTGGATAGACTACCTTGCTGTCTGGCTGATACCAATATACGCTACTCTGCTGACTTTACTTTATATATCACCTCATAATCAATGATATTCAGTTGTACCTTTTGTTTCAGATATTAGAATGGTTATTATAAGTACTAAGATTCTGGCAATTTTGAGGCCTTACTTTAAACTGAGCCTCAAAGCCACTGAAGCTGCTTGCAGAATTCAGAAAGTAAAAGTAAATGAAACAATATCTGATCAAAAACTGGTTTAAGTCTTTTAAGGGTGGTGACTTATCCCTTGAAATAAAGCCCATAAGTAAACAACTACCAATTATTAATTTTGATGCTTATAAACCAACCATTAGCACTCAAAACATCCAGAAGAGCTAGGATAATTGAAATAGGCCATTTATAGAGTATTACATAAGCTTAAAAAAAAACAGAGTAGCTTTCAAGGGGTTCCCAAAAGAACAAAAAATGTTTTTGATACACTCCAAAATAATTGCATCTTTTGTTTCATCAGAATAAGTCTTTCATTTTTCTATGCACAATGAATACATTAATTTCATCAACTGTTATCATTTTTAATACTAATATATACAAAAATATATGTTGTATACCAATGCACATGATTAGAAGTATGTCATTAATTCAGAAAATGTTCAAATATTTGGCAGGCAAAAACTACATTAAAAGCACGCTAGACATCTGTCCTCAATATAGATTAGACTTGCCAAGTAAGAATTTACATATCATTAATGTGAAAGAAGATACTCTATACAAAAACAATTACATATTTTATTATCTAATTTCTAAATGTTTTGCAGTTATTATTTACATTGATGTTTACTGCAGTTGCCTAGATCATCTTCTCAAATCATCATTGATTTTTGTTGATTTTTTCTGAACTTTATAAAAAATAGAATCTAAATAAACATGATGCATAAAAGAAATCAGTACATGTTATAAAAACATCAGAGGCATTTTTGTAAATCTACTATTTTTTTACTGTGCAGAATAAAAACTTTTTTTTAAGCTGCCAAAGATGAAAATATTATATGAACCCTTTTTCTCAATAATGTAGTGATAGAAGAAATCTTACATTAGATTTTATATAACACTTCAAGATAATTCAAAATAGAAAACTTATGATAATTACAAGATTTTAAAATATTAAAACAAGAATGTAATCTTTGTCTAGGTTTTTTACTATTACAAATAAAAATGCTAATTATATGTTTAAATAATGTAATTTGTTTTTTAAAATGAAATGCTCACAAGAGTGACTTTTTCTATCTTTCATTCCAGCTTAGAAGCATGGTATGTTGACCTATAGCCAAACATTTTTAGAGCTTATTTTTCCAATGCAGGTATCATTGAGGAATGAGAAAAGTTGCTTTGGCTTGTTTGCAAAAACATTTCTCTTTCTTTAATGATACCTGCATTGGAAAAATAAGGTCTAAAAAAGTTTGGCTTTGGGTTATTCTAGCTGCACTTTTAAGCTGAACTATTTTTGTAATTATTTGTTCCTTCAATTATGATTATGCTTATCATATAGAAAAATAAACTTTTCACTTGGGTACCAGAATATTTCTCTTGATAGATGATTAGTATAACAGAAAAATACTTATTTCAGAAATAACTTGATGATCTATGATATAAAAAGAGATGATGATAAATATGAAGATCAAGTTTCTTTTTTTTTTTCATTTAATTATAAATTAGAATAACAGCAATTATTCTTGATAGCCAGTGTAATTATTTAATTCTTCAAAGAAAAAGTTGTTCAGTTTAAACTTATAGTCTTCAATACCTCCTTAAGTGAAATATGATAACAGTTTTCACTTGAAACAAAGATAAAAAGTGAAGTGCTCTAAATGATTAAAAATATCTAAATCAAGTAGAAATGGATAGAATATAATCATATATGCATAAACACAAGCCATTATTATTTTATACCATTTTTACATTTCTTAGTTTTAAAAAAATATATCCTATTGTTTTGAAAAGTAATTTTCTTATTTTTTTGTACATCTCTAATGCAGAGTTAATGTTAGTTAATGTTTCTTCTTAGTGTAAGTTTACATTATACATTAAGACTGAGAAAAACATGAGAATATTATAGATAATATTCATTGGTAAAGAAGACTTAGTAAATTAAATTCAAAGAATAGAAAACAGAATTATGGAAATAAAAAGTCAAAGTTGATTTGAGAAGCAAATTACAATGCAAGAAAGAAAGTTATATAGATACAATACTGTTTTTATGACAAGAATTTGAATTTAGGATATCTTATGGATTTAATGGTATATAGTGTGATTTTAAGTACTGTTTTTTCCAAATGAATATTAGGACTTAGTGAGTTCCAATTATTTCAGAAAATATATCAATATATTGACTTTAAAATTATATTTAAGTGTATTTGTTTGTATGCACATGCAGGGATAAGTTAAATTTTATTTGGGAGATTCCTCAAGTGATTTCACTCAAATCATTAGAAAATGATGCCAATACTTAAACAACAAATATATAAGATATCAAATTAGATAAGTGAGTTTTAATTTTCACAGGCGCATGATCCATGTATTGCCATAACTTGGAAGAAAAATATCATTCCACTTGAAAGAGTCAGGAATGATGTAATACTTCCATGAACTTAAAAGCTAAGTAACATGTTTTGGTTAATTTTTTGCTCCTGTTATATTTTTTTTTATTTCTTTGAAGATCTCAACAACCTTTATATTGCTTATTATACACACTTAGGTAGTATAGTAGGACATTTGGTGCAATACAGTAATACAGCAGAGGATTGCATTCAGACTTATTCTGTACAGAAAAGATTATGAGGTAAAAACAAAATATGGAATCAAAATCAGAGAGCTCTGGTAATTTTTTCTATTAGAAATAAGACTGCATAAAAGAGACAGATCCAACTGTAGACTACAACTTGGAATAATTTCTAAGGCCTTATTTAGTTTCAAATCCTGGGTAAGTTGAAGATGTTCCGATAATCCTTTGTCCTAAAGTCCGATAATGAACCTGTCCTGTATCTCTTTATTCTTGTTGGCAAAGTTACAACCATCTGCAATATAATTCTCTCGCAAATGTTGTGACAAATTCTCTGGAGAGCTGTTCTCTCAAGTGAAACATAGCTTTTTCATGCATTTTATTCTTTTGGGGTACAAAATAGGTTTCAATTTTTTCTATTACAGTTTTGTAGGTATTTTCATCTTCATTCTGAGAAGATTTAACCATTTTAAAGACATTTTCTGCCTTTTTGCCCATACAATATATTATGATACTTATCTGAATTGATCAAGTTTTAAAATATAACTTAGACACAATGTTATTGTTGGGTTAGTTCATTCAGAACTATCTCAATCAATACACGAGGATACATCTGTTAGGTTTAACCATTCATTACCAAAGTGAATCAACAATAAAACAAGGATACACAAAACGTGTTTCCCAGATTCTAATTCAGAGTCCCAAATGGCATGCCAGCCTATTCTCATTCCTATGTTACTGCAAGTAGTTCTGTTTGCTAAAAGTTAGCATGCTATGCACTGGAATTATTGAGTGCATTAATTCCAATGAATTAAAATCTAGATTTTAAATTGTAACATCAATCATGAACAATCTACCCTCTTAATCAGTAAAAAATAAATGAGTCATCATATTTAGAAAATCATTAAATATTCAAAAAATGTTTTGAAAAAAACAATATACTAAAGAACAAAAAATTCCTTGATAGAATACATCCATAAATGTCAATGCACAACTCGAAATGCCTGAACTCAACCTGTATTTATAGTTGCACTCAACCTGTATTTATGCTGGTTAAGTTAATAAGTTCTTTAGAAGTCTGTTAAAACTATTACAACATTTTTCTAACAATAACAGTCATTTTTTTTCTTTAATTTCAATGATTTAAAGTTATTGTTTTCTCAGATGTCTAAGTTAACATGTCTTAAACTCAACTTTTCTCCTTCTCTTTGCAAAGGGAATTAATTGAAAGGAAGAGGTATTGAAAAGAGATATACCATCTAAATAGAATTTAAAGAATTGTACTTTTATTACATAGACAAATAGTTTCCAGATGACAATTTTTATATTTATATTTTCCACCTGAAGAAGTTTAGATATAATGAATGAGAACCTGAACTAGAAGTGTTTCCCTAGCAGAGGAGATAAATCATAAATTATCATAAGAGGTTTATAAGGATAAGGAAATAATGGTTTTTGCTATTGGGTATTAACATTTTTTAAAGAATGAGAAAGAGTTTCACAAGTAGATTATATTTTAAATGGGCAGATACTTTTTACTGTATTTTATTTAATGTCATGCTTTATCAATATATAAAATACTTATTGGAATCTAAAAGTTTGTTTACTGAATGATAGTAATATCCATCTGCATAGTAAGGATGAAAACTTGTTTGTTCTGTGGAAAAACAAAAATAAAATAAAAATACAGTAGACATTTGTAGGAATTTTTTTGAATTTTGAAGTTTCAAATTAATAGCCATAAAGGCTTGAAGATTTAAAAATGATTTGATAGATAGTGAGAAATATTTAACTTTAAACAAGCTTGCAAAATGTATAACATTGGAAATTTTTTAAATGGTTGGTAAGTATCACTGAAATGTGAAGAAATCTATTGAAGATTCTAGATGATTCTGATAGAATTCTGATTCTGCTGATCTATGAACTATATCAAGAGAGAAATTATTACAAAAAGAATTTGTCAAGCTATATAATTTTTTTTAGGTAAGAATAAAAAAGCACAAGATATCAGATCTAAATCAAGTGGTAAAATGTGAAACTGATCACTAGATCTCCATTAAAAGACATCCATAAGGAAAATTGAATAAAATGAGCAACAATATATGAGACCAATGTTTCAACTGTTTGTTTTTTGTTTGTTTCAGAGATAAATACTGTACTACATTCAATGGACTAGATAGATGGAGCAAAAACTGGGTGGCTACTGACAGAAACTGCTCTCACAGGTTGAGACATCAACAAGGTGGAGGAGGTGGTGTGATGTTTTGGAGTGGGATTATAGGTGGTGAAGTGGTAAGCTTATGGCAAGTTCCAAATGGTGTTAAGTTGACAGCTCAGACATAAATTGATTTTTTGAAGGCACACATGGAGTCATAATTCAAGAAGACAAAAGCTTTCAGAAAGAAGCATAACAATGTTCCACCACATTTGATGAAGAAAACTAATTAATATCTGAATCAAATGGATTTCATAGAAAACTTATTTGATAAAGTGGCTTCTTTATTTAAAAAAATGAATATTCACAACAATTCAAGGAGAAAATAATGTTAAACAAAATGCAACAAAGATTCTCTTAAAGTTACAGTTGCAGAAATAGCAATAGAATTCCTAATTTGTATAGATACAGTAAAAAAGAATCAACTGTGGTATTTACTTTTTCAAATTCTTTGTATGGAAATTTCAACAGGTTTAGTTTTTCCTTTGTATGGAAAATATTTATTATGGTTATTCATTTAATAAACATCTATGCTCGTAATGAATTGCATTATCAAGGATGGAAAGTATCCTAGACACAAAGGATGTCCAAAAAGAATAGTATAAACATTTATTAATCCAGCATATTTATTACTATACAAATAAAACATTATACATATGCTATCAGCATTACTATGTTATTTTTCCATGTAGTCACCATCAAGATAAATACACTCACCCTACCAGGGTTCCAAAACTTTTTAAATGAAGGACAATTGACTTGACACCATTACCAATGAGACAAGTGTATTTATCTTTATGACAATTATGAGGGAAAGTAACATTGCTGGGATGGTTGTCAATCATAGCTTGGATCTCATCAAGAAATTCAGGGGTTCTTTATCAGAATGATCAATGAGGCTTCCAAGCTGCCGTACCTTCATAATTACCATTGGACTCATTAATTCTTTTTGAATCCTTGGCACTTTCTTCAGATTGGCATTATAACCCTCTGGAATCATTGTATTGAAGCTTTTAGCATGAATGCCAAGCAGTACAGCATGTCATTTCCAAATTTGTTGGAATTGCATCATGGTACTGCTTTCCTTACAGACATTGCCCAACTGACTCTAGTTTGCTGCACAGTAGATAAAACTGAATCAAATAAAACGCATTCATGAAATTTATTTTTAAAAGTGACAATTTACCAACCGCCCCCTTGAATTTCATCTAAATTTGTTCTTGATCAAAATTTAATTTCAGAACAATTTACTTGATGAAATTTGGGAAAACTGCAAAGAAATATTTGTAATATAAACTTGATCTCTACTTAATAAAGTCAGTTATCTATACATATATAAAGGGCAGTTGTGTGTATGTATGTATGTCTGGCTGAAACTACAAAAATAAAATAATTAACAACAAAGTAAATATATATACACATTCACAATCACCAGATCTTGGTTTTTGAGCAAAAATATTGAAGATTTGATTCATATTCGTGAAGATAATTAAAAAATAAAATTTAAATAGTAATAGCATCGAATTTTTTGTTGCATTCAATATCTAAATAGGAGACATTAATTTTTCTTTTCAGAGTGTCACGGCACTTTTTTTACAGATGCCCCACCAGGTCGAATTAACACAAGGTAATTTTACATAGGGATTTTAATGAGGCATTCTTCGAGGATCCAACTTGTGATTAAGTGATAATGGATCTGTGAAACTAACATTTTGTCCCCACTCTACCCAGGCGACGCCAGGTAGACACTTCTAGTTTTCCTATAAAAAGAAAGAATACTGAATTCTCTTGCACTTAAGCAGGTAAATTGAATATGAAATCAGAAACTCTTTAGGAAACCACCAACGTATAAAATAGCAAATTTTCAGTGAATAAATAAAATCAGCAACAAAGATTGAAAATATTAATTAACAAAAAGCAGAATTTGTTAGCATTGTTATGTTGCTAATAAAACAATGCATCAGTTTATGTTTCAACATTTTTTATAGTTAATTTCATTAATCAATTTCATCACTTTTGGGAAAGGATTTAAAATATAGATACCTCTAAAAGCACAATACTGACTACTAGTAATAAGATTTTTATGTCTTTAATACAGATAAACTGATTTTAAGTGAAATATAAAGAAAAGTAAACCCCTTGAAAAGAATTGAAATAATAAAAGGTAGGGTAATTTTGTTACAAAAAAAATGTTTTTAATATTTCTGTCTGAAGATATTCTTTGCAAAACATGTTCAACATTAAAAGAAAGCAATTACTTCATAGTAGATCTAGTAGAAAAATATATTCACTTTATTTGCAGTATGTTTTTGTGGAAGTTTCACTTCTGTTAAGAGTGGCATTTTTTTTCCTCATCAGCATTGGATGCCTTTACAAAGTAATAAGCAGTATTCTGATAACTAAGAATAATACTAGATCAATTTTAGATATTTTTACCTTGGTTCATGACTTTTTGTAGGATAGTCTTGAAAAGCTGTCAATAGTTTCCATTATTACAGGCCAATCACTTATATAATCAAGTTTTTATAGAAATCCTAAAATAACCTTGTAGTATTATCTGAATAATAGTCATAGCAAGATCTTCAGTCAATCTTATAAAGTAAGAACACCTCTTATGTGTATAATGAATAAAAGAAACACTATTAATCTTTTCTAGTCAAACATTTGGAGAAAGTTTAAGTAAAACTACTTAATATTAGCTAATATTTTCTCTTTATAATGAATGAACTTTAAACAATATCATCATCATCGCTGACAGCACAGATTCCCTTGATTCTCTCTCTCGCTGTCTGTCCCTATTGACCATTGCTCTTGATAAGTCCTCTAGATGGCATTAGTGTCTACACAGAGCTGATGAATGTAATTTTTTTCTGGTCAGCCAACACTGGTGTGTCCATGTATAGGAGTCTGTAGGAGAATATTGCTTATGAGTTTGTCCTTACTTCTCGAGCAGTGTCCAGCATGTCTTACTTGGATGGTTTGCAAGATAGGAGGTAAGTGGTCGTATAGCTGCTATTTTGTGGGGTGCAGCTTCCAGGATTTATTCAAAACAGCACACAGCATCTTTGTATAATTTCCATGTAGCTCTTTTCTACAGGTGTTTCCTTAAAGTAGTGCAATCATACAATTGTGGTGATACGGTTACAGCTTGGAAGAATTCTCGTTTAAATGAATTAATAATTTTGGCTGTAAAGTAAAAGTACTAGTAGTACTCCTTGATATTACATACATATTATAAGATTGTCATTATTCAAAATAAAGGACAGAGTCACTTCTATTAAGTAAAAGTAAAGTCAGTGGAGTGGCCTATTGTCAGTATCAGCCGAACAGCATGGGAGTTAATTCCCTTTTTGCTAGTACTAGGCCAGGAAGATTGTTTTTGCTGAGGTGGTGCGCCTATCTATCATCAGCTTCCAAATGCTTTACCACACAGATCAGATTACCCAAGCTGTGCTACTCATATACTGAGTTGACAAGAACCAGTATTGAATACTGAGATGTTTTATTTGTTTTATCATTTATTTAAAACTTGTATAAACCAAGTGTGGTGTATGGAAGATGGATTGTTCAGAAATCTCAAATAATCTAGAAACCTCCAAAACATTAATAAATACTTTGAATGAATATTTAATTTTATTATTTTCCAGACTTTTAGGAGAGGTATTAACTTAGATGCTGTTTAAAAAATTGGATTTTTAAGCTTTTTGTTGTTGTAGGGGGCAGGTGACCACTGAGGTAAAATTAATTCCTTAGTAGTTTGACACCTGGTTGTAAAAGTGAGGGTCTAAGTGTATATAGGGAGGAAGAGAGCCATCTGCCTTTCATAATAATTACTAAAAGTGGTTAAACACTGTGAGACAGGTGCCCTTTTATAGCAAGGGGGATAGTAAGACATTGAGAGTAAGAGACACATCCCACCTAAAATCAGCCTGAACTGAATCTGGCAGTATAATTTAAAGCCTTTCAAACATGACTAACAATTCCTAAAAGTTTGGATGAAATCAGGTCAAAAATAGCAAAGCCATAGCTCTATAGATGGACAGACATTTGGTGAATTATGATAGGATATTAAAAGTTCTTGGTTTATTATTTATTTTATTATTGACAAACTTCATTAAACCATATACAATAATCAAAGTAATTTTACACCTTGATTGTTGTTATATTTAACAATAACTCTGTAGCCCATCTAATCCAACTTAATGAATCCTTTTTGCTTTAAACATTCTAAAATCTAAATTAAGGTATTTAACTACTGGAACTGACTAACTGGAAATCTCTCATGGTGTAATAGTTAGTAAACTAGACTAGCAGATCAATTATTAGTGAATTTGATTTTCAATAGGTACTCTATATTTCTGGCCTTGTGCTAAACTGATTTTCAATAGGTACTCTATATTTCTGGCCTTGTGCTAAACTGATTTTCAATAGGTACTCTATATTTCTGGCCTTGTGCTAAACTGATTTTCAATAGGTACTCTATATTTCTGGCCTTGTGCTAAACTGATTTTCAATAGGTACTCTATATTTCTGGCCTTGTGCTAAACTGATTTTCAATAGGTACTCTATATTTCTGGCCTTGTGCTAAACTGATTTTCAATAGGTACTCTATATTTTCTGGCCTTGTGCTAAACTGGAATTGGATCATTACATGAATGCAAATGTTAATTTAATATCTCCCACCTTAAAGAAACTGAATTAGTGATTTTATTCAGATTAGTCAAATAATAAAAGATAGGTAGAAATTATTTTGATAAGGCTTCTCCTTAATAAATATAATATACACTTATGTTTTTAAAATAATTATTTTAAAAATGTAATAGATAGGACAACTCAATTTGATATTTTCTAATCAACAATCACACGGAACAATATAACTTCAAATATTTTTTTACATTTTATAATTTCTTAACAAAAGTATATCCAGTAGAATGTATAAAATTTTGGTTAAGTTACAAATAAATTTCATCCTTGAAAGTTGTTCAGTTATATCTTTATTTCTAGAGTAATTTGCTGCAAAAAAATACCATTTTAAATTGACTGTGAAAAATCATTAAGTTTTTTTTATTCAAAGAATCTATGCATATCATTAAAAAAATATGCATTTTCACATAAAAACAATTTACATTTTTACATCTATGTATTTTATATTGTTTCCCAGTCTGTATTTTGGATAATAAAGATAAAACAAATTCTTCCAAAAACAAAATATCAAAATACTATCTCACCAAATTTTGTCTTCAAAAATTGTGCTTACCTAAAAAAGAAAAAGAAGAGTGGATATTACAATAAACGTAGAGCATTTGGAACAGAATAAAATATAAATATTAAAAAATCTAAATGTGAATATATTATGAAATAATACATAATCAAAGAGAGAATTCAAATAATTTCTTTACAATACATCTCTGACTTAACTTTTTATATCTTCAGCTCTTGAATTGAAGAAAAGGATGTTTACTCATGAAAATAGACCCCAGGCAACATAATTTGACAATAATTTAAGTTAAGTTTTTTCTGGTCTTCTTTTAATTTTTCTTTCTGTTGCTTTTCCTACTATTTCTTTAGTCATTTTTTCATTAGAAAATTCTTCATTTCTTCCATTTTTATTCTGTAATGTTCTTATTTCCTTCATTTTTGTCTCCCTACTTTTGATCATTTCTTTTTAATATTATTTTTTTTATTTACATTATTTACTTTAACTGTGTCAACATTTCATTAGGATATACTTGTCAGTAATTAAAAAGAATATTCATCAAGTAAATAGATTGGATAAATGAAAATGTTAACACATTAGAACACACACACTTGCTAATAGAAAGCAAATTAGTAAGACTAGGGTAAAAGGCCAAAGGAATTTGCCAGTAGACTGTGGCTAACTGATAAAGATACAAGTTTTTCTGACCTCTGAGTTCATTCTCTAGAAAATTTTCTACATGAATGTGTCTATACAGAATTGTTCTAACAAAACGTACCCAGGAGATATGTAGAAGAGAAGAGTAGTAAATAGAGATAAGACTAGAACTATGATATCATGTGCAAGAGGTGCTGATAAGACTATTTTTTGATATCAGTGAGATCATAACATCTGCTGATATGACTTGAGGCTCATAACAAGTGATCTATTTTAACCACTTGTTTAGATGAGAGACTTTCCATGGCAGCAAGAATATTCATCAAGTGAATAAAATGTTGTTGTTTTTTGTTTTTTTAATGTAATACATTTTTGGCAGCAATAAAAACTTTGAATTATATTATTTTCTTGCAGAGTTGGGCAGAAGAGTACCCTTTTAAGTAAAATCCTGCTCCCCTTAAAGTGCTTAAGTTTTGTATTTCATTTTTTATAGTAAATAAAAACATTTTTCTTCTCTTTTCTTAAGATATAACACCCAACTCAGTTTGATATTTTATGTATTCAAGCAATGTTTCAAAACCAGACCTCAGAATGGAATGCACAACTTTAAGATATATCCATTTTCATCAATGACTGATTTCTAAAAGATTTTTTAAAAGTTCAAGTTAATGATAATGTATTGAGTAAGGAAATTATGTTGTACATAAAAATAAATTCCATATAATAAGTTACCAAGAAATTGAACACGAAGAATTTAATATTTTTCAAAGTACTTTTATTTTGTTCTGTGTAAACAATAAGTTTTGGTTCAGGTATGCCTTCTATATTATCTTAATACATAATGTATGACTTCTAAGATGAAGATGTTTGTGTAATAAATGCAATAATGTAGCACACTACACCAATTAGCTAGACTGCAACAAAAATTTCAGTTTAAAAAAATGTTTATTTATCTATCAAAAACAACATCTTTACTGATTTTAAGAATGATAAACAGAATTCTGGAAAAATATTTGAAGTAAATTTTATATATATATATATATATATATATATATATATATATATATATATTGAAGCCTGAAATTCGAAATAATTTTTTTTTCATGAAAGACTTGGCAAATAGTAAATTGGAATACAGAACACAATTTTTATTGAAAAGAATATTGAATAGAAAATGGAATTAGGAATTTTAGAAAGTTTCTCTGAAGACTTTAACCAATAGTTTTATAATGAAGAATATATATTTCTGAAGTTAGAGGATAAGTAAGATCAGACATACTGATGTGAAACTGGTTTTATTTAAACTGTATATTCATCAAAAGTGCAGTTCAGAATAACAAATAATTTTATTTGTAAATTTTATCAAATTTGAATACTAATTCATTTATATTTTATATAATGAAATTCAAATACTAATCAACTGAATCAAACGTTTGAATGAATGTACAGTGGAAAAAAATTACCATTGTAAATAAATGCAGTTTTATGTAACAGAGAAATTAATCAATGTTAATAGATAATTTTGAGTTAGAAAACAGAAACATTAGGAAACTAAATTAAACTATTTTAAATATCAAATATGCAGAAGATTTATTGGAAATATTATTTTATTGATAAAAATTATGGGCAAAATATTTTAAGATTGTATTATTAATAACAAGATAAATCAAGAATTACACCCAATTTTATATTATATAAAAAAGTACATATCCTTAATAATTCAATAAAGCTTAAAGTAAATTTTATTATTGATAAAGGAAATTATCCAAAGCATTTCTTTATTATGTCTTTATTTTTTCTATCATACAAAAATAACTGTCCATCAAATGTTATACATATCAAGAAAACTACAAAGCGTAACAATTAAGCTTTTACTTTCAATTAAAGAATTAATAGATTTTCTTTCAACATGTACATGTTAATGATAATTTTTAAAATTATATCTAAGTAAAACAATTATCATCAAACAGAACCAATATATTAATTCAAATAACAAATCAAACGAAATTATATATTTAAAACTGAAATAGTACAAAGAAGAAACTTCAATAACTAGACTTGCTGCAGACAAAAGAGAAATAACTTTCTTGCATATTTTATAAAAGTGAGTTGAATTTAAAATACATATCCTTTATCAATATCAACTTCTAAATGTCAGAAAGTGAATATTATTTGCAAACTGAAGAAAATTCAAAATTATAGTTAAATGTTTAAACCTTCCACCTAAAAAAAAGGTTAACTGGAAAGAAAGTTTAGTTACTTAAGATAATTTTAGCTAGTCATGTTTTTTTTTTCATCTCCATTTTTTTTACAAAAGGTCATAAATTAAGTGTGAACTTTTGCTCCTTACATTTAGGAACTAATAATAGTTGAAATAAAGGAACATTTATAATGATCTATTGAAATAATTTTTCTGTCTATGTTCAGTTTTCATAGAGAGATTTAAAAACAAATTTTAGGGTTTTGCAATATACACAAATAAGCAAACTATTAATATTTTTAATCTTTTAATTTGATATCTTACAAATTCAACTTATAAATCAACACATTAAATAGAAAGTATTTAATACAAACATCATTAAAATGCTCGTTTTTCACTTGTCCTTAAAATCTTTGTTTTTAACTTTCTTTTCATGCAGTAATACTCTCAGTAATGTGAAGATTTTCTTCCTGAATGAGCTTAGAATCTAACAAAAGAAACAAAGACACCTGAGCACAGAATCCCAACTTCAATCTGTAATGGCTTGCAAATTGCTTACAAAAGAGATTTTGCTGTCAGCTCACAAAGTTACTAAAAGAAATTTAATGAAGAAGTATCAATGAATACAACCAATTGTCAGGCTCACTCTTTCTCGCGCTCCCCATTAACAAAGGAGCAATCAAGTGTTAACACTTCATAAAATGTGGCTACTTTTCTATTATTTAGAATAGATTCTCACACTCACAATAAAAAAAACTAGAAGTCCCTCCCACTCACTACTCTACAAAAAAAGCATTTTAATCAATTATTTTTTGTAATTGAAAGGGAATCAATGTATTATTATATAAAAAAATCTTTAAGATTCTTGAATAAGAAATAAGAAATTACTAAAGTAAATATGGTTCCATTGGTTACCATTAAAAAAAACAGTGAAAAAAGAAAATGGAGAAAGTAATTGAAAAAACAAAGATTGATGCATGTTATTAAAAATAGTTGCAATAATATAATTACAGTGTGCAATAAAAACAGTTATTAGTAAATAACTGTTATATACTATAGTTACTGGCCACTTATGTTCTATATTTACATCATTGATGTTATTTTTTATGAAGCATACTAAGATATACCTGTACAATTATTTTGTAATAATGTCATTAAAAAAAAAGTATGTGGAGTGGCCTATTGTTGGTATTAGCTGGACAGCAAGGGAATCTATCCTTCTTTTTACTAGCACTAGCCTAGGGAGATTGTTTTGCTGAGGTTGAGCACCACATCTAACATCAGCTCCTCACTTTACCACACAGATCAGATTACCCAAGCTGTGTTACTCATGCACTGAGTTGGTAAGGACAGGTATCAAACCCAGAACCTTAGGATTCCTGGACGGATGCTTTACCAACTGAGCTAAACCGACCCCTAATGTTATAATGGAACAAAATTATTAAATAAGATATTAATCTATAAAATTTCCTCAAACTGTTTGGATAGTCTATCAACAAGATCAACTGTTAATTAACTTCAAGAAGCTAACAAAACTTTGAGCTGTTATGCAAACAGATAGACTTTTCCTCAATTAAACTTCTGAGTTTACCCTATATAGTTACTTCAATTAACAATTTTTGATATATAGAAATACTGAAAAGTTTTTGTCTCAATCAAGAAGATAATCTTTTTAAATTTGTATTAATTCTAAAATAATTTTTTTAATAGATAAATAAACTTGAGAAATAATGGTCCAGATATGTTGAACTGTGGGATGAATATGTAGAAAGCATGTATGTTTCATGGCTATAGATCTTGACTGAACTGAGAAACTTTCAGCATCTATACTGAGGATGAAAGTTTTCACAAAATAACTTAATAATGAACCATATAGATAACATTTAGATTTTAAATTAAGAGAAAAGTTAGACTGCAAAACTAACAATGCACCAAAATTCAACTTATCTTTAAATTAGAATAAAGTCAGTAGTAATGATGTAGCAAATAAACTTGCCTTTTAATGTGAGTTAATCTGCAGGTTTCATTTATATATGGATAGATAGATAGACACAAAGTGAATGAAATTAATGAATTAGGTATAAAACTTAAAAATTTTAGTAGCATTTTACTCTTAAAATAGCATAAATAAAACTAAATATCTAAATCTTATCAACTTTTTGTTGCTTTTCAACTGTATTATACTTTTTTTAGGGATTAAATTCACAAGTATCAGACATATTTGCGTCAGCTAAGAATATCATATCTTAAAATATACTAACTTTGAACCATAATGATACTCTACCTCTCACTGTAATTATGATATAAATGATTTAATTATTCTAAATGTTAAATTTGGATTACTTCTAATCTTGTTACACAATTCAATACTATTCAGTGTGCATGCAGATTGGTGACTAATAATATCAAAAGACACAACACAAAAATGAGAAAACCAGATTTGTTTTAGAGTAACAAGTGTCATCCACCACTCTTTAGCATATATAACATGAAATATATTAAAATGGAATGTTATGCTTTAAGACATAACTAAAAAGGTAAAAAAAGTAAAATTAAATGGCTATTTAAAATATATATTTTATATGCATTAAAATTGTTGAAATATTTGATAGATAAAAGATCAAAATATTGAACAATTTTAGCAGCTGAGAAATCTATTATCATCTCACATTTTTCGTTTTACTGCATTTTAAAAATTGACTATTTGAAAAATAGCCCTCCTAGCTATTTTTGAAATAATTTTTAACAAATGCATCACTGATTAAATAGTATATTTGTTGAAAGAGACTATCTTTTAAGAAATGAAAAGTTACCCAAATTATTTACATTAAGACTATTTTTCAATATGACACTAAACAATATAATACATGAATAAAACAATAAGTCTATAGTCTAAAGATGAAAAAAACATTTATTTGACACAAAAAATTCATTTTTCAACAATTTCCATCTTTGTTAATGCACTTAATTTAGTGGAGAACATTATATTGTGAAAATTTCAGATCAAAATTTAGCTAATAATTTAATACAGTACAAAGGACCGGAGCAATTTATATCTTTATCATCAAAAAGAATAAGCAATCTTTATTCACACTGAGCAATAATCTTTTAAAAGTTCTGTAAAATCTTGTGAATTTTCAATTTTCAACTATTTACTTATATTTTGAAGTCTAAAGATGCCTTCTTCACGAATATCTTTTTTTCAAATGGTATCTTTTGATCCATCAAAATATTATTATCATTATGGTATTGGATATGAAATTTGATTACTGCTGCTCAACAGGGAAAATAAAATGCAATTATTGAATATGATAAATCATGCCTCCAATCCTATAAGTTTAAAATTTGAACAATGAAACTGGTATCAACATGAAGTAAATTTATTTCTCATCAAACTCACATGTTTGTTTGCCTTTTTTTCAATATAGCCACTATTTTATAGAACATTTTTATCAACTTGTACCCTGCATTCATAAAGAAAATATCTGGTTAACTTTTGATTCAGTTGTGCTCTACAACTTAGATATTAGATGAAAAATGTTGACTTTTCAATGTTTCTTTCAATCTTGGGAACAACCAGAAGGTTGATGGTTCCAAATCAGGGCTGAATAGCAAGTGTGCAACAAGTATGAATTTCAATCTTCTCCTGTTTGCACCATTTGTTGAGTGCAATGCAGCATTGCATTGTCATGATGCGAAAAGTTCTCTTTTCAGGCCATATTCTGAAGATGCTTGTAAGATTTCATAGTACCTTATTAAATTAATTGTTATTCTATTTGGCAGAAATTTAATGCAAATGATTCACTTGGCATCTCAAAAATAATGTGAGCATGATTTTCTACATAGAAAGGTCTGTTTTAATTTTTTCAATTTTTTTTTTTACTCTTATAGAATCTAGATGATGATATTCCATAGGCTGTTTTTTTTTTTTTTGTTTTCTATACAATCATCATGATAAATTACTTTCAGACACCTTAATTTCAAGCTTCTAATACCAAAAATTCTATCATTATACCTAACATAGTATTAATAATTAACAAATATTACTCGATGCTCTCACACAACTGATACTAAGCATGTTTGAACAGGAATTTATATACTACCAAATATATGTTCAAACATGTTTCTATCTCTGCAATTATTATATTTGTATATATTTCATATACCACCAATATATTCATATATGTCTAATATTAATTTTCTTCTTAACACCAATAAACTCATATACAGATTTGGTAGTTATAAAATCTATATAAATAATGAAAAATAAATTATACAGAAACAAATACCAGAAATTTTAAAGCATAACATTCAATTTCCAAAATTCATAGTTAAAAATTTTGTAAAGACACTTGTTTGAAGTAATTTGTACCAATTTCATATTAGATATAAATGAGTATAAGATATATGAAAAGTAGTGGATTTTAAAACTAAGGTCTTTCCCAAATATATATTGTATATAAAGAGTATTAAAAAAAAATGTAAAATCGCCGGGGTGGCCTAAAGTCAGTATCAGCCAGACAGTGAGAGAGTCTATCCTCTTTTCACTAGCACTAGACCAAGGAGATTGTTTTGATGTCTGAGGCGGAGCGCCACACCTACCATCAACTCTTCACTTTACTGCACAGATCCCTGTGCTACTCAGTATCGAACCAGGAACTTTAAGGTTCCCAGCCGAACACTCTACCAACTGAGCTAAAGATCACTGTGCTACTCATATGCTGAGTTGGCGAGGACCAGTATCGAATCAGGAACTTTAAGGTTCCCTGCCGAACACTCTACCGACTGAGCTAAACCGGCCCTCAAAAACATCTATTCTTCAAAATACAGTATTGAGGTCAAGAGATATACATTACCTAGTATTACCAAATTAGAGAATCTTTGAAATCACCAAGTGAGCCTTATTATGCATACAAAGTAAAAATTTATAAATAAGTAAATAAATTAAATAAGTAGGTGTGGTGAATTAGATATTAGAAATGGGAACCTAATGAGAAGACACAGAAAGAAAGAAAAAAAGTCAAAGAAGCAGAAAACAATTATTTGCAAATCAATTTATCAAATGAATAACAATATATTCTGTGGGGGGGGGGATATAAAGAGCAGCTTGTATATATCCCTAAGAAATATATTAAGTTTAAAACTAAGTGAGATTTTTGAAAAAGTAAATATTCCAATTAATAAATAAACAGGATGCAGATTTTGCTCATATCTCTTCCTCAGATTTCTCTCTTCCTCAAAGCTAAGCAATGGCAAACATAAAGGCTGAAAATAACTTGCAAGTAAATTATCATTCAGATTCCAGAACTGACAAATTATGGTACCCAGTAAGGAAAAAATTCCCATTATCTTTTTACTTTTTATTGTTGTTCATACTTAGTGATTTATTTTGCAAAAATAAAGACAGAAAGATAGGCCTTTTTCTCAACACTCAGCTGTTAATTTTGAAATACATTTCATAGTAACCTTTGCAGAATTGGCAATACTCCTAGAAAATAACCTTTTCTATTCTCTCATGTCCTCATATGATGACCTTTTATGTCACTGCCCCAGGTGGTATCAATAGAAAGTCAATTAGGTTTGGTGCTTAGTAACCATTTTTGCCTTGTGGTACAAATGTGACATATAAAATCAGTAATAAATAAATAAACAGGACAAAAGTTGAGCTAGTATAAATATTTCTAAATGTCCCTTCATAGAAAAAAATGAAATGCTTAAAGAATAAAACATTGATAACAGTGAAGTTAGAATGAAATGTGTAATTGCTTTAAGTATATAAATATCACTATATTATTTATTTCACTCTATAAACTGAAACTTTTTCTGTGAATTTCTTTTGAATATTAAAGAAGAATTCTTTATTTTAAGCATTTTTCAAGTTAAGATCTTACATATTGAACCCATGGCCTAATGTTAAAATTAAGGCAGAATAATCTTAATATTCAAATATATTAAAAGCTTCAAAACAATTTTTGGACCATATGACCGTTAGGCACACCTTTTTGATCTCGATTCAGAAGGACATGTTTTTCATTTACACCGTCAATATCCGGTTGTTTGTTAACACGATTTTTAGAGTTTTTTTTAATTATAAAACTAACCCCTAACCATAATTCCTAACCCTAACCCCAAACAAACAAGTAAAATTTGCTGGTGAATTATGAAATTCTTGCATTTTCAGTGGGTTTCATCTGAAAAAAATGCTGATAAAATTGCTATAAACCCATACAATTGTCAAACCCTAACATCAAATGAAAGGAAATTGATTTATCTAAAAGTTTATCAAGGTTGTTTATATGTGTATCTTGTTTTTATAACTGTTTAATGATGAGACAGGAGAAAAGAAAAATGTAAAATCATGTTATTTTTAGAAATTTTCGTATCAAAGTTGTCTTTTTTTCAAGTGTTTTGAGACTGTTTATGAGATCAAAGATTTATTCAGTTAGTTATTCTCTTAAAATTATTTAAAAGTATTTCTTTTGCAAAGTAAAAGATTAGACCTTATATCTATAAGTTGGCAATATCTCCCTTGTCCTAATGAAAGCAGGTAGTGGCTTGAGAGAATCTCAGGTCAGCTGATTTTTAAGGTAAATCTGTGAAGAAGATGCATATTTTTAATGGCAATTCCAAACAAACTACTGGACATAAATTTATTAAAAAAACATACATGAAAAATGATAAAAATCTGTTTCACCAACTGGTGATCGAGACAAAAAATACTATGTATTATTTGGATTTTTTTGACTGTTGTCGTTATCTTTATTGTTGTATACACAACATTTCAGCCAATGCGCCCTCCAGTCTTCTTCAGGTGTTTCTTGTCAAACTCGGGAACCGTGCTGTAATTGGGAGCCTTCATGGAACTTCAAACCAAACTTTTTATTTAATCCACCAGGGTAGACTGTTCTCATTCTGCTAACCAAGCTATGTTAAGTATTCTATGTTATTACCACCTGTGATCAGGATTGAACCTGCAGCCAACAGATGATTGTCACTTAGAACTGTATTAACTCAAGCCTTATATCCTTAGTGCTATGTGTCAAACTACTATACCACAGAATCTGAACTTTCAGAATAGCTTACAACAAAAAATAACTGACCAATCTAAACTGTTAATAGACTACATTAAATAGCATTATTTTTTCTATTTTTCTGCAAAATTTGACCAGATACATATTACTGTGAGTTTTTGCATATAAATTAAATATACCCCCCCCCCCCCCAGCTCATGCAAGTGGAAAAAAAAAGGTGTTTGAATATTCATAATTTTTTTCTCCTGTCTCATCATTAAAAAATTATAAAAACAAGATACACATAAACAACCTTGATAAAATTGAAGATAAATCAATTTCCTTTTGTTTGATGTTAGGGTTTCATAAGATTGTATGGGTTTATAGCAATTTTATAAGAAACTTTAAAATGGAACATACTGAAAATTCAAATGTCTACAACATTTTAAGGTGTTGTGAGCATTGCTAATTAAATAAAAAAACAATATTTCTATCAATTTATCTGACAGTGTCCTAAATCTAAAGTGATAATCAGCATTCATTTGCATTGCTGATAGAATATTTAAGCCGTAACATCTCTTCATACTTCTTTTCAACTTATTCATTTGTGCCATCTACATACTGAAGAGGTATTTACAAACAGATGAACTCACGATTGTAAGACAGTCCATTGGAACTATCTTGCATATAAAAAAAAAAGAATATCTTAGTCATGAATATATCATAGAAAATAATTTTTAAGAATTAATATTACAATCAAAAGGCCAGATAAAGTTAAGTTACATTTACTGAAATTAGGAAATACAGATGATAGAGGTTTTCTAAACTATATATATTTGGTTTTTACAAAGGAGCAATTTTGCATGGAGTCAAATGAACTTGTTATTTTTAGTTTTACACACAACTGGAAGCTATTATATTATGTAAATTACATAAGAAATTTGTTCAGCCAATATAGGGAATAATACTGAGATTTAAGACTAGACAAATGTCAAGGTAAAAAATTCTTCTGTCTGACTTGTTCTTATGTTAAAATCATATCAGTAGAAACATTCAAATTTAAAATTAACTCATTTTATATCAACTAAAGGAAATATTATTCTACAAGCAACATCACTGCTAGTAATACAACATTTATAAATGTGTATATGTAAGAAAAAGTGAGTGAGTATAATTCTTTTCAAAGATGTTTAAATTGAGTTCAACTATACTTATATTCTTAAGGCCTATTTATGGAATTCGAATTCGAAATTGCAGAAAAACTTAATTACTTCTAGATGAATGAATAAGTGTTGCCAGGAAGAATTAAACCATAAAATAATAGGAGACTAATGAAACCATGTCTAGCAAATCCAAGCTATAATGACTATTTCCTTTTAGGAAAAAGTGACATAACACTTGTTATAATTAAATCTATAAAAATAAATGTAAAGAAATAAAGTTATGATAATACATGGTTTGTTTACTTTCAGTCAAGTGGAATTCTTGTAGAAGAAGCAAGCACATACAAAAATAGGAATTGATTTTTTATGTAAAAAATAATTTGACAGTCAAATAGAGAAGACAGTAAGAATGTAATAATGGGTCACATTTTCCTACCTTATTTATATTTTTTATCTAAAAATAGGAAAACAATTATTTGATTTCAAATTTTAGTGCCATTGTAGTTTGCAATTTTCCAAAATGTGTTTATTCTACCAATTTAAACCTGCACATGACAAAGCAGACTCAGAATCAAAATAATATCCTGAAGAGGTTTCTCCAAATCAGTTTGTACTTAGATATTATAAGTGTTTCCTCTATCTGTTTAGTGCTTAACCACAATGTTTGCCAAAGAATTATATTGAAATTTTATTGTTACTTAAGGTGCTCTATCTTTTTTTTTATGAATATGAATCTTTAAGTATTTATTTCAATTTGAATTTGTCTAATTACAAAAAGATTTTTAAAAATCCTTTACCCAACCAGTTTACCATGGGTAGGATTTAACACAAGGTTAGAAGTATGGGGTATCTAGTGAGGATTGAACTTGCTATTCAGTAGTGATGGATCTGTGAGACTACCTTGCTAGCCATTACACCATAATGGGAGGCCTATTCAATTACAAAGTAATAACATTTTTTTTAAATGGCTGTAATTTTTTTTATCCATAATACAAGCTGCAAGAATTGAAAATGCATTGCCTTGAAGAATGGCAAGTGAAAGTTTTCTTTTTAAACCTACTCCAATTGAAACATCTGGTGTTCTTCAAATATTTCAACTGCAATAGGTTTTTAAAAAATCTGTCCAAAAGCAATCAGTACCTGGCCAGTTTACAATCCTTAGCTTGCCTGACGACAATGCTTGAATCCATTGATTTAAGTAAGTTAACTCCAGAGAAGGTCTTGCTACAGGTAGTATCCCAAATAAGAGACTGGCTACCTAGGAATGGAAAAATCATTATGCCAGCTGGTTTCTTGTCGCTTTTATCCAATTCCACTGGCTCCAGTTTTGAAGGAAAACCAGTTACATTTTCAGAATGAAAAGCAAGAAAAACAAAGGCTAATACCCCTCCATCACCCCAAGAAAGGATAATGCCCAATTGCTAACTGAATATTTAACTACCTCCTAAGGATGCAAGATGTAATCAGTTTAACATGAAGATACAACATTGAAGTGTGTAGGCAAGGACAAAAATTCCCCCAGACATTGTTATCAGTGTCACTTCAATATCACCAGGCTTACCTATTTTTTTTTTAAATTACTGCTTTCTACCCAAAGATGAGACATACCATATGGTTTAATCTAGTTTTTTCATTAAATTCAATATAACTTCAACCTTCATTTTCTCTCAATTTCTACATTGATATTTCTCAGTAAATAATTCTTTCAAACTCAAGTGAACTCATTTTTTTAAGAAACTGGTGATTTCAAGTGAAATATTATATTCATTAGGAAACTGGTAACAAACTACAGTGTAAACTTAATGGTAAACTACATACTAGAGTAGAAACCAAATTTCTTCAAGTAGCTAGCTTAGTGTTTGAAACTACAAGTATACAGCATAAATATAAATTGATTCAGTTTATCTTATTGAGCAATACTAGGAACTAATCTTTTCTAAACAATTTATAATTTCCTAATGGAGCATTTATTGCTCAAGACAGAGGATTTTCCATAGCTACATATTGTAACTTAGAAAACCGTTTTATTTTTGTTCTTCATTTCCTAACTATGACATTTTCTAAGCATATTGCCTTAGATTTGTCTTGCATGAGAGGCTGTGTGCATTATTATGTGCATGTGAGATAGAAAGCATATTAGAAATTATTGATTTATTCAAATTAAAAAATAAATGAAACAAAAAAAGGTCTAATTATAGTTTTGTATTACTCTGATCAACTATATGTAATTATAAAGTAATTATAAAACAATAAATACATACACACAATATATATAATTATAAAAGAAACAACTATTCATCATTAACAGATCTTCTATATATTTAAAACGAAAACTATTTTATATAGTACTGTAAACTATACTAATAAATTTAATGAAAATATATTTCTGTTAGATTTTGATTAAAATTGAAAACCATGTTAACCTGAAAACATGGTTCTCAATCATTTAGGTTGCTTTGTACTATTATAGGAAATTTTTTTGTGCATAAGGTGTGTGCTAGACGCCCGCTTTTACTTATAGACTCGGCAAGAACTATGTGGTCTCTCTTGGCCAATCACTGGCAGTACTCTGTTACTGATACAATACTTAAACTGACAGTACTGGCCGAAACTACTTTGATTTTCGTGGATGACCGACATAGGATTAAATCACTGGATCTTTAACAATACGCAGGATAGGACTTATTCGCTTACCAAAGGAATCCATAACTCAGGATTTACTTACTTTAAGCCCTTTTCAACTGGCTAAGGATGGCATTTAAAAACTTTACAAGTTATGGGCCCAGGTACGCTCGGATCTTCTTCAATGGCAACGAGTCGAGTTACGAAATTTGGGAGACAAAGTTCCATGGGTATCTGAGAACCCTTAAGTTGCATGACAATCAATGCACCATCGGACCAACCGGAAGACACACTTTTCATGGACAAAAATGCAACAATATATGCAGAATTAATCCAGTGCTTGGATGACCGGAGTCTCTCACTTGTAATGCGCAAAGCGAGAGATGATGGCAGAAGGGCAATGGAGATATTAAGGACTCACTACTTGTCGAAAGGCAAGCCTAGAATTGTAGGGCTATATCGCCAATTAGGTTCGTTGAATAGAACAGATTAAGAATCAATCACTGATTACATAATACAAACTGAGAGCATTGCAAGCTCATTAAGGGAGGCCAGGGAGATTGTTAGTGATGGCTTATTAATCGCCATGGTATTGAAGGGCTTGCCCTCAAAATTCAAACCCTTTGCAACAGTAATAACCCAAAGGGATAAGCCTATGACGTTCACGGAATTCAAAGAAAGTCTCCGTAGTTATGAAGAAACAGAAAGTATGTACTCTGGGGAATCCGAACATGGAACTATACAACGGAAGCCCCAATTTAAAAAGGGTAAAACCTCCAATCCCTGCTATGAGGGCAGATCAACTAGATATACCAACTACCAGAATTATCAGGACAGACCTTGGAAGGGTAACAAGAAGTTGCCATTAAAAACAAATATTACATGTTATATTTGTAATAAAAAGGGCCACATGTCCCACGACTGTAGAAATCAGAAAAAGGATTTTTGTCAAAATGTTAAGTATTTTCCCCAAAGAAAACAAACATATTTTTTGCTGCTGGGTATGACTCTTTATCACATAAGGAGCATTTGCTCGTTGATTGCAGTACCACTCAACATGTGATCAACGATAAAACTAAATTTATCAGTTTGGACCCCAATTTTGAGCCTGAAAATCATTTTGTGGAATTGGTGGATGGAAGCAAATCCAATGGCTTAGTTCAAAAACGCAGAGACGTGTGTGTATATTTAAAAAATAATAAGGAGCAAATTTGCGAATGCATTTTAAAAGGGGCTTTGTATATCCTCACTTTTAAACAAAACATTTTTTCAGTCCGAGCTGCCATGGCTTCTGGGGCCCACATAAGTTTTGGACACAAAACAACAATGTTGATTTACCCAAATGGCACCATATTTAATATAAAAAGAATGGGCTGCTTGTATTATTTTAAAAATATTAATTCCGCAAAGACTGCAAGCCATGATATCAACACCTGGCATAGAATTTTAGGCCACTGCAACATAAAGGATATAAAAAAAATTGCCAAAAGTAGTGAATGGAATGAAAATAAAATTTACCCCCTCATGTAAGACCAACTGTAATATATGTATTCAGGGTAGAATGGTTGAAAGTAAATATAAAATTTTAAACAGAAATGAAACTGAGATATTGTCGCTAGTTCATTGCAACTTAGTTGGACTGATACAACCCCTTGGCAAAGGCAATTATAGGTATGTTCTCAATTTTATTGACGATTTTTCTGGACTTATCATGTTATACTTTTTAGCCCATAAATCTGATACATTGCTAGCAACCAAACAGTATCTAGCAGACATCAGTCCATATGGTAAAGTCAAGCACATACAAAGCGACAATGGAAGCGAATTCCTATCAGAAAACTTTCAAAATTTATTAATTGAGAATAGGATTAAACACAAAAGATCTGCCCCCTATTCTCCACACCAGAACAGAAGAGTGGAAAGAGCATGGCGGACTTTCTTTTCAATGGCTAGATTGAGTCTAAACTACCAAAAAGTCTCTGGATTTACACAATACTAGCATCTGCCTATATAAGGAATCGTTGCTTTAATTCATATTTAGGGAAAACCCCTTTTTAAATTTTTACCGGTTCAAGACCGAACTTAAGTCGTATGCATATTTTTGGGATAACTTGTTTTTACTATGTGCAGAATAAAAGAAATTAGACCCCTGTGCTGAGGAGGGTATTTTTATCGGGTATGATAAACAAAGTCCAGCATATCTCATTTATTTCCCTGAAACAAATACAATTAAAAAAATCAGATGTGTCAAATTCACTTATTCCTATGCTAAAACCCCAAAATCAGATGAAATCGCTGACTTACTAGTCTTGCCAACTTATTCCGATCATGTTTATGTGAATAAACCACCAACTGGTGAAACTGAACAATTATTAAAATCACGGTACCCTATACGTGAAAGAAATAGACCAGATGTATGAAGATTATCTTGATACCTTTTCTCTAATGACTAACCTAACCTCTATATGAGTTTTAATTCAGTTGGCAGTCCAATATAACTTTCGAATACACCATCTAGATGTCAAAAGTGACTATTTAAAAGCTCCATTAGACTTTGACATATACATATATCCCCCAGAAGGTTTTGAAAATGAAAATAAAAATTGTGTATGGAAACTTTAAAAAGCCCTATATGGTTTGAAACAAAGTGGTCGTACCTGGAATAACACTTTTCATAATTACCTGATTGATCAGAATTTTAAACCCTCTATGATAGACCCTTGTTTGTATACCAAGGAAATTAACAAAGAAATAGCAATAATTTTATTATCATGGGTGGATGATATACTAATAGCTTCAAAAACAGAAGCTGATTTAATAAAAATTAAAGACAGCTTAAATTCAAAATTACCGATTATATATATATATATATATATATATATATATATATATAAACACACACACCAGTGGTTATATACCTGCAAGTCTGTCAAAACAGTAAACATGAGACTAGAGAGAAATTAGAAGAAATAATGAAGACTATACTTTCATAATAAGGATAGATTTATAGACTGTTTATACTGATGTTAAGCACTTTCTTTTAGTGTCCTGATTAGCTAGCTGGTTCTACAACAGTATGGTAGTGATACTCTAAAACTCCAAAAATACAACTTGATGCTGAGTTTTCCCAAAGTTGACAAAAATTCTATAGACTATGGACAGCCAACCTAAGCAATCTCTAGTGTATTTTCATAGTTTTTTGGTTTATTTTCTATCACATTAGATCAGTTTTGATAGAATCTTTATATTTTTTTGGACACCCTTAATGTCTTTCACTTCAAGGTTGGTGACTTGATACTGGTATTTATTTCTAAGTATGAACTAAAGAGCTTTCAAGTGAAGGTTTTCCAGATAAAGATGTTAAAATGAAATTAGATTTCTTAAATTGTTTGGATAGCAGTCAATATTAGAAAATAGAAAATATTATGTACCCTCATTTCCTAACTTCATTCCATTCTCTTTAAAAAACAAAAAAAAAAAAAAAAAAAAAAACAATCTGCCCATTAAGCAACAATTGCATTTCTTACTTATTCAGTTCCAAAAAAATAATGTAAAAAAAGCACTTAGAGAGTCAATTGGGAAACAGAAAAGCCATTCAAGTTAAAGGAATTCCTACTATTTATTTAACAAATATCACCCAGGAACAACTTACAGTGCTGGTGAATTAAATACCTTAGCCTCTCCCCACTCTGGAATGGTGAATATTTTGGGTCAAAGGCATCAAGTCCCTCTACTGGTAAATCATCACAGTTATCACTCACCACCAACTGAGGCCTAAAAGACCCAATTTTTCTTTAAACTATGAAATATCCTATAGTTTAGTTCCCTTCTCTCTTTTTTTAAAACAGTAGTCTGAAGTCTCTGCAATACCATATCTGTTGATTTGTTATGTTCTTTTTCAGCAATGTAGAAATTTTCCAGTAATTAATATTCTTCATCAGTAAAAACAACATTATTATTATTATTATTATTATTATTATTATATGTTTGTTATACCTCCTTGGACATCTCCCATTTTTTCAGTCTTTTCACATCAACCTTTAACAAAAAACAAACTAACAAAACAAAAAATTGCATAGATCATAAACATTATTAACATAATATCTATTACACATCAAATTTGTAAAAGTAATTTATCTGATAATTCTCAAAAAATGCCTGCTTAAATTCTTTTTCTTACCATTTTTTTGTGCTATAATAAATCATCCAAATTAGTCTTAAATTTGTAACACTATTGTTGTTTTCAATCTAAGTAGGCAATTTGTACCAAAATATATTACTCTATGAGCAAAAAAATTCAATTGGTTAATAGACTTTGTTGTTGAAATCTGCCTTGACAGTAAGGAGGAATATTTTTTTTAAAGTTTCAATTAGATCACCTCTCATTCTTCTTTCTTGTAGTTAATCCTAATTTCTCTAATCTCTCCATGTAAATGTAATATTTTACTCTTTCTTATTATTTTTGTCACTTTTTTGTATGTGCTCCAATCACAATATCACACTCCAATTTCCATGTCTAGATACTGGAGAATGGTTTGCTGAGAATAGAATAATCAGTATATTGGCTGTTATTCCTTTCTGTTTGTGAATATTTCTGGGGAAAAAAAAAGAGACCCTCCCTTTCCTTATAGATTGTAAACTAAAAAAGGCTGTAAAATTAATTAGCCAAAAAGTTATGGTAGAGACAAGAGACAAAAGAAAAAAAAAAAGAATGCAAATAACTCTGGAAGTGAGAATGGCTTCTCAAAATTCTAGAAAATACAAAATTCCAATTTGAGATGTATTAGGTATTCATAATAAAATCAGTATATGATAAATGTTCTTTTGGCAGTTTTATCAAAATTTCCAATATATTTTTGCTAAAATTTTCAGAAAAGTTATTTATTAATAAACCCTATTTTCATTGTTGCTTTTTCCATTGTTCCAACTGGTCCATTTTGTAGCCTTTGTCAAGTGAATGTTTAATCCCTGAAGAGTTGCTTTTATTCATAATCAAGTTTGATGCTGTGGATTTTGTTCTATTACAATAATATAATTTGATTTTTATGATATTGTAGTTATTTTTTCTTATTCTTTAAATATCAGCCATTTTAAAAACTTAGTAACCCTCAGTTACTTTCAACATGACCCATTTTCCTAGCTATCAAGCATACACTGCTGAAAGTGACACATCCAGCTTTTGTAAAATTCAAGGCTGCCAGGTTAGAGGTTAAGTTACTTGTATTAGATTAATGATATTGCGATACATTTGCAGTACAAAAAGAAAACATATTCAAGCCTAAGTATTTAGTGACAAGTTTAATATTTATAAAAAACCCACTATAAAAATAAATAACTTCCATGTCTTACACTACAAGTTTTCTATCAATCCAATGTGTAACCTTAATTTGAAAATTATATAGAATAATTACCTTATGGCTAAGGCAGTGAAACTTTAACCAATCCATTTATTTATTTCTCATACACCTCAGATAAAAATTATTTTGGATATTGTCAGATATGATGTAACATTTCCCTACTTTTTTATAATATTTTTTTTGTGTGCATAATATTGTTTTGTTTAAAAATATTTCATTTTATAATAATTTGATATTAAAAAGAACTTAACAGCTTAATCCCTTTTAATTGTAGTTGTATCTTTCAAAAAACCTATCTATACTGTTAAACTGTAATTACAATAGATAATTTTCCATTGCAAATAAGGAATCATACTTTATGAATTATGAAGAAATAAACTACTAAGAATTAATGAAGCAAACATTTTGATATATATGTTGTCTGAAGATCTTATTTGATCTGAAGTCATTATTTAATTTGAATAATTTACAATTCCAGAAAAATCTGTTACTTAGGAAGTTAGATTAGAAAAAAAAAATCATTATAAGCAATTAATATCCAAGAAATGATAGAGAGCTTACCAACCAAGATGTAATCATTGAAATAAAGTTGAGGATGCTAGTTGTAATAATTTGTTGAATATTTTATTATTATTGCTTCTACAGGGTTTATTTTTACATAAGCATTGCAATAAAGTAACGAGTAGTAGAACTTTATTTCACTGTCAGCCAAAATCTTCAGATATTGCAAAATTCAATATTTGGCATGATCCACTGTTCTTCAAATATTATAGTATACTAGAAGGTTGTTGATACTTGTTGATAGTAGTCATGACAACTAACTAAAAAATATTTTATCATAAATAATTTCTAAGATAAAGCAAAAACAACAAAATACAGAATATGATATCAATATTGATTATATAACAAAAAAGAGCTTATGAAATTACAAATAGATATAACTAGAGGCAAGCAAAGACTTAATATGTTTGATAGAAAAATAAGTATGTGAAGTAGAGGTTTAGTAGAACAAGCTTAATGGAGAAAAAAAAATCAAAATAAGTAAAAACAAAAATTCTTTTAGCTTTTGAAAAGAAATCCAAAGGCATTAACTTCACAAGTGAAGGATTTTACTCTACAGAAACATTTTCTTAAGCTTCAGTTTGCTCTGTAAATAAAACAAGTTAAGTTAAAATGTGAAACTGATTCAGCAGTGTGTGTATGTATGCATATAAATATACTAGCTAAAGTACCCGGTCCATGACCGGACTAAAATGAAATTTGGATCACCAGGGAGTGAGAGAGAAAGTGGAAGACAGTAGTTAGAGAGGGGGTAAGAGGAAAATAATTCTTGAAACTAAAATCATTGAGAATTTGTATATTTCAGGATTTGTATTTTCTGTTTTATAGTTTAAAATTATTTCATATTATTATACAACAAATTGAAAGTATTCGTTTGTATATTTGTTTGTTATTGTTTTAAATTTTTTGTACATGACAACAATTCACATTTAGTTCTTAATTGCATGTTGAGTTTAAAAAGAAGCTGAGAATCGAAAATTTAAATTCTTCGTATTGCAATATCTATTTTTGCTAAAACCTAAGATAGTATTATAGGGACCACCAATTGATCAGTTTAGGCCATCTTGAATAAAACGGAAATATTTTGTTATTATTTATAATTAATTGATTTTTCATAGAATTTAAAAAACTCTTATTGTAACTTGTTTTTAGCTACGTTAATTTTCAGTTGATTTAACAGTGCAAAAATGAAAACGTTGTTTTTCAATCATAATTTTCATTATTTCCGTAAGCTGAAAAAAAGTTAAAAAATCATCAGGAGTTTATTTAATGTTTTTTCTTTCAAATGGAAAAAATTTTTTCAAGAAAATATTAATTTTTCTGCAAGTTTCATAGTGTTAAATATAGGGTGGGGGTAAATTTCATAGGGTAAAATTGGTGGTACCTAGTATTTTAAAAAACATTGTTTAAAAACGTTTTGGTGGACCGGATTATCTGGACTCCCCCCCCCCCCATCTATTTTTTTCCTTCAGTTGATTATTATCGATTACACACCAATCTATCAGATTGAAAAAAAAATTCTTAAAAGTTCTTTATTATTTGAGTATTCACGGGTGCTCATTTCCTCGTATAAGTTTATAGTAAATTGATCCCCCATATCGGAACCGCTTGAACGGAACCCAAATTATTTATTTATTTTCCCATTAAACTACCCCCCTAACACTAACCCCTACCCCCCCCCCCTAGTTAAAATTAAGTTTTATTACAAAATTTGTATTAATTACAAAACATCAATTTTCATAAAAGTTCAAATGTCACCTATGAAATCTCTATTTAAACATGCCAATTTTTCAGAACTGAAAAGTTGCACTATAAACTCAGCGATGTTTATTGACTTCACAATAAAGAGTAAAATCATAAAACTTAAAATTTAATTTGTAAGGCAAATTCTGAGGAATATTTTAAATTGTATTTTGAATAATAATTTAAATGTTGGTTGTTAGTTGTTTTGTTTTATCAACTTTTCGGGTAATTTACTAACAAATCATGTCATTTTGATAAACAAAGCGCTTACAATTTTTCGTACTTACATATAAAATTTTTTTGAAATGTTCCAATAACTGGATATTGTCGGATAAACTTGAAATAAATTTCGTCTTACAAATAATTGACTACTTATCTCCAGTCGGGCCTTCGACTAAAGATAAAACACCGGATTTTGTCCGTATTAGTAACCTTTGTTTTTGTTTTTTATCGTGGCTTGAGAAAATAATTAGTTAACGAACCAAAAGAAAAACAGTTTCTAAGGAAATTCGTCAATCTTATTGTTATTTTTAACCCTTTAAAACTCTAACAATAAAAATTAATAAATAAATTAAAGAATTAAAAGTCATTTTATTCGAATGAAAATCTTAGTTTAATTTATACAAATATGTAACCGTACTTACGACGTAAACTGATTTTCATGATACTGTTATTTACGATTAAACTATTTTTTTAATAATGTAACTGTAAAGCGTACATTTTGATTTTCTACAATTTTTATGCATTACAAAAATTAAAATTAAAATGAGTGTACTGTACAATTTAAGAATATGGACAAACTCGCTGTAAAAAATAATTTAATCTATAAAAACACATACAAATTACATATTCAGAAAGACTAAGAGATTCCGTGCTGCCTTATTCATATTATCGCCTATACGTAGTATTTTTTTTTTTTTTTTAACTCGCTGTAAAAAAAAAAATTAATCTATAAAAAACACATACAAATTACATATTCAGAAAGACTATTTCATCTTATTACTAAAGATATAAATATTTTAAAGATTAAAATCCTAAATAGGTAAGAGATTCCGATCTGACTGTTATAGACTGCACTGCTTGTATCGCAATAATCATAGGCAGCGTGGCTATCCGAAGCCATTTTTTAATTTTTTAACTCGCTGTAAAAAATGATTCAATTGATAAAAACTCACACAAATTACATATTTTGAAAGAGTATTTTCTTATCTTTCTAACGATATAAAAATTATTAAAGACTGGACCATAAATAGGCCATAAATTCGGAGCTGAACGGCTTAGACTGCAAAATTAATTCATTAAAATCAAAACTTCACTGCTGTTATCGCTTTAACAATAAGCAGGCAGAGACAATATTTTATTATCAGGAGGGGCTGATATACGGACAGTTCCGCAAATTGGGTGATTTTGGATTAATTAATCGATTAAATCCCTTAATCAGTAAAAATCAATAACCAAATTTGGAATTTTTCTTAGTTAGAACGATATCAATGTGTATGCAAGATTTTGAATCTGAGTGACCTCCCGTTTTTTTGTTATACGTCGACACGTACATACCAAAATCTCTGTTTTATATATTAGATTTATATGAATAAGTTTGGAGGGTGATATATGAATATACATAAAAATGAAATGATCATTGTTACTATTATAAATTTTACATTCACAAATTCATACTGAACAAATATTTTTTTCACAAATCAGATGTATACATTTTTGCCTATATTCCCATAAAAGAAAACAGATTGATAAATGACATATCTAATGAATCTCTGTATAAGCCACCCATAAACATGTATAAATTCAGAAATAAAGAAATCACCAACCCAGGGCGGGGGTCCGGTGTGCTTCGGCCACTGGACTGGTGTATTAAATCAATAGCGTTGATCCCAGGGGGCTATCCCCCCAGGCAATACCTGCCCCCTCGATTTAAAGGGGCAGGGCTGGGTTTATTGCCCAGTGACTGAGGTGCCCTCGCTTGAGGGGGAATGCCAACGGGATCGACGCATTTTTGTGCCTACCACCCATGAGCTTTGGCTTGTGGGTGGGCCCACATAAAAATGTCCTTGTGTCACGCCCTCATAAGTGGAATGAGAGGCAAATATAAACATGTATAAATGCAGTATAGAGTGAAGGATAAGCTAACAAGAAAATATTTTAAGAACTAATCATCTTTTTTTCATTTGTGGCAAATCTGTGAAAAAGACAGCAAGATTTATAATAAATTAATACTAGAGCCACTGTACCTTTAAAGACAATTAAGAATAATGTTTATAAATTTTAATGACAAGTACTTTCGTATGTGAGTATATTGATACAATAAAAATATTTTTACTTAATCACAATGCCTGTTTATTGAATTAAGTCTCAGAGGGGCTGACCTTGTTCAGTAAAACAAAACTGCTATATTCACACTAATATATCAGAGAATACATTAAAAGTCTGAATACTGATAGACCATGATTTTAAATGGCATATATTGTTTAATTAATGAAACAATGGCATTAAATGAAAAGAATGAATGAGAAAAGCAAAAACTAATGGTAATGTGGGGTTATTGAAAAAATTGAAAAAAAATAAAAAAAAAAATATAAAAAAAATAAAAAAATTAATTATTTATTTTAAATATTTTTTTCTAAGTTATTTGAATTAAAATGAAAAATTTGTTGACTAGATGAAGCAAATAATTTTTTTAAGTAAATGTTCATACTTAAGAAATTTTTGGAGACTAATGTTTTCTTTAAATCAAGGATTCTATAATTAAATACTCCAAAATCATGTTTTATAGAAGATCTGTGTTTAGATATAAGAAATGTATTCAAAAGTTTTGTACAAAAATTAAATTGAAACATATAGACAAACATAAAAACATTAATTTTACTTGTAATCTTAATATATAAATTATTTTCAATTGATAAACCACAGTTTTAGCAAAGAATATTTTTGTAAAAGTGTTCCACAAATTTTCCTTCTTAAATCTAATTCTGATATTTAGTCATTTTATTTATTTAAGGAATAACTCCTTAAATAAATAAAATGACTAAATATCAGAATTTGACAATACTTAAATAATGACTGGTAATTAGTTTAAAAGAATCAGATCATTAGTTACAAAATTACTATTATTATATCAGTTGAATAAATTGTCACTTTCTTAGAGCTTAGATCTGTTCATTGTCAAGTGATTTACTTAGTTACCCACCTCCCCTGCAAATCATGGGTACTTCATGATTACTTAACATTTCATTTGTATAAGTAGTAGTTTCATTCAAAATAATCTCGAACAAATACTATTAAAAACCTTTTCAAGGATGACCCTAACATTAATCCCCAAGAGTTTGGTTAAAGTCTGAATAGAAATGAGAGTGCTTTGGTGGTATGAAGAGAGACATTTATAAGATATATCATTATCAATACTATTGAGCTGTACCTTTTTGTTCCAGGTGTTATAATGACAGACATAAGTATTGAGATTTTGGTAATTTTGAGTCATTTTCATAAAATGGGTCTCAAAGCTGCAAGAGAAATGACTTGCAGAATTTGGAAAAGTGGAAGAAAATGAAAATACTTGACTGTACTGCCCATAGCAGATTTAAACATTTTATGGATATTGACTTATCCCTTGAAATAAAACCCAGAAGTGAATGATCCTTAATGTTCATTTATGATGCTTTAGAATGCAAGGTAGATAGCAACCACTAAATTTCAAAAACTCTTCAGAAGGATTAGGATTATCAAAAGAACTTCCAAAAATACATAGTTGATTAATAAACAAAAATAACTTTTGATATAAATATTTAGAATGTATTATCTTTTATTAAATTTTAAGTGTAGTAGTGACCTAATTCCTTAGCACTCAGCAATGGACTGTGCATATTATGTCTCAGTAGAGGTTGGCCAAGGAGGAAATGAGCACCCGTGAAAACAAAAAAAATAAAGAACTTTTAAGAATTTTTTTTTTACAACCTGATAGATTGGTGTGTAATCGATAATAATCCACTGAAGGAAAAAAAAATTAGATGGGGAGGGGGGTTTCCAGATGATCAGGTCCACCAAAACGTTTTTAAACAATGTGTTTTTAAAATACTATCTTAAGTTTAAGCAAAAATAGATATTGCAATACGAAGAATTTAAATTTTCGATTCTCAGCTTCTTTTTAAACTCAATATGCAATTAAGAACTAGAAGTGAATTGTTGTCTTGTACAAAACATTGTGGAAAAATTAAAATTGTTTCAAAACAAGTTTATGGTTACTTTTTCATTTGAATAAAATGACGAAATCTTTCAACTACTAATATGAACACAATTTTAATTCTGAACTTCTGTGATTATTAGAGTTTTTTAAGGGCTAAAAGTAAAAATAAAATAAAATTGACAAATACTTATTCATAGATTGGTCAGAGCAGATTTTTGGCAATTGTTTTGTGAAGGGGGGTTAAAATTGTTTTGTAAAAACAAGGATTTTTCAACAAATTGGGTATACTTACAAGAACGTGTATTACATTAAGTAACAATATTTTTGTTTATCTTATTTTCCTTTTCTTACATGTGTCTAATTCGGTTGTAATTTAAATATATATTACATTGTTAAGTTTTTCTGTTCTATTAGGTACATGTGATGTTACAAAATTTACAAAAAAACAAAAACAAATGTACAAATGAATACTTTCAATTTGTTGTATAGTAATATGTAATAATTTTAAACTATAAAACCAAAAATATAAATCCTGAAATATACAAATTCTCAATGATTTTAGTTTCAAGAATTATTTTCCTCTTACCCCCTCTCTAACTACTGTCTTCCACTTTTTCTCTCACTCCCTGGTGTTCCAAATTTAATTTTAGTCCGGTCATGGACCGGGTACTTTAGCTAGTACCTATATAAAGGGCAGTTGTGTGTATGTCCAGAAGAAACTTTGAAAATAAAACAATTAATGACAAAGTAAATATATATACACATTAAATATCATCAGGGCTTGGTTTTTGAGCAAAAATAATAGATTTGATTTATATTCGTGAAGATAATTAAAAAAATAAAATTTAAATGATAACAGCATGGATTTTTTTTCATCTAATATTTTAGATAGTAGACATTAACATTTCTTTTCTGAGTAGCTGGATCAATGCAAGGTCTATTTTTTTTACATAGGGATTTAAACATGCATGTTTCTGATAACATGCAACATATAGACAAATCCCACGAGGATTCAACTCAGGATTCAGTAATAATGGATCTGTGGGACTAACTTTAAAAATCCCCCTCTGCCTAGGCGACGCCGGGTAGCCACTGCTAGTACAGTTCTAAGTGACAATCATTTGTAGGTTACAGGTTCTATCTTGACTACAGGTGATAATAACATAGAATACTTAACATAGCTTAACTTGTACCAATCATGGATAGTGGAATGAAAACCGTCTACTCTGGTGGATTGAATAAAGGGTTCAGTTCAAAATTCTGTGAAGGCTCCTGATTACAATATGAAGGCTCCTGAGTTAGACAAGAAATACCTGCTGAAGGCAGGTATGCACATCAGCAAAAACGTTGTGTATATAAAGATGAGTACAACAGTCCAAAAATCCAAATAGAAAAGGCAAGATGAAACTAGGAAAAAGTTCTTATCTCAAACTGTCCCTATTATTAACCATATAAAATGTTATAAGAAGGACCTAGGCACAAAATGTTGAGACAAATGCTTATGATTAAATACACATCAGCATTTGAAGATGTATATGTGGTCATGTGATTCTGTGATGTGTCTTCATTTAATCACATGGGCACAAATATTTTGTCAAAATAATGTTTTATAAACAGGGCTTTTCATTGAACAAATGTTTTATCAACAATCTTTGCATGAAAAGGATGTTTTTTTTTTGCCAACAGATGTTTCATTGAATGTGATTTTTTTGATTTTTTGAAAATTGGTAAGTCAGACATTTTGCTGAAAGGACTTTTTGTTGATAATATTTGAGCACTAGCTGCAGTACCCAGTAATACCTGGGAATGGTGATGTTATTTGCACTTCCCAAAGTGCACCTGAAAATGCTAGCAAACCTGGGTGCCCATACTAGATTTTCAATAACAATCTTTGCTAGGGTTTTTTTTATGGCAGATCAATTTTTTGTACAGAACTATCAATAGCTGTTTAAGTCATGTCCTTCTTCCATACAGCTTTCTTCATTCAGAGTGAATATGCTGGGGAAATTTGAGCTCAATGAGTATCAAACTTATTCAAAAAAACTTATGTATAAGAATAATAAACTTACTGCCTTAGCACTCAAGAATAAACATAGAACAATTGAAAAAGTGTTCACTGAGTGAACATATTCAGGTGCTGCTTCATGACGCTGATGCCAAGAAGGTGAAGCTTAATAGTGAATCCAGCAGGAATGGAATTAAAAGCATTGAGTTCACCCGGTGTCAAATACCTGATAACATGCAACATATAGACAAATATGCTTAAAATAAAGTTTACAAATAGACAAGTTTATAAATACATGAAACAATTGATTGGTTTTGCAGAGCCTCTTGGTAAACAACATTATTGGTTTGCCCAGTGCAGCATAAGTGAATAAATTATTTGGATTACCGACTCTTGTATAACCTACATACAGCTGGCCATGGGAAAAGACAGGTTTAGGCCAACCACTTCCAAGGACTGACTCTGTACCTACCTGGTCATTATGCTTAAATTGTTCAAATTGATAAAAACTCAAATTTTGCTTTTTTAATCAAATTAAGGAAGAAAAGAAAGTGATATTATTTTACAAAAAATGTTTGTAATCTTATTATAAGATTCCCTTAAATATATATTATTTCATTATAAAATCATTTTCATCTTTTAAGATAATTCCTTTAAATATTACCCATCAATAACCAACAAAATGAACAGCATTATTATATTAATTTCTTTTTTCTTTTACGATAAACTATTTATTTCATATTGTAAGAGTATTGTTTTTAAACAATTAAATTAAGCATTCATGATGTAGCTGACCTTATCTCATTGTTACTTGATTTCAACATTACTACTACTCCTGTTCTCCCTCTCTCACTAGCAATAAAGATAACAAAAATAAGTTTTTTAAATAAGATATATTAAAATAAGATAAAAGCCACTATATTATGTCTGAGTAAAAAGAACTTTGATTATTAGTCATACTCCCAATTTACATTTTCTTTAATAATTTCATCAGATCCACTTTAAACATAAAAGTAAAAAAGACTAGACATATGCGAAAGATGCAAACAATCAGCCATATATTTGTCTTAACTACAATAATATGCCTTAATAGATAAATTTATAGTAAAGTATGATAAAGCAATTAAAAACTAGTGCCATGTCTTCATTCAGGTGGTAAAAATCAAATTACAAGTAAGCTACAATGATTAACTCACAATTTACAAACTGAATTTAGAAGGTGGACAGGCCTACTCATTTCTATTTCATTTTTGAATATTATAATATAATTCTCTTACTGCCAAAGATCAAAATTTGTATCTAATCTTTTCAGGTAAAAGGATTTTGCCATTTAAGTTCCAAATTTCATAAATAAAATACTTACTTTTAAATTAGAAATTATCCTCCTTTCAATAAAATGAGATAACTCATAAAAGTAGCCAATTTCTAAACATGTTTTTTCTTACAAAATTATTATTCATTACATAAATCTTATAATTTAGATAAATCAAATATATTTTTTTAGATTATAACAAGAGAAAAAAAAAACAAGAAAAATAATCATGCAACAACAATCCTGAATTAGACTAAAAAGTAATCAAAATGAGGAAAACCAGTTTATCAGAGAATAGCAAAATACAATCATATATCAATTTCATGTGTACTCTTTACTGGAAATATGAGAAATAAGACCATTGATTGGTACTGATAAAAATCATTTTTATTACATAATAGGATAATATTACAAAGATTATTTTAGTCTGAAATGGTGACTCTTAAAAGATGTATTTATCATTTATGTTTGATAATTCCTTTCTGTAAATTAGTCTGATTTCAAAGATTTATTTAACATCATGACCAATATACATATCTGATCTTTAACATCTACTTTCTAAATGTTGTATTCTTGCTTAATTCTAAAAAATATTACTTCATTTGAATCTTTAATTCTTTATATCAAGAACCAAACCCCTTGGCAAATTTGAATGCTTTCTTTTCAGTAATACTCTTTAGAACTGATTCCTCCTTTACATCTGTAAGATTAGCAACCAAAAGATTAACATTAAATACCTTTATCAAATATTGTTTCAATAACAGAATCTCTTATTTGTATTGACAGATGTATTATTCAGCTCTTGGCAAGTCAAGTATACATTTTGTGACCCCCACCCCCCCCAAAAAAAAATTTCTTCATGAAAAAAAAAAAAAAAATTAACAAAACAATAGTCACTAGTATACCCAACTAGATCAATTAATTCCAAGGGATAGGCACACTAAGTACCCATATGATTCCACATTATACACAGGAGAATTTCTCAACACCCACTTTTCTGAGTAAAACAAAAAACATCATATTGAAATTGATGTAACCGCCTTCAACTTCTTCACTCTTCAACAATGTTCTTTGTCAATTATTTGGACCTCATCCCAGAGGAGATGATGTGTAACTTTCTCCCTCCAGATATAACCCACCATGATAGATTTTTTTACCACACCTTTAGTTAAAGCTTTCTTATATTCTGTGAATCAGACTAAGTGGATGGCTGGTTTTCTTGAAATATTCCTTCCACATATACATGGAATGTTATAAATAATGTTTAGTCAGATTCTAGTAAGAAGGTTGCAAAGAGTAAGTTTGTTATTAAACACCACCCTAATGTTGTAACTTGACAAACCCTTTGGGTCTATTTTGCCATGCTTCCTACATAAGGAATGTTTGCTGTAACTACATAGTAGTACTGAGAGTTCTCTTCCTGTTTTTTATATTATAAACAACTAAGGATAGACAGTTGTTACATTGGTGGGTGCTACTATCATCATCCTTATCACTGGTCCAGTAATCTGGTTTGGTCATAGGGGTGCTACTCATGTATGTATTTAATTTTTAAGCAGAGTTTAACAGGTTTGAATTCAGAGTTTTCCTTCCCTTAGACTGATTGCCATACCAAGGTTACAGAGATCAGTCTGTCCTACTATTTACCTATAGTTAGAGGGAGAATAGTTGGATTCATAGCTTTCCTAAGAGTATTAGTAGTATGTGAAATGCAACCAGCCTTCTCCAGGATTTGAACTCATGTTTTATGTCTATTTCCTAAGATGATAAGCATTACACCACAAGGTGCTACTCATGTAACATGTTTTTGGCAGGAATAGTCTGTAGGAGCCCATCTGTCATTGTTGAAAGCAACAAATTAGTATTTTCTTAATACAGAAAGGAGGATTAGTCTCACAGTTCAGATATAACTCCATATGCATGGGTTTCCTTTACAGACTAGTGCTATATAGTGCTGTGAGGGGAATTAGGGAATCAGGAAATCTAAAAAAAAAAAAAAAGGAAGTTTATTATTATCTTCTTTCTCCGTTGTAAACTGTGAAAGGTCTGAGTTCACATAGGACGTATGTCCTTCTGCTGGATAAAATTATCATCCACATACTTAAGTCATACTGACAATTTCAATAGAGAACTACATAGGGTTAGAATTCAAGAAACTCCATATAAAGGTTGTAGAAAATGAAAAATCCTTTAGATAGGCTTTCTTCTTAATATCAGGCTTTAACTGAAAATGTCCGTACAAGATATTTTCATAAAATCAGCAAATAAATATTAAGATAAGTTTGTATGTTAATAAGTGATTACAAATAATAAAAGTTAAAAATATGAACATTTTCTCCATGAAATTACTAACAGAGATGCTAGTACAGGTTTTCACACCTGTATACAGCTTTCTCCATAAGTATTCTATTTAAAGCTAAACACATCAAAATCTATAATTAATGATGGTACATCCACAATGAGTATCATGAAATGAGCCAAATTCCTCACATGGGAAAATATCTTGCCTGGTAGTGATCTTAAAATGTCCTTTAAGAAGCAACTCAATGGTTGACATGCTGAGTAACTGTTGGAATATTTTGCGTATATAAAGGTGTGCTCCAATTGCCCACCTGAATTTATAGACTACCCTAAGTATTCAAGTTCAAATGAGACAAATTGGTAGATGGCTAAAGGCTAGTCAGTTGATATTCAGCACTTGGAAATATACCTGGTTTTGTGTGAATAGCAAAGAGAACAAACATATAGTGAACAATGACGGAACATTGGAATATATTGTTCACTAAGTCACGTGGTTTATTACTTTGGCAATCACCAACCATACTGTGCGGCTGATACACTACTTAAAAACAGCCATAATTCTAATTGCACTCATTGAGGAGGGACTTACAATACTCACGATTACCAATACTCAGCACTCTTTACCAAGGGATTACCAAGGATCTAATTCCACTGGACAAACGCTCTTGCTTAAGGCCTACAGGATGGCCCATAAGATTGTAACAGTAACAACAATACATTAAGGATCTTAGAAACATGTCCACCTTGTGTATTCTTAGAAAGCCACATATAAACAGAAGTTTGGAACAATATTGTGATAGCCATTCTTGGAAGTAATATGATCCTTATCCTTCCTTAGAATATAAGACAGTTCCTCTCCATAGACAAGATGAGAGTTTTTTTACCTTCTTGTAACACCCAGACTATAATGGACAAAAGTTGTTTTTTTTCCTACATTGTTCTGTCCATTATAACAGTTGTGTCTCCATTATCTGCTGGCAATATTACACTCTTTTTATTTCTTTACAGAGATCTAAGTGCTGCATTCTCCCTAGGTGATATTTTGTTGGGGTAGTATTAAGTTCTCCAAAATCTGTCTCACCCTTCATCTTACATTGTGTTAACAACATTGACTATGAAAAAGAGGTTGAATTGTCCAAACAATACTTGGTATGTTAATGACTCTTGTTAAAGTTAGACAATCAAAATCCTAATTTGTAATACACTTGTTTTAGTAATAGTAAAATTTCCCAGATTCTATTTGTCTTGATAATTTGTATTAAACACCTACATTCAATAAAAAAATGCTATTTAATCAGCAACAAACTATTACTGAGTTATATTATATAGAATTATTACCAAAAAATGTTAGAATTTAAGTCAAAGTTAAGAGAACTAAAATTATTCTATGCCTTTATTTTACAAATATTTTGATAAGTTGGTTAGCAATAATTTTATGTTTGTATAATTGTTGTATATGTTTTCTAACATCTTCAAACATTCCAGACATCATTCTTCCTGCAAGCCTCCATATATGGATCCACCACTGAAAGTTAAAATTCCTGACATCTAGAATAACAAAGGAAATTGTTTTAAGGACATGTCATATATATTTTAAATTTAGAAGTTGAATAATATATAGTAGAAACTTTTCCCACAAGTTTCACCCATTAAACAAATGCTTTTTATTTTAGTATGAAAATTAATAAAATACAATCTATCATTCCATAAAAGTTTTTTTTTAATAAAAATCATTAACATTATTGGCAACAGTCAGTTATGATAACTATGGTGTAGTGTCTCATGTGGCTATAGTGATGAATTCTGAGTTGGCATTCGTTATGACATCCGTAGCACACAAAGACAGATATCGATTGTAGATCTGGATGATTCTGTTGATTGTATTTTATCATTTATATCCCTGATGGCAATCTCATTTTTAAATTATTGTGGCACTTGATGCTACCATAAAGTTCAGTTATTAGCAGTGGTTTCCCTATTGTTTCAATGTTGCAAGCTTTAATATCATGCTTATATACATCCTTGCAGTACAGCTGGAGACATGCCATGCTTCTAGTTCCAGTGGACATCTCTCCATACAATAGATTTTTCAGGGAATGCTCATTATCCATGTTGTGGACATGGCCCAGTCAGCACAGAATTTGGCATCAATGTGTGAATATGAATACGATGCTTACTCATAAAAGAATATCATTGTTTTTTTGTTTTGTTTTTTTTACTTAGTCCTGCCATGTAATTTCAATAACTCCGTGAATACATCTTAGAGGGAATACTTCAAATTTCTTTTCTTGCAAGTAGTATTTTGCCAAAGATTCACTATTGTAAAGTTGTGCACTAACATAAGTTTTGTAAACATTTATTTTGTTTTGAATAGTGATATGCTTATTCTCCCAGACATCTTTGGTAAGTTTAGAGAGAATTGATGATGGTTTTCCTGTTTGTTGTCTAGTGAAAAAATGTTGAAAACAGTTGAACCTACATACTCAAACTGATGTATATCATCCAGTTTTACTACTTTGTTAAGAAAGTATGAATTGTTCCATAAGCCAAGTTTTCTTTGGATTGATTATGAATCCAAAGAGATTACAAGCATGATCAAACGTGGTACACAAATCTCTGAAGCCTTTGCTTTTAGTGAGATGATATCATAGTATTATCAGCAAATAGATATTAAAATAAGTCTGTATGATCTAAAATAATAAAATTTTAGTATATACAAACAACTAAAACAGGTTTTTTTTTCATTTTAATATTTACAAAGCTTTGAATTATGAACAAAACATTTTTTCATTATGAATTAAACCAGACATGAAAAATGATAGTACTACACCTAAGTCTGGCTATGTATCATAACTGAATATAAATAAGAATATCATTGTCTTAAGTTTTCTATAATGTTTTCATATTTACTGGTCCTATATTATTAACAACATATAGTACTTCTCATAAGCATTTGAACAAATAAACAATTTATTTGTTCGATTTTGAGAATTAAAAACAAACATGCTTTATGCAAGAAGAATCAAATTTTATTACAATCAATATAAAGCATGCATTTATTCATGCTTTGTGATTCTAAGTGCTATATTTTTTTTTGGGGGGGGTGAATAGAATCAAATTCTTAAATAAAAAAAATTTTTAAAGATTTTTTTATTCCAAATTTAAAAAAAAAAATTGATCAAGGAGATTGAAAAGGTAAATTTTGCATTGCTATTTGGAAGAGTTGCCAGCAATGGTGGAATCTTCAACTGTTCAAATTGGCTCATTTCCTTAGGGTGCATATTTTGATATGCTGGATTGACTTCTGGAATAACATCAATCAAGATATGTAAACACACACACACACACACACACACACACAATGTTTACTTATTGACTACATAAGGAATCATATGGTTTCCATAATTCATTTATTTAGTTATTGATGTACACAATTATAATTTAGTTATTTATTTATAAAGGAATTTAAATCAACAACAAAAAATTAATTCTATCTTTTGTAAATATACAACTACATTTCATATTGTTTACATTTTATCCAAATTCTTATTGTTATAGTTATAGTTCAAATATTTTTTCATTCATTAAAATTCTAAAATTCATTCATTGAAAAAATTGAATACAAAAAGTTGTGGCTCCTTTTGAATTTTTGAAGTCAATTAAGTAAATTATTGTGTATATAGGCTTCCATAATTTGAAGTAAAATCAAGTACACTCAAACTAGTATAGTGTAAGAAAGAAAAAAAAAAAAAAAAAAAAAAAAAAAAGAAAAAAGCATTCAAATGAAATGGTCCAATTTGGAAAATTGAACATTCAGTCTTTGCAGAGTTGCCAAACTAGTAAGTCAATTTGAATACCCCCACTCAAAATCCTTAATGGCACCTGCAATTTTAGGCATTAAAAAACAGATTTTGTGCCTGTTCAAATACTTATGACCCATACTTTCTTTGGGGGAATGAACATAATGGCTGTTCAAAGGACTGGTCATAAACATAAGCAAAGAATCCTTTTTTTATTGCCTAAAATTGCAGCAGCCATTCAGGACTTTGAGTAGAGAGGGATCCAAATTAACTTACTAATTTGGCAACTCTTCTAAATAGCAATCAGAGCTCACAATTTCAATCTTTTTCGTCAATTCTGAATAAGATTTTAGAAGAAAAATATCTTTTTTTCATTCAATAATTTAATTCTATTAAAAAAAACATTTTCCAGAAATTTAGCATTCTGAACCACAAAGCACAACCAAATGTATGCTCTATTATGTTATATGCAATAAAATTTAGCTCCTTTGGCATAATGTTCCTGTTTTCAAACTTCGAATTCAAGTGATTAGGAGCAAATTGTCTGTTCAAATATTGATGCAACATGCTTCACCCTTTTCACAGGTATTAGATTCTCTGCTAGTTGATCACCCACAACTCATCAAGATTGCATGGATTCTTCTAATGAACTCTTATCTTTAGTTCTATACACATTTGCTTGATAATATTCAAGTTATGGTTCTGATCTAACCAATTTTGCTATACAGTGATACATTTATCAGGTACATTGTTGCATTGCACATAATCTATGGTATAGAGGTTCATCATGCTGAAAAATCTTGTCTTCATCCAAGTCAGTTATCAAATTGTCATTCAGCAACTACATGTGTTTGGCATTATTCAAGCTATCATCAATTTTAACCAACTTTCTTGTATCATCACTTTTTATGTATCCCCAAAATCATCACATTCTTACCCCAAAACCTTACTCTTTTCTCTATGTAATACACTTAATTTCAATTTTGTAATTTCCAAATTTATAATATTTAAACCAAAGATATGAGAAGACATCTATCCCAGATATTGCAAGAAGTGCTTCACACATACATTGTGTTCAAAATATATTATAATCAAAAAATATATTTTATAAAAATACTTCTTTTGTTAATAGATGTAAAAGGTTTTAAAATTATTCTAATAAATTACTCAAAAAATAACTTAGAATTTAGGCTAAATCTTAAAATAGTAATAATAAACGTAATTGGCATAGTTAGTATCAATTACATCATAGTAGTAGTAGTAGTAGTAGAATAGAAGTAACTCAAGTAATAAACTAAATAACTTTCTTTCCTTGCAAAAGAATTATTTACTATGTACTAAAAATAGAAAATGTGTTGGAATTAGTTGACAGGAAGGAAATGTGATAATAATGATTGTTACTTGATAAAATGCAGGTATTCTTTCCTTATAAATTGTTTCTTCAAAGTAACAGATAAAATCTATTATTAAGTCCAAGATTCTAGGCTAAATACTTTTGTCATATATAATTAACACATTACCATCAAACAAAAAAAGTACATTTAAAATCTATGATAATGTATTAGAAATAATAAAGTGTTCAGCTTTTTTTTCTAAAATCCCTTACACTTTATATACAACATAACCCAATTTCTATAATCTGTTTACTTTTTCTTTTTGCCTAACATGATTTGTGTGAATAAACCACCTATAAACTGCTGTGATATTTTATAATCAATTAAATTAGGCTTGTAAGATGTGATTATATAAATGCATAAATAATAAAGATGAAATATCTAATGGAGCTAAACTCTTTCAACTAAAATAACAAGTTACACTTAGAACACTATCTCAGAAAGCTAATTAATACATCTCTCAGCTTTCATGTATATTATGTAAAAATTCATCTTCTGCTGCTTCTTATGTAAATTATATCCCCATGTTCCTATCAGATTCAATTTGTCTGCCAGTGAGTTATTTTCCTATTTGGTTATTCACAAAGAATAAGTTAACTGCTGAAGAGTTCCAATCTAGAATAATTTATAGTAATCCAGTAACCAATGCTAAACTTAAAATGCCAATCAGCAGCAGCAGTCTACATTTCTCTGACACATCTCCACTGTTAGTATAAAGCAAGTTAATGTTCATCCTTTACATTTTTATACATAGCTTTCTTTCTTTCTTTTCCTACTCCCATCTTCCAATGTCTATCAACTGATAATCTCCAAAGTGACTTGGAAGCTTCCTGATCCTCACAGACTGTCAAACAGCAATCTTTGGAGCAGCTTTTTGCATATCACTTATCTGTGCTATGCCCAGGAACAACTTCAAATGACAGGGCAGCCCTTTCTTCAGACCCTATGTACAGAATGGTTGCTTCTTTTTATATTGGCTACTGTTTTTATTGAATATACCCCGGACTAGTTTCTACAAAAGGGGTCTCCACTTCAAAATTCTTTCAAACAGATTCTAGAGATACTTCAAACCCCTCCCACTGTACACAAAGTACTTATCTGCTCCATGTGTCTTTTTTAATGTTCTTCCATCCTGTGTTCTCATATGATATATCACCTCCCCAACTCTACTGACAATAATTTCCTTCACCCATTTATCATTGCTATATCCTCTTGCAACTAGTATGTCACACACTTCAAACACTCGAACCTTAAGGTCTATTTTCTCAGGGACTTTTTGTTCCTGGTCCTGGAAAAATTACAGCCTACTGCATAGACAATACTTCATGAGTAGTTCTGGTGATGATACTCTTGTTACACAGGATGCACCCATATAAAAATAGTAGTTGCTTCACCTTCATTTCAAGTGATCTATCATTCTCTTCTAGTTTCTCTAGTGCAGCTTTAACAGTTTGGACTGCTCTCTCTGCTGGATCATTTGATGATGTATGGTAAGGTGTTGATTTCATGTGCGTTATTTCGTTGTGAATCAAAAATATCTCCAATTTACTACAAGTAAATCTCATTACACTGTCGGTTACAAGTACTTTAGTCAATACATGTGTTGCAAAAGTCCTGCAGTGATTTTCTACTGGAGTCCAACTCTCTGTGGAATTCACTATATGGACATCTAACCACTTGCAGAAACTATCATACATGATCAAGAACCACTAGTTTTTGTATTGGAGCAGCATGGGCTAAGTGCAACTGTTGCCGGGTTTTTCTATTTTTTTCTCCTGAGACTGCAGGGGATTTGGCCAGATTGTTGCTATTTATCAAGCATTTCTCACATGATCCTACATATCTCTCAATGTCTTCTCTAATCTTGTACCAATGGACATAGCTTCTAGTCAACATTATCATATGAACCATTCCAGTATGCACTATGTGCAACTTCTTGATAACTTGGTTTTTAGGGACTGGTATCAGTATTTAAGAACCCCATTGCAAACCACATTTATCAACTACCAACTCAGTGCTTTTCTTCTTATAGCTCAGCAACTCACCATTATACTTGCTTTCAGGTCATCTTTCTAAAATGTACTGTATTACCTTTTACAAAATTGGGTTCTCCTTTGTCTTTCTTGCTACTTCCATGGTCATTATAGGAGTGTCTTCTATATTTAACACCCAGACTTCTTTTTTGTTCATGAAACCTCTTTGTTTCTAGCTGGAATAGGCAGTTTTGAAAGTCCATCAGCATTTTCATTCAATCAACCGGATTTACATTCAAGCTTATAGTTGTATGCTGATAAGGTCAACCTCTGTCTATGAATTCATGTTGTTGCTAAGTTAGGAATTGTTTTGTTTTTTTGTTTTTCTATGAATGGTTTATGATCTGTGGTGATAACAAATTTCTGATCTAAAATAAAAATAAAAATACTGGTGAAATTTATGCACTGCATGAATTATTTCCAGTGATTTCTTTTTAGGGTAGCTATAGTTTTTCTGTCAACATTAGTGTTCAAGAGGTACAAGAAACTGGTCTTTTTTAACTATCAGGTGGCATGTGTAAATATGGCTTCCAATGGTGATGTGTCAGAATTTACTTTAATTACAAGATCCACATCATATTGAACTAACAACCTAGTGTCCATTAGTATCATCTAAACTCTTTGAAAAGCCTCAGCCTTTCCAAACTTTTTATCCATTTGGTGTCCTTACATAACAATTTATGAATGGGCTCAAGGACTGGTGATAAGTTTTGGATATGCCAGTTATAATTAATCATGCTTAAAAATGATTTCAGCTGAAATGATACTTATCAAGGTAGGTACTTTACATATAGCTTCCACCTTCTCTACACTGTTTGCTTATCAAGAACCCCAAACACTTGACCTTGTCTTCCAAGAAATAACATTTGTTTCTCCAAAGCCTTAATTTGTTCTTATTCAACACATTCAAAACTCTCCCCAGTTTTGTAAGATGTTCTCAGTCATTTCTACCACTTATGAGCATGTCATCTACTATTATAATGGTGTAAGGAATCACATTGAGCCCTTTTTTTCTATTTGCCTTAGAAATATTCCTGTCATGCTGTGGATGCCAAACTGGAATCTCAACAGCTTATATAGCATTTCTTGTGATGCCTACCAAGTTTTAGCTGTTGATAAGTATTGGAGAGGTTAAGTTTGGTGAACTTGTCTCCAGTGTTTAGTGTTACAAAAAAGATTTTCTGTGGTGTGGGGGAAAGGGTAATAATCACATTTTTTATCATCATTTTATAATTCCCCACATATCTGGATAGTGCTCTCCTCCTTTAAGACAGGGACAACTGGCATAACCCAATTTGAATACTGCACTGGAACATAAGTACTTAACCTCAGGATCTGGTTCAATGCCTTATCAAGGCCAAATTTTGTGGAATACCAGTTGAGTATTTTCTTGTAATTTATACATTTTAATATCTGCCATAATGCCTAACTTTTTCTCAAATATACTACCAAACTCTCCAACTTTCCCGTATCATCCACTTTCAACAGACCTGGAATGTTCATGTTGAACCCATTCATTCAATTCCAGCCTAGTAGTGATGATAAATAACCTGAAAACACCACCAATAGTAGCCTCTTCTACTCACCTCTGAATTTAAGGTTTACCTTAAAGATGCTGATTGCTTGAACCTTCTTGCCTGAATTTTTCAACTTCTAATTCTTTTGCTTCCTCTCATTTTAATTTCTTTTTGTTTTTACACATTCTTACAATATGGCCTCTTTTATGGCAATACTAGAAGTCTTCATTCTTGGAGCCACAGGTTTTTGCATTATGCATTTTCAATCCACATTTGAAACTTCCTCAATCTCATTTGTTACAAATATAACAGGTGGTCCTTTGATCTACATTTTTAACGGATTTTCCTCTCCACAACTCAAATGTTCAACAAATTATGCTTCATACTAAGTGCTTCCTTCTCTGTACTCTCTATGGCAGCAGCAATCATCTCAATTGTATACTCAAAAGTTAAATCTTTTTTAGATAACAATTTTTTGTTCATATCTTGAATACCACACACAATCCTATCATCTCCATCTTATTTCCAAAATGACATGTCTTTGCCAATATACTCAGATATTAACAGAAAGGGACAGCAATATTATGTAAAATGTTCACCATTTTCTGCTAATTCTTACATAAATTATATACCCATGTTTCAACCAGACTCAACTTGTCTGTAAGCAAGTTCTTTTCCTATTTGGTTATTCACAGCTAAATGCAGAAGAGTACCAATCTAGAATAATTTATAGTAATCTGGTAACCAAAGCTAAACATGAAATAGCAATCAGCAGCAGTCTACATTTCAATAACAAAGTCAAATGATTATAACACCTGGTTTTTAAATATTCAAAAGTTCACCAAAAAGTGGGGGGCAATCTAAGCAATGTGAAAGTTCATTATGAACTAAGTACACAAATATACTAACTATGGTGTGCTCAAACCCTGCCCAGTTAAAAAATATATAATAATACTCTACAATCTACAAATGGCAATGATTTCAGACATTGAAATCTTGCTGGATATGTAATACTTGGAATATAAAGAACTAAAGGTTAGTTTGAATGTAATAGTTCCTTTTCTTCCTATATGCACCTAAATAGGAAGACAAAATATTCTGTCTGATATTAAAAATAGCATAATATACACATTTGAAATAGAAATGGAAATGTTATGATAAGTAAACAATTTTTATTCAGCATTTGATTTCTCATTGCTTAGTAATTTAAAACCATAGGGAAAACTATCCAAGAAATTCTTTTTGTTAGCATAGTCAGTGTTGGAATACTTACAGTATGTGGCTTTTCTAGTTTTTTATAAAGACTACTCACATCCCAATCATTGTCAATGGATTCTAAATCTATTTTAAGTAGATCTGAAAAACTCACCTACATGATTAAAATTTTAGGGGGAAGTTTTCTATTTACAGCAATCTTTTAAATTCATTCCATAATATTTTTTTTTTTTAAAACATACATGAACAAAATTTATTTACATGCTTTCTAGTATCACTACATCTAAAATTCATAGTAGTAATAAAACTTGAAAAAATCCATCTATTGGAAGTTAGAACTTAATCTTGCAAATTTGTTTAAAATATTGTTTCTACTGAATACTTTTGAAAAATTTCAATAAAATATAACTGTCAGACCAATTTACACTGTCTTAATTACATGCATATTTTCTGATAATAGTTTTAAAAAAGTTAACTGATTTAAAGATACACAAATACATTGATAGTGCTATTACTTATACAAAGCAAATTCTCAGAAAAGGCATACAATAATTGAAAAAGATAATTATCTAAAATATACATAAGCTAATTTTTCATGCTTAGATAAAATTTTCTAGTTAATTTCAGTAAATTGAATTAGAATTGATAAATCAGTCTATATATTATACACTCTTTATATTTCAGACCTGAAGAATTTGTGCTTTTCATAAAATAAACCATTGAGATTTTTTTCTTTTTTTTAAGAATTGCATACTGATAGTGAAGATGAATTTATTTTAAAAATGTTATTCTTCAAGTTTTATAACCTAATGAACATTCACAGCAAAATTTAATATCTGCTATAATCATTAGACATTTATCTATGGTTAAACAAGGCCAAACAAATTAACAGAGAAGTATAAAAAATAAACTAAATTGTTACCATCATCAAGATAGTATTCAATTACTTAGTATTCAAATTAAGTAATAGTAAATTAATTTGAATTTTTAATATATGTAATACAAAATTTAATACTTGAATAAGAACTTTAGCAATCTTTTTTTTTCAGACATTTTGGGGTCAAAATAGCACTAGTTAGATTTTACACTAGCAAAGGCTGCAAAAATACTTTTTACATGTACTATTAAAAAAATAAATACCCAATTCAAATATTCAATGTTTTAAATAATAAATTTTAAAAAATAGATTTAATGAATGATACACAATGATGGAAAATTTAAAGAAAAGTGTTACCTGCATTTTTTAAAATATATGATTCAGTTTTTAAATTGAACTGAATTTCCATACACAAAAATCTCCAGTTCTAGTGAGGATAAAATTTTCAAAATCACTGAAAATGTGAAGTTCTCATTCACTTAAGAATGATAGATGATGATATATTTTATTTAATATTAGATATATTATTATTTTATCTATTTTCACAAAAAAGTTAAAAAGATCCACTACAATAATCCAAAGAGAGAAAAGATCTACAGAAAATATCTTTTTTTTTTTTACTTTTACTTTACAATAATCATAATTCTTTCAGTAAAAAGTTTGGTAAGCAAAGTGGAGAATAAAAGTAAAAACTAAGATGGAAAAGGTCATTGTGCCAGAATACACTGGCAACCTATCAGAAATTTACTTAAAAAACAATTTAACCTAAATAAGGCCTCATTGCCTTTGTTAACAATGTTAAATTATGACTACACTTATTGTAAAGTATTGTAAAAATTGAAAACTTTGAATCAATATTTTTCATGTAAATGATAGTGTGCAGCACCAAAAAGTATGTTATTAGTTAAAAATGATCAAGGAATTGTTTCACATTCACAAAAGCAAAAGGCCCGATCAATCTTTTTAAAAATGTACAGGGAAAAAACCTACTTGCCATAGTAAAATTTAAATATTACAATGATAATTAAATGAAATATTCAATTTGCACTCATCAACCCAACACTCATCTTTTTTAATTAGTATCAGAATCTCAAGTAACATGTTGAAGTTATTTTTTAATCCAATAATTATTAATTACAGAACAAAGATATGTTTTAAGCCTACTATTTTGTATTTAGTATTTAATTAATGTAACATCAATATTAGAACAGTAGATAATGACCTTAAGGTTATAACACTAATAAACTTTACAGATACAAGATTTCAAAAGACGTACTATCTTTTTATAATTATGCCAAATGAAAATATGTTTTAAGACACATCTGATACATATCTATTACATATATTCTAAAGAAACATGATTAGAAATTCTGGTCTGGATTGGAATGCACTAACACATTTGGTTATGATACATAATATTTGATAACCATCATTTAAATAATTAGAATAGTCACCTAAAATGAGTACTAAAAATTAAAAGAATTATCCATAAAAATAAAATGCAATGTATATCTCTATCTGCCTGTCTATTTATGTGTGTGTAACACTTTTCTATATCGCCAGAATATTTCACTATTTGGGTGAATATCTAATTTTAATAATTAATGTTAGAACAACATAAGAATACTCTTTTCATTATATAAACAAAAAAACAATAACTGTTTTTGATAGCACAGCATGGTTAAACTAGTTTTAACTAAAACTGAAAACATTATTTAAATAATGTCAACATTAAATTGAAAAATGTCAACATTAAATTGAAAAAAAAAAAAAAAAAAAAAAAAAAAATGTTTCCTTCTGATAAAGAGCAATTATTATGTTTGTATAAGATGCTAACTTAATTTATCCCTAGACTTATAAAAGTTTGGAGTTGCTCAGTTCATCCACTTGTTTTTCTAATAACAAGAGAATTAAAGAAATATTTATTTAGCTTTATATATAGGGGGACCGATTTTCCGCGATCACGGAATCGCGGACGGAATCGCGGAATCATTAATCTGAAACGGAATCTGAGATTTTTAATGAAATTTTCAATAATAAATTGATTTTTGGGTTTTCAAATTTTCGTTTTAATTCTTTCAAAATTTGACTATCTCTCCGATTTTTTTGTTAAACGTTTTAATAAATAGAATATAACATAACCTAGAAAAACTAGGTTATGTTATATTCTATTTATTATTATTTCCTTTAAAATTGATTTTACAAATATGAGTTATTTTTCCTTTTAAGATCCGAAAAAGAATTAAGAGCAAAAGTTTTTACCTAAAAAAAGAAGAGTGGGTCGTAGATTTTCTGATGAAATTGATTAGTCTTATATTTTTCTAAGAAACTGTAATGTAAGAGATGAAAGTCGGTCAGTCCTCATAAAGTGGAAATGGAAAGGTAGACATGTAGAAATTGGAATGGGAAGATACTAAGATCAAAAAGTTTAACAAATTCATTTCCTTGATGTATATTTACCTCATACCCCACTTGTATGGGTTAGGCACAAGGCCCTATTAACGTGGGACCACCTATAATCCCAGACTTATGGGTGGCAGGTGGAAAAATTGCGTCAATCCCGTCGACATTCCTCCTCAAGGAGGTGCGCCTCAGGCGCTGGGCAATAAACCCAGCCCTTCCTCTTTAAATTAAGGGGGCAGGTATTGCCTGGGGAGATAGCCCCCTGGGATCGACGCTTATAATTTAACCTCTGGCAGGTCCAGCGGCCGAAATTCACTGGACCCCGGCTGAAGTCCCGTTTGATTTTTTACAAAATTTCCAAGTAAAAGCTTCTAAACAACTTGTAACCTTGTTTTATGAATATGATGAAAGAAAAGTAAATGCTACGATCACGTGACCATACAATTTAGAAATAAAGAAAAAACTTGTATACTGGTACATCAAAATCAACATTTGATGTAGAAATAGACTGTCTTCTGTCTGAACTAGAAAATACAAAGAGGGAGAGAGTTATCTCAAATTTCCAAGATTTGTTCAGCACATCTTTTTCAAAACTGAATAAATACCTGGAAATACCTGTATATAACTTTTACAAGGCATCTCGTCTGTTTGATCCTAGACATCTACCTTGTATAAGCCATGACATTGATAGTTTTGCAGCCATTAAGGACTTGCAAGATCCTTCTACTGATCTTCTTGAAGAATTCCAAATTTATGTGAATTACCAAGATGACTTACCAAAATCCTTTTTGCATCCCAGCATTTTGGAATGCAAATAAGAGTAGATTTCCCCTTCTGGAACAGATTACCAATAAGGTCATATGGATGCCTGTTACCAGCTTAGATATTGAACGTTCATTTTCTCAATATAAACATTTACTAAATAAACGTGAAAGTCTTACCCTGAAAACACCAAGCAACTTATAATGTTGTATTACAATGGAGATTTAGAAAAGAGATTTGAAGATTGCTAATTTCTTTATTTGGGAAATATCCAATTTTAAATTTCATGAGTATTTCAACTTGAGATAAGTTTTTTTAATTTAAATTTTGAATTAATATATCAAATTTGTTTTTTATATTTTGTTACAAAGATTCAATTATTATGGTTTAATTCCTGTTTTGTAAAATTTTAGTCAAAATGTTTGACTTTCTCAGATATTTATTGTTAAGATGCAAGTAATTTGCTGTTCATTCTTTAAATGTAATTTTTCTGTTAATTTTAATATTGCGAATCAATGATTATAAATCAATATGGATCCCTTTACTTAAAAACACAAAAACAATCTGAATGTGTTCTTCCTTAAAGAAGGAAGCTGATTAAAAGTTCTACCTCAAAGATAATTATGCACTGCAACATTTGATTGTTTAGTCATGTTACATATTCATTTTTACATATAATTTATTTTTGGACTTTCATTTCACAATTTCAAAAAGAATTGTAGACATTTGCTATTTCTTTATATAATTGGAGACATTTGCTATTTTCTTTATATAAAACTTTGAATTATGCTTTTGTTTTCAGTTTTAATAATTATAGCAAATTTTATTTCAATTTTTTTCACAAAATACTATAAAAATGGGAATTATCAAAAGTGGAAACAGAAAAAAACGGAATTGACTAAAAGTGGAAACGGAATTTAGAAAAATTTGAAACGGAAAATTGGGGGCCCTATATATATACAAGTTAAACCAAAGGAAAAAAGGGAATAATAAAGGGCTTACTTATGAGTGAATGTTAGAAACTAAAGTGTTCAGGCAATTAATCTTTTCTCAAAGGTTTCTCTGCAAAAAGGAAAAATGACTCTTTGGAATGTCTTCTTACTGAATATCCTTTAAATCCTTTAATAGGAACCAAATATGGTGAAAAAGATAGGTCAACAAGATACTGGGATTGAAATACAATTATATCTTGTTGCACAAAACAGCTCCCATATTATACATAGCTCACTAAGTTTTATTATAGGCACACAATTTGACAAATACTTAATTTGAAAATAATTAAATATAAAATGTAAATAATGATAAACATTAATAACACACATTGTTCAGTGTAAAAAGGAGTATGTAAAATTATTCTAAAAACTTTCTTATACAAAATATATAAAAATATCTCTTGTTTTATTTACTTGGACAGACTCAAATATCCAACTTAGCCAAAGGCAATAATGATACCTAAACAATATATTATTCTTTTAGTATTATGATTTAGAACACATCACCTGGTTGAATAACTATTATTTATCATTCAAAATTAGATAAAACAATTAAAGTAATGATGTATATAACATTTTTGGCAAAACCTCTTACAATAGAAATCACAAAATATATAATTTCAATATAATGAGAATATGAAGTGTTTGCTTTGTATATTGGGAAGAATATTTTGCTATATATCCTAATATATGCACTTTTATTTAGTGGCACAAATTTGGAATTCACAAATAAAACAATTTACTATAATAATACATTTTAGTAAAACTTTAGAAAATAAATACTTTTGTACTTTTATTAAAACATTATTATTCTTTATTTCTAATAAATTTGACTACAATTATCCTTTATCTTCTTAATTTTAGTTGCTTTTTATCAAAACTTACTAAAATTATTATTTCTACGACAGTGAAGTACAGTGGATATAGAATAAAGAATAAGTTCCAGGCAAGACTAATAGTAATGATTGACAGAGCTTTATCCCCCCCCCAAAAAAAAAAGAAAAAAATATCCTATTCTTTTTTGGAAATAGTGTGTTAAGTACAAGTTTATGCAGCAAGACCAATTCACATTTATAAATGATATATACAAAGTATCCAGAACTGTTATGCTTTGTGAGCATTATATATTTCTATAAAACATTACTAACAATATGAATAGCTCTGACTTGGCTGATGATTCATAATATTAGATTGATGCAAAAGTTCTCAGTGATATCTAATGTATAATCATAGGGAGATTTTATAAGTGTCTTTGAGTCAGTGCTTTACTGCTTGAGCAAAAAAAATCTGAAGCTAGAAAAATGTATTCCATATGAAAGGAACATTGTTCAGCATTTATTCACTTTTTTTCTCTTCTTGCTTAACATAAAAAAAGTAATTTTTGGACAATGTAAATTTTGAAAATGCTTCAAAACAAAACACAAAAAAGAGGCAAGACCAGTCATCAAAAGCTTCTGTGAAAATTGTTATCAATTGGAACACTTTCCATAAGACTCCGGTAACATTTTTAAAACAGAAAATATTTTTATATTTACTTTATATACATAATATTCACATATATAAAATTCAACTTCAATAATTTTAATCAAATTATCAAACTGTGCAACAAGTTACAATACTTAATATCATATGCTTAATAAAATCAATGCCTTCATAACTATGAAAATATAAAACCTGCCAGACTACTTGTGAATAAAAATGTTGCAAGTTCTCTAACAGATGTTTATATCACAAAGAAAATTTAGTTATCACAATGAATAAGCCAACCAATACGAATATATTTCCTTTAGTCTTTTCTTTTGGCTTGGCTTGTTATAATGAATCTTAATTGATTGGGAAGTTTATAACTGTAACTATTCAATCCTCTCCCCTACCACTTAGAAACTGATACGTTTTAAAATTATTTCAGATGAGAAAGAATCTAAACAAGAATAAAAAATATCAAACAATTTTGCTCCATGTTAAAAATCAAAAGATTATTTGATTACTAATCTTAAGTCATTTCAACTTTGAAAATAACCTTGATAAAATGGGAAAATTCTATTTCCCCATAGCATAATTCACCTTTAGTTAATAGTTACACAATATTCAATCTATTTGTAAATGCATTTTTGCACCACTTTTTGTATATAAAGCTGTACATTCAGTGCATAGATTGAACAAAAAAAAAGAGAAAAAAAAAAAGATAAATGTGATAAACTTCAATTTAAAAAAAAAAACAATTTGAATAAGTCAAAGGAATATACTGGGGAATTAGTTTTGATTGTAATTTGACTAACCAGCCAACCAAAAACAGCTAGCTTAGCCAAGTAGAGCCCTCAAAATAACTACTATTATCTAGGAATGTGTAGAAGAAAAAGAATATACTCACCTACAATTATTTGCATTAAAGTATAAAATTTCAAAGAAATTTTAGAAAATGATTAGTGATTAAATTTCTATCTTTTTTAAAAATATATCTACACAAACTGAAATAACTAACCAATACCTTGATAACCTTAAAACTTTATCAAATAAAAGGCAAATGAACAGTTTTAATATCTAGTTAAGTCAGTCCAACAAATATATACCATTCATTGTAATTTATGTCCCACCAAGTCCTAAAATACTTTATATATTTAAAACAGAAATGCCAGCCATTTTACAAGTACAGAAATAAGATCATAAAGATTATTGTCTTATTAACAGCACCTGTGAATATCTTGAATCATGAGAGTGTGTAGAAAACATTGTTATACATTTGAGGAATAAAGAACAAATACTAGTACTTAGTTTGGTTTGATATCAGCTGCTAAGCATAATGCTACACAGGAGATAATAATATCAGAACCTACCATTTACATAAAACTGGATGATTTCCACTTTAATGATAAAACTAAAAATGAAGTTTTGTGCTTAAATACTTTTAGCTATTTTATTTCCATTTTAAACTCAAACTTTAAATTGAAAAAATAAGTATGAAGATTTTTTTTAAATGATGGAAATTTAAAAAAAAAAATGGAGTAAGTTATTATATGGAAACAGTCTTATTAAAAATTATCACAAATCATACATTAAATGGATAAGCTGATTATTGAACTATTTATTTCTATGGTTCTAAATAATTATCCTATCAAATCTTAGCTTCCTTTATAGCATAAGGTATCTCATTCTTATATATCTACCAAAGAATTTATTGTATTTCCATTGAACCTGTTAAATAAATCAAAGAATTCCATAAACTTTAAAAAAACATTTAGGGCCTTCTTCCTCAAAATCTTTAGAAGGATCAAATGTCAATAAGAGACATTCCTTGCAAGGAGAAGAGTTAATCAATTAGGCTAGTTTATTCATATATGTCAAACAGGATAATAAATCATTATTAACCTATGTCTGTCATATGTGCTTAAAATTGGCCTTGGACCCAAGATGTTTTAATCAAATTTCAACAAAACTATTATAGATGTATTTGTGGTCTCCTCTGACCTATTTATTTTTCAGAGTAATGGAAGGAAATTGCGGCATCACAATATTTTTTATAATTTAAGTTACAGAAAAGGGGGAAGATATGTTCATTTGCCAAGTTGAAAAATTAAGTTAATATATTTTGAGCAATACAAGAAAATCTTAATGTGTTTAAGATCACACAATCAGCAGGTTCATTCATTATTTTCAGTGAAAATAGTATTTTTTAGTCAGCTGTTTACAAGTTGCAAGATAGATGTTACACAAGGCAAAGAAAATTACGAGATAATTTTTACCAAGTAAAAATGACTAGAAAGCATATTAATCAAAGTATTATGTTGAAAAATAAGAACATTATTAATAATATCTCTGAAATCAATTAAGTTTATATTAAAAAATAGACTTTACCTAATTCAAAATTAAAACTATTTCACATTATTATTCTACTGACATTATCCTCAAAATATAATCTCAAAATATTTGTACAAGGAAACATCAAGATGTTGACAAGTGCTGAGACATATCAGTATTATCATTTACTACAATTAGTCAGAATAATTTGTTTGCTAGATGTCTATTTTAAGACATCTAGCAAACAAAATTCAGTTTTATATTTGAAGATCTTTTTTTATTTGATACACTTTCTCTGCTAAAAAACACTACTCTTGCCAGAATTTAAAAAAATAATTAGTAACTGTGCTTTATACTCTAATAGCTTCAACTATTGACACTTTTATATCAAAGGACTTTGTCAATACTAGAAGAATTTTCTACAAAATGGCATCTCTAAGGTTACTATTCCATGATTTCTGGAGCATTTTCTATAATCAAGCACTGTCACTAGCTAATACTTGGATTTCTTCCTTATCTATTTTATCTGAACTTTATTTTACTGCAACAAGAAAAGTAATTTAAATGAGTGGTGTAGCTGAGAAACAGGTAGATGCAAAAAAAGACCCAAAGTTGGGTATGTGTGGTACAGGACACACTATCTCAATTAGTACCACTCCTGTGCAAGAATTATATTTTATTCACTAAATGAATATTTGGAAAGGAGACTGCCATTGTAGGTGAGGCTGACAAAATATTACCATTCTTGCCAAAATGTTCACTCCTGTGAAGATTATACCTTAAGCTAAACTATGGATTGTGTATGCACAAATTCTACTTATATGAATTCTGTGATCAACCAATCTACTTTATTTACAAATTTTAAGGCAGACCTTTCATTGTATACAATATACAACATAGTACCTGAAAGTATATACTAATCAAATTAAGAGTGAATAAGTTGCAGTGAAAAAAACTAAAAATATGTATTGAGGTCATTGTAAATTAATCACTAAAAAAATAGAAATATATCATGCTTATAACTAAAACAATAATAAAGTGGGTTTAACAAATATAATATTATAGCTAGGTACTGGCAATTTTGTCATCTGCTACGAATTTTAAAAGCGAATTAAAAATAATTAAATCTATTATTTAAGGTCAAACTTTGTCTAAATCGATAAGTAGTAACATAATAACCGTCATCAAAAAAAGAAAAATATCATTACATATGCAGTTTATTTTTAGATTTAAAACGATTTGTTTTGGTTAATTTCGACGCGATCCGCCATTTTGTCTATTTTTCAATGGTTTTACGCGCTTGCTTACAATTTTTATGTAACATTCACGATTGCAAAAAATTTTACCAAAAATCAGGTAATTATCCAATTTTAATGAAATTTTCAGTATTGATTTATCAATTAATGAATTTTATAATGCATCAGTTATTTTATTTCAAAACTTTAATTTAGTATTTTTGCTATGAAAAATTAATATATAAAATTCATTTAAAATGTGAAAAGCCTGATGTTAAGTTTAAAATGTTATATTTTTAGATTCTAGAAATAAATATCTATTTAATGCAAACCTTATTTTAGATACATAAAGTAATAAGTTTTGAAGAAAAACTCTATTGAAAATGTACCCCCTCCCCTTTTTAAGCAGAAAAAATATCAATGTATAATTTTTTCTTTTATAAGATAATAGCCAATTAGATAATTATTGAAATGAGTAAAAAAGAAATCTCAAAAAATTAATTATTTATTATTTTTTTACATTTTATTTTTCAATTTTCGGTAATTATCTTTTTATAGAAAAGCCACCGTATATTTTTTTTTTTTTTTTTTTTCATAACTTCGGTCTTTTATCGCATTATTTATACTGTAATTAGTATAGTATAAGACCAACTCAAAAAAATGTTACGCCCCCAACATAAGGGGGGGGGGGTCAAAATTAAGTGACCTGAAAAAAATGAGAAAGTTTTGAAATAAAATAAATAATGCATTATAAAGATCATTCATTGATAAATAAACACTGAAAATTTCATTAAAATCCGATAATTCCCTGATTTTTGGTAAATTATTTTCTGTAGGGGGGACTAAAGTCATTTTGTCAAAAATGCATTTTAGGCTCATTTTGCCAGTATCTAATTATAGCTCTTGCACATCTGTCTCATAAATGCATACATCTTATACACATTTGAGGTAGTTATTTGGTGGTCTCTTTAAGCAAGTGTGTATGTAAATACTATAAAAAAGAATTACTATTAAAGTTTCAAGATTTTGAAAAAAAACAATGAGAGCATCAGTGGTTGAAATCCAATTTTCATTTGCATTGTGACTATAAATATTTCTAGGGTAATCTGTATTTGTTTTTTTGTTTTTTACTGATAAGATTTAGATTGGAATTTTTTTAATTATAGAAATTAAATGAAACTTACACCAAAAATGTTCAATCTAAATTTCTTCTGTTATTCTCAAAGTAGATAATATTGTCAGTAACAAATCATGAAAGGATTAGAATTCTATTCTGAAAATGATATCTTCATAACTGCAAATTCATAATATTAACAATATTTATTTTATTTAGTTTCATTTTTTCAATATAATGTACAAACTTTAAAAATTAATATTTTATGCTTTTAGATTTTTATTGTCTTAACTTCTCAAATCTTATATCACCGACTAAACTATTCTTTTTTTACATAATTTTCCCCCAAAAGAAATCATTAAAACATTACTTATTTAAAACAATGTCTATATGAGAATATACAATCATTGTGCATCTATTTTGAAGTAGCATCAAAACAAAACAACAACTCAAGATATAACTGCACTCTTTTGATCTATCCAAATGCATATGTTAAGTGATTTTGGTTTCACAAGTACATAAAGTTTATTCTTTATTGTTCATTAACCACTACACTGTTTCTCTTTGTCAGTTGAGCTATTTTATCTTTGTTAGAGCAAAACTAATTGCAATGGCTAATATTGCAAAGGGTTAACACTCTTTCCCATCAATTCCTGTTTATTTTTAAGTAACATTTTTTTTAAAACCTTTAAAAAGCACACTGTCAAAGCTGAAATAGTATTGTCATTAAATGAGCCAGTCAAGTGTTTTGACCCTGAAATTCTGTTCAGATTCTCTCAGCATCAATAATCTTAAATAAAAATCAATAATATAAAACATTAAAAACAAAAAATAAGAAATGCAATTAAAAATAAAAAAGGAAGTTACTTTTGGCAAGTGCATGGGTGATAGAAGTCTTAAGAAGCTTATTACATTTATTTAACATTTTAATAATGTTTCATAATAAGGACCATGAAAAAAACGAAGTATGATCAAAAAGTATTGAGACTGAAGTTTTACATCTAAAAATTCAAATAGACATAGTTAAAATAATTGAAATACTTATCAGTTTTTGGTGAAACACAGAATTTTACAAGTGTAATACTCTCCATACAACTTTTTTATTTCCTAAACTGAAAATTTTTCACAAGGCTAAAATTTGAGAATGTAGAAGACATTAAAAGAGATACAGTGGCACAGTTTTACACTATATCAAAAAAGGAAATTCAGAGGTGCTTTAACTAATGAAAAACTAACTGGAATAAGCATGTTAAATGCCAAGGAAGTATTTTGAAGAAAAACTTTTATTGTTGATTTCTATCCTGGTAAATACAGCTTCAGTCTGGATACTTTTTGAATACACCTGGTATACTGAATTCTTCCACTAAAATTCAGAAACTTGCCCATTAATGATAGTTTTGATTCAACAAAAAGAATACTTGAGAAAACATAAAAATGATCAACTCTGGATAAGTGTTCCCAAAATAAAGATCAGTCTGATTGAATACTTTTAAATGATACAAATGTTATCAGTTACTTTTAACTTATATACATTTTTTATGGTTAAATTTGTAGCAAACCATTTACTTTGAATTAAATAACCAGCTACATATATATACAGCAATCTAGTTTGTATGATAATTTTATACATCATCATAAAGTAATTTTTGTTAGGAGTGAAATGTGCCTCACTGATTTATACCTGAAATATAGAACAAATCATCTTGTCTACTTGTCAGAACCGGTGTGAAAGCTAAAACCAAAATCTAACTTTAATATTGCACATTAATTCACATTTAAACAAATTTTATGATTTAATATAAAAGCAGTTGATGAACTAAGATAGAAATAAACTGGTCTGTTTGAAAATGATCACATAAGAATATTATAAATATCAAAAGTATTTCTCAATAATTCCTATGCTAAATTTAGTACCACACAATTCCAATACAAAGTTAGTTACAAATGCTATTGCAAGTGGTCAAAGATAATTACTTGTTTGGTGATGCAGATAAGGATATGTTTATTATGCAACTTGTTCAGTTCAGTAGATTAAAAATAAGACATGTTCTAGTTCAATAATATATTATTATCTCATCAGATTGCCAGGCATGGTTGGCCTTCATGAGGAATTCAGTGAATTCAATGGATGGAGCCAGCTCAACCCACCCCAGGTGAATGTTGCCACAAAACAAGACAAGAAGAAGAATATATTTACAAACTTCAACTTTGTCAACAAGAGATTAGGCATTTTACAATACAAAGTATTTGATACTCTGCTTTTTGGACTTTTTTTCCTCAATTTTATTAATACTTGAGAATACAGGAAAGAGTGCACCCGATTTTTAAGAGGAAAGAAAAATTCCCTCAAATCACTAATGTTAGAACATTAAAGCTAGATAGACTTTTAAAACAAAAGTGGTTCTATTATACACACACTATACATATTAGAGTGGGCTGAAAAGTTCATGTGATGATGTCACACCTGCTGTTGATGACTTTTTTCCAATAGAATCAAAGAACTGCAAACACTGAGGAAAGGAGACTATGTTGAAAAATAAACCTTATTTGCTCACATTCCATAAGAGTATTTTGGTCAGTCTATGAACTTTTCAGCCAACCTTTGTGATTTAATAAACGTAATACAAATGAATGAAATACCTTAAATTAGATAAAAAACATGTAATTTTAACAAATCTTAAAATTCAATATAATCATATTTCTTAATGGTCTAATAGATAAAAAATATATTCTTAGACCATATGTTCTACGAGTAATTTTAAGTCAAATTATAAAACATAAAAAAAAACCTCTTGGAACTATATATTGATTTTATATGTTTCAAGTTATATGGCTTCAAGTATTTCTACCTAATAAAGATAATTTTCAAACAGATCTATTTGACCCTTGTTGAGACCCTAACAGGTACTACCACTCAGGTCAAAGTGAACTTGGGATTTGCCACCGGATACAGTTTAGTGTTATACTCAGGACACTGTGGGGTCATTTACCCCTCTGCAAAGGATACAGTCTGTATATTTTAAGCCCTTCTGACAGGATTATTTGATTGTGTCCAATTGGCATAAACATATTATATTGAAAATTTGATATCTATGGATACTGACCTCTTGGTTCTCTCAAAAATTGTTTTCATAGAAGTTAAAATGTATCTATTATTCAAATTGAAATGCAAGTCTCTGTGTTTACTGATTCGTGCATATAAAATTTCTGCCATTGTTTAGTTTAAATAAAACTAGTCTACAAACAATGCCTAGTTTCAAATAGAAAGTGGCATTATTTGTATGCATATAGACAAAATAGATACACATATACACAAAAAGCATGGAATTAAAATCATGTTATACTATAGTGAATGCTAGTATATAAAAAATATTTCAGTTAATGAGACTAAAAAATGTAATAATTGAAGAATGTGAATTATACAAACAAGATGGATAAAAAAACAACAAAAAACCCCAAAAAACTCTTTGATAAAAAAAGGCTAGCAACAAAGTATTGTTTTCCATAACTTAAAGGAAACAAACAAAACTATGAAAAATAATAGAAAAGTATTTAAAGAACAGGAAACTATTGAGAATATGAAGTTTAAAATTCTTGAAATAATTCAAAACAAAAATTGAGAGTAAGGTTGAATTTCAATTATGATACTAATGAAGTAGCCTTGAGTAGAGTTCTCATTTTCCTCCTACACGGACATTTTTCAACCAGCACTAAACAATAAACAGAGTGAGTAATAAAACCTTATCTATATGTGTAAATATATTCTGTTTAAGGCCTAAAGTTTTAGAGATACTGTTTTAAGATTAAATAATATAAAATTGAATCTGAAAATTTACGTTTAAAACTTCACAAAATTCCCTCACAGCAACAAAAAATCCATAGCAATATCATCTATTGGCTTATCATTGATAGAAACATTGATGTCTATCAGCAAGGGTCCTAGAAAAATTATATATATATATATATATATATATACATACACACACACACTAGCAAAAGTACCCTGTCCATGACCAGACTAAAATTTTTTTAGAACGCTAGAGAGTGAATGAGAAGAGAGAAAATAAGAGGAAAATGATTTATCAAATTTTAAAAAAAAAATAAATAAATTAAAAAAAATTGCAGAGAATTTTTATTGTAGAATGTGTTTATTTTAGGAAATTTTTCTTTCCCATTAAGATATTATTTTAAAAAATGAATTCCTAAACTTTATTAAAGATTTGATGATAAACAAAGCTAAGAATTAGTGTATTATAATATTCGGTTATTTTAATAGTCTCTTTTTGTTGTTTATATTTTTGAAACAATTTTATTTTTTTAAGCAAGCTTCCTCGCCTGTTGATTTCCATAGTAGAAATGTATTCATTTAATTCCTTTTTTTTTTACAGTATTAAAATGTAGCAATAAAATGCTAAGAATTAAATACTTAATTTTTAAAGAATATTTTTTCTTGGTTTATAATTGTTTTTGCTTTTTTATTTTTATCTAAAACTCTTTTGTACATATGCCAAATTGGAGAAATTTATCAGTTTAATTTATTTCCTTTTTCGACCCCTAAAAGTAACAAAGAAAGAAACAAAGAAGCTAATAACTAAACATTACCTTATTTGTAGGTAGAATATAAAGGTTTGAGTTATACTGATTAAAGATGGATATATTTTATTCTAAAATGATAGAATTGGTTAAAAAAAAAAAAAAAGTAATAAAAAATCATTAAATGTTTTTTATTATTTAATTTGCTGTAAAAAACCACATACAAATTAGATATTTAGAAAGATTATTCTATTTTATTGCTAACCAAATAAATATTTCTAAGATTGGACTGGGAGTACGCGAAAAATTCCGAGCTGAAATGATTAGGGTACAAATTTGTCTATTTCAAATTATCATCAGGTGGCGCCATGCGACCATTTTGTATCACTGCTGATATAGGCAGCAGCCAGCGAATTCTTTTATATTAGCAGCAGCAGTCATGCAAATCGCAAATCGTTTGATTTTTGTTTAATTAATTAATCATATCCCTTAATCAGTAGAAATCAATAACTAAATTTGGTGTGTTTTGTAGTTATAGGGATATTAAGGTATATGCAAGATTATGAAACTGAGTGACATCCCTTTTCTGAGTTATACGTCAACACGTACATACCAAACTTTCTTATATATATATATATATATATATATATATCACACACGCACACACACACACTAGACAAAATGTCACACATTGGGTCACCCATTGAGCTCTGGGTAGATAATTGGGATTTGGGCAAAGTGAATTATCAAATTTTAAAAAAAATAAATACGTCCTGAGAATTAAAAAAAAAAAACAACCTTAAATCATTTTGTAAGATTTCTAAGAAAGGGAATGTTTGACCAAATTTAAATTCATTAAGAGCCAAGATGTTAGCCGGGTTGGCTGCCTATGAAACAATGCATAAATCCATTTCAAACTCTCCAATCTCTCTCTCTACACTCATTGAGAAACTAACATATATAACGAGGAGGTAATCAAGATATACATAGAGACGTGGAAAGTGACAGGCAGAATGTAATGTAAGAGACGGATGAGTTTTTGACTTAATTGCAAATTACGACTAATTAGAACCAATTAAAATGGAATTTTTTCAAACATAACTCGATCCTAAACATAAGGAATAATTTAGTATAATTTTCATGTCATTAAATTAACAGTAAAATAGCCTTTAGGAGACAAACATTGATTTGCTTATCTTTAGTATAATTATATATATATATATATATATATATAAAACAATACCCACAACAAATGTTTAAATGTTAATTGTGATGCTAAAGTCAGCACAGATACACTGGTTTGATGTATTAGTAGTGTTAAACATTCTATTAGTAAATAATATCACCCAATCTGACATGTATTTTTTAAAAATGTTACTTTATAAATCAATCTTATTATACTGGCTTAAGATCTGAATCTATCAGCTTGATAAATTAATCTTATAAAAAGCAAATGGTGCTGTTTTGTTGGTATTTAATTATCTTAAATTATCTAAGATATTGCCAAAAGAAGACGATTAAGAAAAAAGTCATTAAATCACCAAATTAATATGGAGCAAAATAAACTATACTATTTAACTAGATAAGAAGTGCCCATTGTAAAATAAAAGGATTCTGATAGTATACTTAGATAAAAAAAAATATAATCAAAAGATGAGATGCATCACCTAATTCTCATGTTAATGAGATTCAGTATCTATCTGTCTGCAATTGTCTCTGCTTATGTTACAATAATTTCAGAAATTAAGTATGTTTATCAATAAGTATTTAATTTATAGTCAAGATCATTTATCAATAAAATGAAGAACAGAACTGGATCTCAGAAGTAAGTACACAATATTTGATGGTCCACTGTGATTTTTAAAACAAATACATGCCCAGTATTATTGATTTATATATCGCCTGTTTTATTTTAATATATATTTAAAGTTAGTATCATTTGGGCTAGTCCTCATCTTCATCATTATCTGTACAACGTTTCAGCCGATGTGCCCTCTGGCCTTCTTCAGGTATTTCTTGTTGGACTCGGGAACTTTCTTTTCAGACTGAAGAAGGCTGGAGGGCACATCAGCCGAAACATTGTACAGATAACAATGAAGATGAGGACAATAGTCAGAATAATCCAAATAATACTAAGAATCAAGCTTCATCTCAAAAATTCTGAGAAATAATATTTAAAGTTATCTAACATTTAGAGTTTTATGTAAAAATTATTTACAAACAAGAAATCATCACATAATCTTGTCGTAGCTTGAATTTTAAGAACTGTAAACTAAACCAGATATAGTTTTGTGCATGCATACAAACACTTAAAAAAATTGTTTACATTTATTTTTAATGCAAAAACTGTTTACAGTTATTTTTTATTACTGAGGTTATTTTTCATTGTCAATATATTTTAAATTAATCATAGCGAAGTAATTAATAGTAGTATTTTGTTCATTGTTTAAACAATACACATTCATCAATAAGTTTAATTTTATTTGGTATTAGATTAAAATAGCTTTTTCATTTATATTTTGATTTTTTAATTTATATAGGTTTTATTTTGTTCTTGAAAAATTGAATAAATAAAGTTATTAATTAATTTAATACTTACTTTAATAGATAAATGCTTACTTTAATAAATATGAAATTTATTAAATCTCTATGAAAATGAATATACATATGAGTGTAAACATATTACATTCATTCATTGATTGTACAAATATTTTTTGAATAAATTTTATTCACTGAAAATAATTTTTAAAGAATTTCTACAAAATTGAACTGAATAAAATTTTGTTTATTGACATTGAATTTTTAACTCCCACCCACCTCAGGCAATATTTTTCAAAAAATTATTTTTACATTGCCTGGAGGGCGTTTTTTATTTTGCAAGTATATATATATATATATATATATATATATATATATATATTATATATATATATAGTACTATGCAAAAGTCTTTGGCCACTTTAAACTATTGTATTCTAATAATTGACAGCTTAGAAGTGGATGTTTCACTTCATGTTTTCTACAGAGGAAACACTGGCCCTGTTGGAGTCATTTCCATATCTAATTATATTTTCTGGCAGATGTTCTGAATGTGAGTGGAAGAAATATAAGAAACATCAAGAACGGCCGTGAAAAAGTTGTCACCCACCTCATATAAACCACATCAGATACAGTGTTTGCAAACAATAAATATCTATAATGAAAGTTAATTATATAATGTTCCTTTCAAGAAGTTACAGTACATTGTTAGTATCTCATTGTTAGTATCTCATAAAATAATTCCTGGGAAGGGATGCATACAAATCCTTCACCCTCTTCACAGGTGTAAGATTCTCTGCCAGTTGACCGCTTACAACTCTTCAAGATTACATGGATTCTACTAATGAACTCTTATCTTTAGTTCTATACACATTTGCTTGATGATAAATCATAGTTCTGATCTAACCAATTTTTCCTTACAGTAATACCTTCATCAGGTAGACTGTTGTATTGCACATAATCTATGGTATAGAGGTTCATATTGTCATTCAGCAACTACATGTGTTTCGCATTATTCAAGCTATCATTAATTTTAACCAACTTTCTTGTATCATCACTTTTTATGTATCCCCCAAAATCATCACATTTTTATCTCACCTTACTTCACCATTTTCTTTCTGTAATACATTTCATTTCACTTTCCTTTAGATCTTTTGACAAATTTCCATTTTGCTATTGAAAAGCCTTCATCCTAGTTTCATCATTGAATATAATTTTGTTCTAAGCATCAACATCCCATCATTCATACCTCTTTGACCAACTTATTAATCTTGCCTACAAATGCTTTCATTTAATGCTTGTTTCTTAGCTGAAATGCACCCCTTCAGTCTATGTTCTTTGCTTAGTGGTATTTTCAGATATTAAATTAAACAAGACACACTCATCCATCACTTGCAGTCTTTAGCTGAGATTTTTCTGTTCTTATCATCCTATGATGCAGCTTTCAAAAGGTGACCACAATCCAAAACACTTCTAGTGCATCAAAACTTCAAGAGGATTTTTGATATGTTACTTCTTGAAATTCCAAGTTCCTTTTGGCCATCTTCACTATTTACATGCTTGTTTCTTTCAGAAATTTTCACATTGATTTTGAACAATGAAACAAAATAGGAATTCTATGTAAGAATTTTCATTATATGTATAAAATAATTGATGCTGTTGCCAAAAACATGATTGCATCTATGTACTATCATATATCACTGAAATATAAAAATAATAAGAAAACAATTGCAGGATCCAAATCCATACGGCTAAATTGATTACATGTTTCTATCAACTAACTTTTAACACTTTGCTGTATGTTGATAAAATATTTTGGTAATAGCAGCTAAAAGTTATTAGATATAAAATTAGGGTGAGTGAAATGTGTATAATATAAAGCAATGATCAAACTGCTGAGTTATGAGTAGAGAAACACAACTGATTCCAACCTGTCAGACCTGGAATATTTGGATGACATAGCATTTTTTGAGGAGAACTTAGATGATCTCCAATAAGCAGTCAACGGGCTAAAGTATTATGCTTCCAAACTTGCAATGAAAGTCAATGCGCAGAAAAACAAACTTCTAATTGCTGCATTTCTTCCTACTGAAAAACAACTGATCGTCCTCAATGAGGAAGCTCTTGAAGAAGTGAGCAATTTCAAATACCTCGGTTCAGTAGTCACTGCAATGGGTCAAGGAGAAGAGGAAATTAACAGATGCATTGGTGCCGCTTGTTTCGCTTTCTATCATCTTCATGTGAGATTGTGATTCAGCCAGGAGATAAGACTGCATACAAAAATACATATCTACCAAGCTCTTGTTCACACCAACCTCTGTAGGGCTGAACAACTTGGCTGATGAGGGCTGGAGACCTGCGCAATCTTCAGGTATTTTACCATTATTCCCTACACCGAAGCCTCTGTCAATGGCAGCAATTCATCTCTAACACCACTGTTCAGACAAGATGCAAAATTTCCTCCCTTCAGCAGGCTCCACTGGCTCAGTCATGCTCTTTGTCAACAACCCAATGACATAATCCATAAATCCATCAACCCAGTACCACTCGGGAATGGAAGAAAGGCCAAGGGGGTCAACTGAAAGTAAAATACCAAGCTGATCTTGGGCCCAGGCCCTTATGGAGTTTGTTAATGGAACTGCAAATGGCTGACACTCATAATTTCAATTGCATTGGATCACCACACATGGTCCGCTTTCATTCAGGATACGGTGTATTCATTGTGTGGAGCCAGCTCAACAGACGCAGAGTGAATGCTCTCGCAGATACAGATAAACATACTACCGATTACTTTGAGGAGTACTTATTTTGAATTTTCCTGCTTCAATTGTTTCTAAAGTTGTTGTATGATGAAATAACTGAAAATATTTTTCAATTTCTTAGTGCTATAATATGTCAATATATATATGAAAATGTAACCAAACAATAAGAACAAGTAATATGTAAGACATTGTATAAAAGAACTACAATTAACTCTAAAACTAATTTAACCACTCTTATAATTATCCTTGCATTTTTCATAACTGATAAACAAAATGTTATTATTCTGCCCTATTAAGAATTTTTTAACTAACTTTGAATAAGTATAATGAAAATGTTAATGCACTTGTAAGATCTTAAAAATCTATTTCCAACTATTACTATCTGATATTTCTAACCAATGAATAACATCATTTAAAAAATCTGATTAGCTTTCAACTGATGAATATTTAGAAGTATTTGAAATAAGAATATTTTTTCACAGATAAGTTTACATATTATCATTGTAATAAACAATGTTTGCCACTATGCTTGAAATCAGTTACATATATGTAAGTTTTAAACAGTCAAGAAATATTTGTGTTATAAGTGTTATAGATATCAACATACTCTTGCAATCTACTTCTTCCTCCTTTAATTTCATCCCACCAAAAATATATAATAGCCTGACAAAGTCATTATCTAACTTTTTATCTGAAATTTTCACTGTATAATGTTCAGTTTATATGAATAATTAAGTGCATTGACAAGGAAGTAGATTATATTGAAAAATAAATAAAGATGTACAAAAAATGTTTTCTTAACCCTTAGAACCATGGGTATTCCCACAACCATTGACCCTTCCCTCCTGGCTGAAAAATGTAAAACTGTTGTAATCTATTATCTAACAGCCTTTTAGTTATTAGTAATAGCAATGAAAAATAACATTATTAATAATAATTTTTTTTAATTAAATAATAATAAAATAATCAAAAATATCATTAATTATAAACAATAGTAATGCAGAAGTGTAGATAGCTTGACTGGGATTCAGGCCACCTTAATATATGTACTTCTAGGTATCAACACAAATACTGTCTACTGTGGTTCTAAGGATTAATAACCAGGCTGCTTATTGATGTACCTATGTATATATGTTTAAATTTAAGCAATTTTCTGATAAGTTGATTAAAAAGATTAATTTTTCACTTGAAAATTTATATAGTTTCTTTTAAGATTTAATAGTCCCAGAACTCAATTGAACAATAAGCAACTCCACCTAAGCAAGATATGGGTTTTGATATCAACTGTGCAATCGAAAACACAAACTTCTTTGGGAATTAATTAATTAATTAGCACAAGTGAATGGTTAGTATTCAAAGAGAAAAACAGAAAGTAGATTATAGGTGGTACCAAATTAGGCATTTAAGCCAAAACTATAAAAGTATTACAACAATAGTAGTGCCCCTCCTTCCTCTCAAAAATGTATAAAGGAAAATACATAGAACAAATAAAAACATGATTGAAAAAAAGCATGGCTTAATAACTTTAACTGCAATGTTGGGAAGAAATCAAAGTCATGGTTCACACACCATCTCTGTCCAATATTGACTGAATTACAGTATAACATAATAATGCTGAGTCATCTCACTTCCAAATAAACAATGAAAATCAAAACCATAAATTGAAATACAAGATTAACAAGTGATATGTTGAAAAGTACAAGTTATAAAAGAGGTGTTTTTGTTCAAACACACACACACCATATATATATATATGTGTGTGTGGAATTTTTTTTAGTTCTACCTTATTTCTCAACAAGTGCATCTGTGCTGTAAAAATGATAACATATAGAAAATTAATATCTTAAGTCCTTTCTATTCTTAAAAGAATTTAACACAAGACATTATTTTTTCAAAATCAAACTAAATTTTATTTTGCTAATTCCTTTATCTTTTTTCTCTTCAATATTATGGATACTGTGAACGTCTGGAAAATTTTTATTATTCACTGTTAATTGATATGAGGTATTACAAAGAAAATCAAATGTGCAAATGTATATCTATTCTAGTAGAGCAGAAGTAGCTGAGCCTGTGAAAGTGACCTGGTGAGAGGCTTGTAATATATCTCTCTTAGCCTCTTTTTCTAGTTACAAACAATAAATAAATATACAAATACATGTAATATTTCCTTACAGTAGATGAAATCTGCAATAGATATAATGAACTTTTATATAGTCACTTTCAAATAGAAATTAAGTCATGAGGTATTTACCATTATTATTTGCAAATATTACGCTTATCTTATTTAGAATAATATTGGGATGAAAGTCTTTTTTTTTCTCAGAAAATGTTTACTACAAGTAAAAAAAAAAAACTAAGATTTCTCATAAATAAAATATCTTTTCTTCATAAAATTGAATAATTCATTTTATGCAAACAAGTAAAGAACAACTGATTTTTCCTAAGAAGATAAACTAATTAACTATTATATTTATTTAAATATGTTCATTTCCTTATTCGCATGTAGTGTAACTAATTGTATATACTATTTTTCTAGTTCTTATCTTAATTATAACAAAACATGCTAATCAATGTATTTTACTATGAGTATATCTGCATAATAATCATAATGAATGCTCTTTTGTGTATATCTAAACATAATATACATTTAATGTATCAGACATCCTTGAAATAGCAAGTCACACATCAAAACTAATCTGCACAAAAAATTGAACTTTAGATCTTATAGTCACCAGTTTAACTTTGTAAAAGCAAACTTTGATCAGTTCAGTGGGCCTTGGTTTTGTTGTTTTTAATTCTATTTATCAACAATAGCAAACTTAATAGGTATTCATTTAATTAAATAATTACTAAAGTAACAGGTTTCTCTGGTGACTAATATACAAGATAATAAAATGTGATATTTTATTGTATATCAACTGTTCTTCATATAACTGTTACAAACTAACAAAACATATAGTAGAACAAATTCACAAAATATAAAAGACAGAAATTAAATTGGTCTAACATACATGAAAAACTAAATCCATTAACCTTTAGAAACCAAGTGGCTAATATTTATACCACTACCTAGAAGTATATATACCTATGCAGCTTGAATTTTGAATAGGAAATCCCCATTATAATATCATATAGGATGCAGCATAGGCATCTGAGGTGGAAATTTTCCAGTTTCCTCTCATGGCATGAGTATGTTATCCAGGCTTCACTACTGTAGAGGAGAGTGCTGATAATGCAGGTTTTGTAGACGCGCAGTTTGGTTCTCTTAGTAAGGCTGGCATTGTCCCAGACTCTCTGGCTCAGTTTGACCATAACTGTCGTAGCTCTGGTGATTCTGCTGTTGAGTTCACTGTCAGTGGAGACTGAATTGGCAATGGTGCACCAAAGATACTTAAAGCTCTCCACTGCTTCCAGGCTGTACCCATTGATGACAATGCTCGGGAGGATGTCTGCACTTTGTGCCATGACTTTTGTGTTATTTAGACTTATGGTTAGTCCGAATTCCTTGCAAGCATGCGTGAGTAGACTGACAAGCTGTTGCAGGCTGTGCTCAGTGTGTGATGTTAAGGCTACATCATCGGTGAATAGTATTTTCCATATGATGACCTTCGTGACTTTGGTCTTAGTTCTAAGATGAGCAATGTTGAACAACTTGCCATCAGCTCTGGAGTGTATATAGACTCCCTTGCTGCAGTCCTTGAAGGCATACTGGAGAAGTATGGAGAAAAATATCCTGAACAGCGTAGGTGCAAGGACACAGCTCTGCTTTACTCCACTGCTGACTGGGAATGCTTCGGATATTGTATTATAGTAAAGTAAAGTAAAGTCGTCGGGGCGGCCTAAAGTCGGTATCAGCCAGTCAGCGAGGGAGTCTATCCCCTTTTCAATAGCGCTAGACCAAGGAGATTGTTTTAGCATCTGAGGTGGAGCGCCACACCTACCATCAGCTCCTTACTTTACCGCACAGATCCCTGTGCTACTCATACGCTGAGTTGGCGGGGACTGGTATCGAACTAGGAACCTTGTGGTTTCTAGCCGAACGCTCTACCGACTGGTTTAAGGTGTGGTTGGGGCATTGTGCTCAGAGTTTTAAGCATTAAAATGATATAACCATAAGGTATTCATCAATTCTCATTTTTATTTATATTTGCATGAATGTATACTAAATTTTACCAAGTAACTGCAACTGATATAAATCTAACAAAAATAAGTTAAAAAAGTTAAACAATGAAAAGATCTAAAGATGACAAATGTTTAACAGTTGATAGTTTTTGTAGGTAATGACATGTCAACAATATCTTCTTTTTTTTCTTTCTTTTTCTTTTTTAAAATTTAATCTACTGTATGTAAAGAAATCTTGTTGACAACAGTTTAATCATGTTGTAACCTGCTGAATAAGTGAAAAGAGAAAAAAGTGAGGTAAATTAGATAATATAAAACAATGTTTTTCACTCAAAATTTATGAGTGAAAAAAATTAAAGTGAAAATTGGTCTTTATAAAACCTTATTAAGATATTAATTATAAGTAGTATACTTTTTTTTTGTTAGATGAGAGAGTACATATTTGTGCTTCTTATTCATATATCCATAACTCTTATAGGACACCATCATCTAGATGGTATACATTGGATATTTGGCCACAACTATTTTGAGGCCATTATCATGGAGTAATGATTAATAAGCTGATCTCCAAGATTTATTACTAGTGTATAAGTTTTCATCTTAACTGGGTGCTTTATAATTATGATTTTGTTTCAAATCTAAAATAAGCAAAGTAAAAAACCATTAATGACTATTTCAATACTTTTCTAAGAGATTAAGATATGAAATATATGAATAGTTGCATAAAATGAAAAAATGTATAATGGTACCGAGAAGTTTTGGACCATTAATTAGGTTAAACATTTGATATTATGATCCATCAAACTATCAGCACCAAGATATATATGAGGTGAGGTCAAAAAGCATTGAGAGTGAACTTTTTAAAAAATCAAACAAAGAAAAAATTGATTTTAATTTAAAAATTTAAATAAAAATATGTGCACTTCTATAATAAACTGATGATGTCTAAAGAGCAGTTTAGAAAAGTCAATGTCAATTTGGTATATCTTTTGAAAGTAGTTTTTGGCAAGACAAGATTGTTCAAGTAGAGAACCCTTCATACTCACCAGATCTAGATTTGTGCAACTTACTTATTTCATAAACTGAAAATTTGTCTCAAGTGTATGATCTGGGAATGTAAAGGATACTAAAAGAAATATGATAGAACAATTTTGTACCATATCAAAAGAAAAAAAAAGGAATTTCAGAAGTGCTTTTAACCAATGGAAAACTCACTGAAATAAGTGTTGAATGCCCAGGGGACTATTTTGAAGAAAATTAACATTTCATTCACTGCCTTGGTAAATACAGTTTCAGTCATAAGACTGAAACTGTATTTACCAAGACTTTTGAATACACTACATTTTTTGTTAACAAAATCAGCATATTTGGGTTTTTTTCATTACATTTTTCTATTTATTGTTTCTTCTTATAGTAGTAGTAGTTATTTCTACTACTACTTGATAGTATCATAAGGAGGTAACAAAATATTGTTAAAATAGACCAAATAAACTAGGAAAATGACTGCAAGCATGAAGAACCAGAGTTGGAATATCAACTTGTATAACGATTTCATAGGTGACTTAAAAGTTATAGTATTCAATATTATCAGGGGAATGATTCTTTGAAGAAACAAGTCACATGCTATAGCAAATAACATCTTTACAAATAATATCTACAATTGGTTGTGAGCAAACATGTTTAATATTGTAGTAATCAGTTATATTTCTGCATTGAATGTGGAGGCACACGGTGTCATTGTTAGAGTTGTAGGAAATGGACTTGTCAACTCCGGTTCAAATCCTGGATGAGGCTGTTTGCATTTCACACTGGCTCTTTAACCATGGCTAGGTAACCAGTCTAGAAGGGAAACTGAATTCAAACCAATTAAATTCTACTTAAGAACTTGATCTTGTGTCACATCTTGCTCATGGGGAGGGGTTGGTAAATATATATATATTTCTACATTTTTACTCACTTATCTAGTTCCATGTATGAAAACAACTCCTTGGTACACAATGAAATTTACACAGAAAGTAGAATAAAAGCAGAAGTATATTTTATCCAATTGGTAGCTGTTCAACTACTATATTTAACCCATACAAATAGAAATGGTTAAAATAAGAAATACAAATTCCTGAGCCAACCTGCAAACTGAAATCAATCAATCAACAACTATGTTTTTGAGTGCATTATTTAAAGTGGTCAATACAATCCACCAGATGAAGCAGAACACCCAGCACACATCCATTTTCATCACTGAAACACAGCAGCCTATTTTATATACTTTTCTCATCACTAGTTTGTTTCCCTTTTTATTTCCTTAGCTTCTACATTCTCTATTTCTTTTAAATGTATCTATAAGTTTCACTTTTGTTTCTTTCTTTGTCTGTGTTTAATTTTTTTTTTTTAAACAACCTGGGTCATGATGAAAAGCTGAAAATATTCAATGATTCTAGGAACATCACTGAAGAAGTGTTTGGAGGTATCAGTTCATGTATGAATAAAATAAATGTACAACATATGATCATAATGATTAAGCTGATTATTCTTGGTTTTAAAAATATTGTAGTCAAGCATCTAAATTAATTGAACATTGAAGTTATTCATATCTATAGAGCATGCAAAAATACCTGGAGAGTGACCTTAGAGAAAAATGTTCAATTTCAAGACTAAGTTCAGCTTCTTGATATTTTTATAAAATATTAAACTAGTTTACTTTATTTTATGAATTGAGTTTAGCCTTTTAAAATCATTTTATTGATCCTTAGGGTCCTCTTTTCTGTGACACTCATCAGAGGATTATCATTAGAAAAGATTTTCAAATGTATACAATACACCAATTACAACATTGAAAAAAGAAAAAAAGGTAACAACAAAATTTTTGTTTATAAATTAAGCAAAACTATAAACTGATTTTTCTTTTAAACAAATTTGGCTTGCATTTCAGAAGAAAGAAGCCCCTAAGGATCAATAAAATAATTTAAAATGAATCTGCTATTTTTGGCTTTATTAAAGTTCTGTACCAGAAAACTAACCTCTTTCTTTAAAAGATTTCATATATTCAAACAAATTTTAAATATTCATAGAGCTATTCAGCTACTGAAATCAAATCATCTATGAAAACTGTAAAGAGTTTATTAAGAAACATCATGGAGACAATAGCAAACCATTTTTCCTTGCTAGATTTGACATTAGACATATACTGATATGTTTCACTTAACAGAGCCTCTTCAAATGGTAACATGAGATTCAGATATCAAGCAAAGAATACAAACTTAAATAAAAAAAATTACTGGTGTTCTCTAGAATGACTAGTTCTCACAGAAGTAACTCACCATGCAAAGTCAATAGATGGAAGCTATTCATGATCCTAAACCAAGATCAATATATTAACACCTGTTAGATTTATTCTATTATCTTAGATAGCAAACAGGTATTAGATTGGCAAGCAAGTTTGTTCTGCTTTTGTTGTTGAGAGTAGGTACATTTAGTTTTAACTTCATTTAAAAATTTCAAGTATCCTTAATTTTCCTCATAGCAAGTGAGGAACATTTTCATTGCATGATTTTTGTATCACTGGAAATACCTAATAAAGCCCAGCTGTTATTGAAAATTAAATCATTTGCAAATTTCAATGTTATCTTTAATAGATTTCTTTTTTTAAAACATGTATGTATTCAATAAAAAGAATATTCTTGCCTGATTGGATACAAGGTTAAAAGCCAAAGCATCAAATGTAAATGACTAATATTCTAATTTGGGAAATGCTTTATATAACAAAACTGTTATGATTATTCTTGAATATATGATCCTATATCATGTTTAATGTGAATAAAAATTATGAAATTAGAACATTTTAATCAATAATTATTTATATTTTTCCCAGAACAAACTATCATAGCATATTGCTAAAAAGTACATCAATACAATATTGTTTTATGATTTTGATCATGTCACCATTGCTTTATTTACTTGTACTTACTAGGTTTTAAGCTTATATCATCAGTTGACAATTGATTTCTGGTTAATGTGATTATTTTGTTTCTTATAAGAATGTTGTTATAATAAAAAATATATCTTTTTTTGTAATTTGACTACTTTGCATTTATTTATAGACTGAATCCTCTTAAAAGAATAATTTATATTATACAATGTATATTTTATTTGGCATGTCTGTTTTTCATTTCATTTAAAACAACTTTATTGGAAAATTACAAAGTGAAAAAAGTTTTATAAAGGCTAAAATGTATATTTCTGTTTTTTAAATTGTGATAAGAAAACTACGTCTTTATAGTATCAAGTTAGTTGGTTTGTCATATGACAAATCAACCATTTTTGGGTCATTTTAATGCCAAATCAAATCATTTTAATTAACAAAGGACTCAAGTTGATTACAGTACCTGTGATCACCCAATTAAATATTGAACAGGCTTATCACTGCTTTACTTCGGTGATCTAATGGGAACTGGTGATTTCAGTTTGATTTGACCATAACATGATTGGTTGGATTTTATGGCATGTCAACCCTTGTTGGGTTATTTTATGCTGAAGATTTTTTTTTATTGATTCTAGATGGGTAATCAACACTTTTTTAAAACTCAATGTTTTTTAAAGCATTTTTTAAAACTCATTTTTTCTATTCAACCCATAGATGGGACCTTAACAAGCACTACCACTGTAGTGGGAGTAATGGTGATGAAGGAGTATTCCACACTCCTGAGAGTTCCAAAATTGAAACTTCACCATTAGATGCAGTTTAATATCATACCCAGGACACTATAGTATCAGGTCATTGACATCTGGTTTAGTATCTTTATAGAGTAGCTATTTTTTTTTTCTGAAATGGATAAGGAAATATCTATAAGATAAGCCTCATTGGTTTGGTTTGTTTTGTTTTATGGCATATCAACTTCAGTGGGTCATTTAATGGTGACAAAGTTTTGAAATAAATTCATTCTTAATGGATACTCAATTTTTAAAATAAATTCATGTTTTTCTATTTAACTCATAGATGGGACCCTAACAGGTATTACCACTCCGGGTCAGAGTGAACCAGGGAGAAATGGTGATGATGGGGTGTTCCACATTCCCCAGACCTCAAGAACTGGAACCTCACCATCCGATAGAATTTGTCATTGCCAGGACATGAAAACCCTCAGCCACCACCTCCTAGCACCCATATGATAAGGGTTGGGGCTTGCCATAGGGGCAATAGAGTTGGGGCAATCATATAGGTGGTAGGGCTTGAAGTGACCAGCCAATTGATTGGATAAATTCTGCAGAGTTTCATTTGATCTGCTTAAATTATATTTCTTTATATACCTTGTTTTTTTTAGAGAGCATATTGTTAGAAGGTTGAATCTACAGATCAATTCCAGATACTGGATTAGTAAGGGTCATTGACTATTCATTTCAAAAATTAATTCAACTTATTAAATATGTCAATAATAAATTAGTACCCTATACATTAATCATATAACTTGCCCCCATCAAGAAATGATTAGATATTTATATTGTCTTCAGGAGCAAATAATGAGTAATTTGCAGATGTTTTACATAAATTATATAAATTTCTCTTAACATTAGTCTGTTTTGGACTGAAATGCTTTTATTGTTAATGAATAGTTAATAGTCACATTTTTCCCTTGTAATAACCTCATATAAAAAAGAATAACTTACATGATCTTTTCAATGCATTTGGTAGAAAATACTTCAGTTGCTAAAGGATTAAAAGTACAAAATTAGATGTTCACTTTTATCTGCCCCCAAAATTTATATTTGGCCAATAAACACCACTGTTGTGCAATATTTGTGTTGTACAATGACAGTCTGCTTTGACATTTTTTTTCTTTTTTTAATAATGTCTACTTAGGAAATCACCTGATATAAATTATAGCTCTTTCATTGTAGATGCTTTAGTGACTTTTCTTTTTTAGTCAGGTTACAGACTCAGTGATAATATGACTACTTTGGATGATCTCTTAAATAGATTCTTTTGAATTGTATTCAGTATAATTTTATTTTAACAATTTTATTATATACATTAGTAATTATCAAAATCAAATATATTATTTCATATTTAAGTTTTCTAATTGAAACTATCATAAAATTCTGAAAAAGTGTTACTTTATTCAAGACCATGATTGTTAATGTAATTCAAAGGTAAATCAAAATTAAAGGCAAGGTTGTTAAGGGTTGTTATTGCATCTTTATCTGGAAAAAAAACTTTAAATGAGCCAGCTTTCATGGTTAAGTGTTATAATTACTGCACAGTAGTATTCATTTTTTAGATGTATTACTGTGGAGAATATTATAGTAGTGGCTTATTATTGGTAGTTACAAGATGAGTTCTGTAATGTAAAGACAAATACCTATTTTGGTTATGGTCTACACAGAATATGAGAATGGGCTGAAAAGTTCATATGATGACATATCAGCTGTTGACAGCTTTTTTGACCAATGGGATCCAAAGACTGCAACACCAATGGAAGAAGTGTGTGGATTGCAAAGGGCGCTAGGCTGAGAAATAAACCTCATTGGTCATATTCCACATTCTTGGTTAACCCATGATTTTTTTCAGTTGATCTTCAAGTAAAAAAACTGAAAATATATCTTAAAGTGATGAATTTAAAAGTTAATCCTTTCTGCATATTTTACTTCATTTGGTAAATATCAATTGTATAGATTATTTTTGATAAAAAGGAATTATAAAGAATCTAAATTTTATTATCAATTATTCAACTTCATGTTTTTATAAAATTGATTTTCTATTATGTATATGTTATACACTTTAAATTACGAAAGTAATGTGCTATCTTACATGCAAATCAGAATGTCAGGTTTTCAAATTTGTATTGTATAAAACTTGAAAATAGTATCAATTAATATTTCCAAAAAGGAATTAATTATTGAAATCATGTAGAAAATTATCTGATAGACTGGAAAAGTATAGGATATAATAGTGTAACCAAAGTAAGAGGTTGTTTTGTGTCTTCTATCAACTTCACTATATAGAAAAATGGCGGAGTGGTCTATTGTCGGTATCAGCTAAACATTGCTAGTGCTAGACCAGGGAGATAGTTGTGCTGAGGTGGAACACAACACCTCCAGTCAGTTTCCATATGCTTTAGTGCACAGATCAGATTACCCAAGCTGTGCTACTCATGCATCGAGTTGACAAGGGCTGTTACTGAACACAGAACCTCGTGATTCCAGTTAAGTAAAGTTTTATAGAGAAAATATGAATCAATTTTTGATAATACTTATAAATTCTAGATACCATTTTAAATTTATGCTATAAAGAATTTGCTTTCCAGAAGATAATGATTTTCACATTTTGTTAAAAATCAAACTTAGAACAAGAAGAGCAAAACCAAGAAAATGTTGGTGTTCCATATCTTCTGAGTTGTGTGTTAGTGATTATAATATATCTTTAAAGAACTGCTTGAAATTAATGATTTGAGATATTGAAATCATTATTTTTATTTCCATTCCAATAGAGTTGCTCCTATATTTTTTAAAATTATTTTTGATGTCTGGTTAATTGATATGTTGTCAATATTTATCACAACAAAACAGAAAATGTTTTAACAGTTTACATTTATAAACTAAAATTTTTTTTAGAGATGTTCATTAACTAGTAAAAATGCTAATGTTACAGTTTATAATATAGAACCCATGTATAAGAATGAATGTATTTTAGTGATTATGTATAGGTGCACCCACACTTCTAATTTGAGCTTTACTTCTGATTTTTTTTTTTTTAAATGAATGATTTTATAAAAAAAAAATGGGAGCTGCAGAATTCAAATAAATAAATCTTTAAAGAAGTAAAATTTTGCAATATATCTAAATTTTAACTAATATTGAACTATGCTTTCCTTATGGTGATTAGTATTTAGAAAACAATTAAATCAAGGTGTACATCACTCACAAAGTTTAACTGAGGTCAGTATGTTTTATTACAAAGAAAGTTTAAAATGTTCTGAGTAAGAGTATGAAAATAATTGATATACCACCTGTAACTCTTAATATCATACTGTTAAACTTCATAGAACAAAATATTCATTTCACAAATGTTTTACCCATTCAAAGCTTAACAGTCACTGGTTACTATGTTGCTTCTGTCTTTATAATAACCAAAGGATAAATGAGCTTAGACACCACATGTATATTGTTATTTAGATTAAATTTAATTATAATGAGTGGGCAACTTATTACAAAGACTTTAATGATCCAGGTTAATTTAAAAATTGTTTATGCATATATAAGTTTAAGCAATGGAATGATCTTTTGATATTACTGAAAAGTTCCCTGATAATCCATTATCTAGCAATTAATAATTCTTAGTGTCCAGTATTCTTAGTGTACAGTCACTTATTTGATAGGATTTTTTGCAAAATCATTAATGTCCAAATTAGATAGAGATTGTTTTTGAAAAAGGCAAAAAATAAAAAAACTTGGAATATCAGACAGTTATAATTTAAGTGGAATAAAGCACTTACAAAAATATGGCATACATTCTTATCTTAGATTTGGAATATCATAAGAATATTATTTAATTCAATTACAAATTAAACCTTTCTAGGTATTATGACTTATTGATTCTTTTTCTTTTCAGTGCTAATATACTATATTAGCCATGATTTTTATGTCATAAATTCTTTAGAGTTCAGCTTTCAAAAGCAAATAAGTGACTTTTGAAAACTTAAAATTGAAATTTGATTTACAATGAATACATAAAATAATCTGTATAATATAAAATCCAGTAGTACTATATCTAAAAGGTTTCATTCTCATAGGTCAGGTCTTTAACTTGCAAGAGAATGTTAATAAAATATCAAAGTGAAGATCTGTAACAGAATCTCTACATCCATATCATTATATCCATTAGATTATGTCAAACTTAAAAAAAACAACAATGCATTTCCAAATATATACCAATATATTACCATATAGATGAAAGAATAGATTTCTAAAAAAAAAGAAGAAAGGGAAATTGTACATATAAGAATCAAATGGAGCATAAAAGATACTTTTACAAATGTGAACATGAATAATTTGAATGCAAGCAACAAGGGACCACATTCCAGAGCGGCTATCTTAATGTCAACAGACATTTCCTACCCTATGAGGTAAACACAGAAAACTCTTTATATTAGAAGTTATTTGATGTTATTTCAACTCATCAGCTTTGATTTTTGTGTAGACAAGAATAAAAATTTAGAATATTAATCAGCATAACAGATTTTAAAAAGTATACTACATTTAATTACCAGATGAAAAACTGACAATAAACAGGAAAATATCACCTTATGAAAATGAATTTCTTATCTCTACATATATAAAGTAAATAGACTTAAAGCTGGATTTTCAACTAAAAATCTTTAAATAAACTAATTTTTATAGTATACATAGTATTCATTAATGTTAAAAGCTTAATAATTGCTTTTATTCCACTTGTTTTTTATGTTAAGTCTATTAACATGAATCAAGGTTTTTTTAAAATATATATCACATTAGATTTTTAATATAATTATTGAAAATGAGATTGACAAAGTAAATCAAAATATGGAATGAATTTTTTTCATCAAGTTCTTCAAAGTAAAGGAACACACAAACAAAAATAATCATTCATATTTATCAATCAGCCATTGATTTTTTTCACAATTTATATTTTAGTTAAAATCAAAGCATGTGAACCATTATAAGAACCATAACATTTGATCTCACATTAATATAGAAAATTGAAACTAATGTTACTAATCTTGTATTACAAGATTAGTTTGCAAGTTGTAAGCTTCTTTGATATCCTAAATTTCAATAAATTCAGTGTGTGTATATATATATAATATACACATACTGACTTTTCACTTGAATTTCATGAAAATTCCATTTCTCATTTAGTGTACTGACTAATTGGTTAGTTAAAATCTTACATCATTGAACTAACAGTTCATTGCAAGAAAGGTGTTTGGTTTGGTTGTTTTGTTTTATGGCATATCAACACTTTTCAGGTTATTGAATGCCGAATCAAATCATTTTACATTCAGTTTCCTACAGTACTTGCTGTTGCTTAAAATGGTCACCCATTTAAGTATTGAACAGGCTCATTGCTGCTTAACTTTGTTGATCAAGTGCTTTCAACATGACTTGACCATAAACCCTGGAAAGTTGTGTATACAACAAAAGATTATACAAATAAGCTGCATTTTGATCTGACATTTCCCATGATGTGACAGAAAACCAATAAAGTCTCGAAGTATTGTAAGATACTGCTGGTCACTTTTGGTTAGGGATAATGATGCTTTAGATCAGAAAATATGCCTGACACCAGAGTCCTCATCTGATGAAAATTTTTTTGGTCAGACTGTTGTTTTTTTTCCTCTCAGCACATCTAGACTAAGTTAAATATAAGTAGAATAAGTAAAATCCAAATATGTTTATCATTAATTTTTGGCTAGTATTTCTTTCTTAATTTCAGTTGCTTTTTACTGCAATTATCATAACAACCTCCTACACTTGTTAGCAAGCAAAGTGGATTTAAAATAAAGCATAACCCTAAAATGACTCAAACTCACAGCCCTTTTACTTGTAAAGTCTGTCTGAGTGCAACAGCTGCCTTATCAAATAGGCTATATAAAACCTTTTGGCTGCAGTTATTCAATATAACCATATAGTTATTCTTTATTTTCACTGACTACCTAATATATGCCTTTTATATTTACATACATGATAGTAGTAATATTATTAGATAGATATCAGAAATAAACAATTGTAATAAAAATCAACTGAAATTAAGATGAAAGAAATGTTCATAAAGAATAAATAAATAATTGATTATGCTTCAATTTACAAATTTAAAAAAAATGTTTTTGTAGAAATGGAAAAGTTTAACAACTATCTAACCAAAAATTATATCAAAAGTTAAGGTAAGAGCTATATATCAATACTTATGTTCTTTAATTGTATGACCGTTATCATCTTGCAACACCCTCTGGTTAAAAATGAGACCGTCCAAATCATCCAAGATGAAATGCAAAAGTGTAAATCTTAACTATCTGGTGTTGCTTATCCACTGAATTCTTATTTTTTATCAATGTTGTCACCTCAGCTAGATAATGGGCCATTCCATTTTTATTATAAAAAAAAGAAAGGAAAGAAAAAGAGCATTCTACATAGAAAAAATAAGAAAAAGAAAGAAAGAGAGTAGGGGAAATATATAGAGAGGGGGTGAGTGCATGGAAGTGATAACACTAATCTGTCTCAATCGAACATAATGAAAATATAGAAGGAAAGAAAGAAAAAAAGAGTGAGAGAAAGTTAAATCAAGATTATACTTTTTACATATTGAACTATTTTGCAATAGCTCTTACGTAAACATATCAAATGTTGTAATAATTAAATTATCATACTGTGGTATATCCACAGGTCTTGCTAGAATTTTAATAAAATTTTAAAAAGCAAGATGTATAATATGCAAATTTTAAATGAATTACCTATTCAAAGAGAAAGTGGTATACTTGTTGCTCAGTTTTCAGATCTTAGCTATTTCATAAATGTCCTTGAACTTAATAATTAACAACATAATTAAATATCAAATTGTTTTCCCATTAGGAATTCATGTTATATTACATTATTCACAATACCAATAAACCAAAATTTTCCAACCTTCTTAAATGTATAATAAACAACTTTACATTTTTCAACAATTACAAGCTTTTTTCTATTTTAAGTGCAAGTTATGTGCAAATTTCTAAATAGCACTACATATAAATCGCAAATGATTTTTCCCATATAATTCTCAAACAAAAATTTACTTTCAACAATCAATGGGTAAAATGATAAAGATGGCCAAATCTGTAAATGCCAATCATAATATAGGGTCAAAAAGGTAATTATTATCAAACAAGAGCACGAATAAACTTCAAACTAACATAATGTCTTTATATATACTAGCAAATATATGCACCCTCCGGGTGCAAGTATTTTAGTTAAATTTTATAATAAAATATCATATTAAATTAGAAAGGCTAATGAAACTGAATAAGAATGTAGATAAAAAGATTTTGAACAGAGGGGGTATGATTGAAAAATAGAACAACTTTGAAACTAACTCTTCCATCATTTTCCGTTACTCCCGTCTTTCATTGGAAAATTTTCCTAATTAAACTGTTTAGTTAAAATAGAAAGTAAAGAATAATATTACAGTTATTTCTTCTTGTTAAGGGATTTCTTTTAAGATTTATTGAAGATATTTTTGCTCATATTCAATAAGATAAAACCAAACAATTAGAAATCAATAATACTAAGCATATATTTATTAAAATCAATTTTTTAAGATCAATATGCAAATTAGCCTTCCCATTCACACTGTAAATCTCTATTTTGTTGTATATATAAATACAATTGTATGTTATTAGTATGTAGATATGGTCAACAGTCTTAGTGATGTAAAACAATTTTATTAATAATTGAGGTTTAAATAAAAATAAAATCATGGAGAATGTGATGTAAATAACAAAGGCAATTGTGACTTGAGTAGTGATATAGTTTCGGTTACAGACAGACAAACACACAATCTCCATTATAATAAGATATATATATATATATATATATTACACACACACACACACACACACAGGGTGTTCGGGATAAATTTGACATACTTATATTTGGTTATTTTTTTCCGTAGGTTGGAGGTATTGACGCACACTACACATCATTTAAAAGCTTGGATCCTTCTTCATTCATATACGTGATGACAGATATAATAGATGACTGGAACCCACCTGAATCATGGAAGAGAATAACTTGTATCATGATGATCTGCGCTGACCATCAAAATAAGGAGATTATGGTTGCTGCCCAATGCTCCCTGAACACTGTAAAAACAATCGGGCATGAACTGGAGAATTGCAATAGAGACTACGAGGCTGTGGCTAGAAGAAAGCAATATAACAGATGATCTGATTGTGTTCGTACAGCAGAATTCCTTGAAAATCTGCAGAAAAAAGTGTTGGAGATTGGAATTTGATCATATGAATTGAATGTTTCAGCCTCTACCATGAAGATTGCACTCAATGAAGACCTTCGCTACTACTCATACAAGTGTTGCAGAGGTTAAATGCTCCCAGAAAAGGCCCATGAAAATCGTCTGACAAAGGCGAAGAAACTTCTGAGCAAAGTGAAATATCCTGCTGAACAACAAACAAATTGGTTCTTTTCCGATGAGAAAAACTTTTGCCAAGATCAAAAGCACAACACACAGAAGAACAGATGGCTTGCATACAGTCCAAAGGACACTCCTCATGTTATGCAGACTAAATTTCCCCAAACTGTGATGGTTTTTGGATGTGTGTCTTTTGAGGGTGATGTGATGCCTCCGCATCTTTTCAGAGAGGGTAATCAGGTTGAATGCCTACATGGAGTTGCTAAACACTGTAGTCAAGCCCTGGATAACAAGGGTAGTCAATGGTAGGCCATATGTATGGCAGCAGGATTCGTCCCCCTGCCACACCTCTGGGAAAAGCCAAAAATGGTTGTCAGCAAATTTTTATGACTACACCAGTCCCAATGTTTGGCCTTCGAACTCCTCTGATCTTAACCCCATGGATTATTATATATGGAACACCAATTGCCATGCCAGTACTACAAAAGCCCAGTTAATCGACAGAATTAAGGTAGTTTTTAAATAATCATATAAATAACAATATATATTATCTCAGTTTGCAAAATTCTTTATTTTAACTTAAAGACACGGAAAAGGAAATATTGTAAATACAAAATTCTAAAGATTAAAATGAGATAATAAATCTTACAGGTAGGCATGAAAGTCATGATTTATAGAAAAGTGAATAATAATGGTTTATTGGTACTGTAAACAAGGGATTAAAAAATGAAATTTGGGTCAATGGAAAAGCCAGAAAAGTGTGAAGCAAAATTTAAAAAATTTTCCACTTAACAATCAAAATATACACATCTGTTAATATTAGCTTGTTATATGATAACAACCTCCTAAAATCATATTTATTAATGACCTCCATATGTTATTTCATTAAAGTTTACACTTACAGGATATTTTTTTTTACCAAAAATCAAAACTAATAACCAAATAGCTATTTTTTGTTACCATAGATTATGTGATTAAAGTTATCAAATCCAGCACTTTTTATAAGCAAAAACATTTAATTTCCATGATACAGGTTTTGTATACAAAACTTTAATGGGACTAATAGCATTTTTTTCATAGATGCAAATATAAAATCTTAATTCTCAATCTTAAATCCTTACAAAAAAAAAAAATAATAATAATTTGACTGAAATAACTTTTCTAATAAAACTATTAAATCTTCTACACACAGCATCTGTAGATCATTTTAAAGAATGGTTGTTGAGATATACAGATTTTTTTTTTTGTAATTAGTTTGTTTATCAGCAGCAGCAACATTTTCTAGGGTGTCTTCCCAAATAATTCTGAGCTTTACTTGTCATAATTTGCCTTGTGTATATGCTTGCACAATTTTTCATGAGCATCATATTCAGAACAAACATTTTCTAAACTTTCAATAACATTTTTTTATGATTGCATAAAGTAGATAAAGCTAAATGCACTTTGACCAAACCTTAAAATTTTGAAATCTAATATTCTAATCCTATGTTATACTATATACAAGTTAACAGAAACTATGCCTCATCCAATCATAATCTGGTACTCTGAAGGGTAGAGGTAGGCAGATCCCAAAGGAATTTACTTTTATACATACCAAAGGCTAGTATGACTATATAGTCATAAAATATGCAGTACCCAAATAAATGTTATATCTGTAAAATGTTGGAGTAGGAATCTAAATAATACTGCACAAAAGATCCCAAAGACTGGAAAAATGTGTCCTAAATATTAACATTCTATAATGTAAGGATATTGTTAATTTAAGGCTCCAAACATTACAGAAAGGAATATATATATATATATATATATATATATATATATATATATATAAGGTATTTTGGCTATCTTTCAATAATAATAATATCAATGTATAAGGATTTAAAAGAGAAAATAAAAGAATTAACAAATGTAATAAAGGGATTTTTAACACGTAATATAGGTAAAGTATTTTCTAAAAGTAAATTTTATCTCTGCATTACATGAAAGAATTAAATATCTACAAGTCATATAAACAGTCATATACAAAAACAAATATATAGAAAGAAAAATAATGACAGTTTGATGAAAATTATTAACAATATATGTTTTCCTTCTTTTCATTAAAGCAATTTTAAGTAAAAACTTTCTAAAATAACTTGCTTCTCAATATTGAATGATGTAGCCAACTACATTTTTTCCCACTTGTTTAAGTTGTTCTCTAAAAGATGTAATTGCATTTAATATTTGTAAATACTTGTGGATACTTAAGTTACTTTATTCATTAGGAGTTCTAGTAATAAAAACATTAAGGACTTAATCCTATCAAAATTACCTAAAGCATTACATTAGTATATAGCAGCAGTGAAATGAAATCCAAGGTTTGTCAAGTAAACTGAAATACCACACCAAATTGTTAACATTTATGCTAAAAGTGAGGAATGTTGTAAATAACTCTTGTACAAACAAGTGGGTTTCATTACTACACAAAATATATGGTTATTTTTTTTTTTTTTTTTTTTTGTTTATGTACTTCAGCTTTAGTTTCAATTTTTATACACCTTTACTGTTAATTAGATTTTACTATTAATCACTTGTCAAAAGTTTATGAATCTTAAAAAGTGTAGATTAACAAGAAGAGAGAAGGAAATTGTCCATAGATATTTCTGTATTGAATACATTTTCTGGATTATTATCCAGAAAAAGAGTTGTTCTCTGATAATTGATGCAAAGAGCAAACATATTATAAGGAGAGGAACCAAATTGATGCACATCTGAAAGCCCTTACATTATATATTTTAGAAAATTTTTGGGGGAGCTCATTGAAATAGCTGTAACAATTTGCTAACCCACCTCCAGGGCTGACGTTTTGGAAAAAAGTGTATTTTTGGGTACAGTGTGGTGCCTTTTTGAAATTCGCACAGTGAATTTTAGACACCCTGTGATTGGTCGGTTTGAGTGTCCCTGTGGGGACAGGGAGAAGGCTGGCGATTCCTTGGCCTCTTTTGCACTGCTGCTGTGATCAGCAGTGGATGTATCTTCTTCGGCCCTAGGGCCTAGCTTTTTTTTCGATAGCTAGTTGTCAGCTACGGACTATGTTCGACAGAAGGCTGAGCCTACATTTTTCTTTCCTTACTTTATGTAAAATTTACTGATCAGGGATTCCTGGTACATACATTTTGGTAGGCTGAGCCTACATTTTTCCTTCCTTACATTAGAAAAAGAATTATATTTGAAAGGCTGTGTGGCAGCTTAGGATGTGAATGTCCACTTGGAAAGAGTTTACAAACAAATAAGAAATGCTTCTCTGAAGAAGAAGAAGAAGAAGAAGAAGAAAAACAGGACTCAGGACCAAGTCTCTAGAAAAAAGAAAGCAAGAAGAGATTTTGTGGATGAATCTCAAAAATAAGGACTTTGACCACTGGGTCTATGATTGTTTGAAAAGGTATCAAACTAGCTGTAAGGAAAGAAGAAGAAGAAGAAGAAGAAGAAGACTGAAATAAAGGAAAGAATAAGAAGAAGAAGAAGAAGAAGAAGACTGAAATAAAGGAAAGAATAAGAAGAAGAAGAAGAAGAAATGAAATAAAGGAAAGAAGAAGAAGAAAACTGAAGGAAAGAAGAAAGAAGAAGAAGAAGAAGAAGAAGAAGAGAAGAAAAGAAATAAAGGAAAGAAGAAGAAGAAGAAGAAGAAGAAAAAGGAAAGAAGAAGAAGAAAAGAGAAGAAGAAGAAGAAGAAAGGAAAGAAGAAGAAGAAGAAGAGAAGAAAGAAAAGAAAAAGAAAGAAGAAGAAGAAGAAGAAGAAACTGAAATAAAGGAAAGAAGAAAGAAGAAGAAGAAGAAGAAGAAGAAAACTGAAATAAAGGAAAGAAGAAGAAGAAGAAGAAGAACTGAAATAAAGGAAAGAAGAAGAAGAAGAAGAAAACTGAAATAAAGGAAAGAAGAAGAAGAAGAAAAGAAATAAAGAAAGAAGAAGAGAAGAAACTGAAATAAAGAAGAAGAAGAAGAAAAGAAATGAAATAAAGGAAAGAAGAAGAAGAAGAAGAAAACTGAAATAAAGGAAAGAAGAAGAAGAAGAAGAAACTGAAATAAAGGAAAGAAGAAGAAGAAACTGAAAAAAACTGAAATAAAGAAGAAGAAGAAGAAGAAGAAAACTGAAATAAAGGAAGAAGAAGAAAACTGAAATAAAGGAAAGAAAGAAAATAAAAAATATTGGTGCTGGCTTAACAGTACTCTGTCTTTGGAAAGACCCCCGTCACCCCAAAAAAGCTATTTCAAGTACTTCCTTTTGTAAACTCCTTTCGATACGTTATATTTTTTCTGTACCATTGTTTTTTAAGAGATTTTGTGGATGAATCTCAAAAATAAGGACTTTGACCACTGGGTCTATGATTGTTTGAAAAGGTATCAAACTAGCTGTAAGGAAAGAAGAAGAAAGCTGAAATAAAAGAAAGAAAACTGAAATAAAGGAAAGAAGAAGAAGAAGAAGAAGAAGAAGAAGAAGAAGAAGAAGAAGAAGAAGAAGAAGACTGAAATAAAGGAAAGAAAGAAAATAAAAAATATTGGTGCTGGCTTAACAGTACTCTGTCTTTGGAAAGACCCCCGTCACCCCAAAAAAGCTATTTCAAGTACTTCCTTTTGTAAACTCCTTTCGATACGTTATATTTTTTCTGTACCATTGTTTTTTAAGTATTGTTCTTTGTATATATATATATATATTATATTTCTCATTTTGTTAATGAAAATCTCCTGCATAAGAACATTAGTACAGCCAAATAACCCAGCTATATTGTAGGCTTTTGAATAAAAAGCATAGTGAATTTTAAATTATAAGTGTCTCTCTTGTTTTTGGCTCCAGTCTCTTTTCTTCGGTTGCTGCTATTTCTTTTTTAAAATTTTTTTTATTGTTAACTGTAAGTTGAATTTTGGAAACAACCACAAATTTCGACAACATATAGATAATTCTACTTTACAAAACTTGGAATTATTTTAGAAACTTCTCTTATTAACCCTTTTAATCTTGGAATCATGGGTATTTTTCTCTTTAATTTTGTAGAACAAAATTGACCTCCAGACTATACATGTTACTAATCTTTGAATAAGTATATCATCATAATGATGGAATATATGTTGTTTAATGCCAAAAGCACCAATTCCTGCTCAATCATCGAAATTAAGTAGTATTGAACCTAATTAGAACTTAGATGACCACTTAGGAATACCAAGTACTTTAAGCAGTCTGGATCATTGCGCTATATTAAGCAATGCTAAGTAAATGCCTGTAATTATACCATATAGTATGTGCTATAATATAGTAAAACTTTCATGTATTAGACTTAAATATATATTTCTCTTTTTAATTAGTTATTTGAGAATACAAATATTGTAAATTATTCAAATATCTTTCAGAAAAAAACTATTAAGAATAACGTGTGTTTTTAGAGTATGATACATTTAAGGCGCGATTGTTACTATTGGTTTCAAAGTCTTTCACAGGTGCATTGTCTTGGTGATAAGTGACTAACATGCTGCTTTGAAACCAATGGTAACAATCGCACCTTAAATGTATTGTACTCTAACAAATAAATACAGCTCTTACACCTGTAATTGAGCACTTATATATATATATATATATATATATATATATATATATATATATTACACAAATGCTGCTAAACATAAAAAAAATTATATTTAAAGATACTTAGATGTATCTTCACAAATCTTAAATTGCTATATTTGATTTTTAAGTGATTGGAAAAAGTATACTGAAATATAGAAAGTTATCTCTGCTACTATTCTAAAATTATGCCTATTTCAGAATCAAATTTGAAGTTTATAAACAACCAATATCTTTTAGTATATTAGTTAATTTGTTACTCATTTGTTTTCTTTCCCCAGTTTTACTCACACTCATAGGCTTATTCAATTTTGGGGAAATATTAGACATCAGAGCTGAACAGAACAAAGTCATTTTCAGTATTTTGAAAACTTATCCTAAAGCCTAAGAACATTATTAACTTCCAACAGGGTTACTTTTCAATATAAGTTCAACATACCCAGCTTTATAATCAGCTGACATTACTGGGGATATCTAACCACTTTTTAATCAAATGAGAAACTTCAAATTGGCAAATCATTTCTCTTTTTTTTAAATCCTTGTAAAGAGGATAAATATTAATAACCTGAACATGATCCACTGAATTACAAGACATTAAATGTACATATCATAGTGATGATTTTAAAAATTTTATTTGCTGTTAAAAATAAACATTACAGTATTTCTGTTCCAAAATTATCTTTAAAAATCTTTGGCTCTTTATTAAAAAAAACAAAAAAAAACTTATATGATTAAAAAAAAAAAATTCTTTGATGCAGAAGATACATCATCTTTCTCATATATTTACAAAGTAAATAGATTATTTCTTAATGAATTATGGAATCTGAAAGTACAACTTCATTATAAAAAATTTTTCACCAAAATTATTTCTACTGTAAACCATTGAAATTTTTTTATTCATATTGTTAAACTGTCTTTTTTCCCCACCCCAAATGTGATGCAAATGATAATTTATTTTGTTGGATGGTAGTATTTTAACATTTTTAAATTTGCAGAGATTAAAAATGCCTTCTTTCACTAAAGTCTTTATAATTTTAGATTATTGGAGACTGCAGTGAATACAATGCATCTTTTTTCATCAAAAAATACCTCTATTTTCTTATTTTTCATCATATCTGGCAACTATTCATTTCAGACTAAAAGTACTGTGTGGTGTACAAGAGAACTGGGTATTTTCTGTAAATTCTAATCTGAAATTGGTGGTGCACATTCTACACAACAGTCTCTGGTATATGTAGCTTTGTCTGGTACAAGGTCTCAACAGCGTTGACCTAGGGAGGATGAAATTTATTAGACTAGCGGACTATCATGAGCTTGCTAACCATCATCTCTACATATATAAAGGGCAGTTAGTGTGTATGTATTTATATATGTATGTATATCCAGATGAAATTATGAAAATAAAACAATTTATGACAAAGTAAATCTATATACACATTAAATATCACCAGTTCTTGTTTTTTCTGCAAAAATTATGAAGATTTTATTTATATTCGAAGATACTTAGAAATTGAAATATACATTGCATTAAAATTCTACTTAAAAATGTCCAGCATTTGTAACTCTCAAATGTAAACAAATCAATACACCAGATATCCCCCCCCCTCTACCCAGTCTACTCTGGGTAGCTACTTCTAGTGCTACAATAAAGAAAGAGTTTATTAATATTTACAAAGCTAAATATTGTGAAAATTGGTTTAGAAAGATTGCATTGTGCCAATCTTCCAAGTAAGGATGCCCAGACTGCCTTTAAAATTTTAGTATTTTTAACTAGTTCCAATACTGAATACTGGTGCCATATATAAATTAACTACTACGCAGAATCAAACAAACACTCTTTATAGTTTGTTTTTCGTTTTTTTGGGTTTTTTTTAATAAATCATTCGGAAAATACCCATTACGTAATAAATTGAATAGATCAAAACAAATAGAACTTACTAAATTTAACAAAAATGGGACACAGAAAGCGAGAGAAGAAATCAGGATCCAAACGAAGGGAAATAACTCAACGAATTATTTCTCTTGTGTTGTTTTTCAGAATGTGCTTGCTTTGTAATTCAAGTTCACGATGAATTATCTCCCATCTATTATTTTCTTCATTTCCAGATTGTTGTTTCAGTAGTAATAATATCGTAAAATTGAAATTTCTCATTCATAATAGTATATACCCAGTAATTGGCAATTTCGATTGTTCTTGAAAGATTGAAATGTTCCAATTTTTGGGATAGAAAGTTTTCAATTCACTTTTTAAAAGTATACTTCAAATACATATTTGAATGAAGATTAGATCACTGACGGGCAACTCAAGCTGGCTGTGGACAAATGTACCACCATGCATTTTGAGAGGAAAAACCCATCAAACATATACTCCCTCCACAACACTGAAATCAAGGAATCTTCTTGTGAATGTGATACGAGTATTACTGTCAGCAGTGATTTACGTTGGACGAAACACATCTCTAAAATTGTCAAGAAGGCCGAGGGTGTCCTGACATTGCTCAACAAGACCTTTGTCAGCCGCTCACTGGCTATCTATTTAAAGCTATGGTGCGGCCACACTTGGAATTTGCATCACCAGTCTGGAACCCCTATCTCACTCAGAACATTAACCTCCTAGAAACTGTACAGATACGTGCAACCAAACGAATACCCTCCATCAGGCATCTGCCATATTCTGAATGTCTTGCTGCCCTGGGAATGGATTTGTTGAAACTTCGACGTCTGGCAACTGACCTGGTAAATGCTCATAAGGTCATTAATCATCTTAACAACAGCAACCTTGAGCACCTTTTTGATCTTGTTTCTAACACACGTGGGCATGCCTACAAAGTCAGAAAACAGCATAGCTCACATGACTTTCGGAAACATTTTTTCATGCTCAGAGTTGCCGAGGCATGGAATAAGCTGCCTGCATCCGTTGTGGGCTGCCAAAACACTGCATCTTTCAAAGCCTCCATGCTTCCTGTAGTCCGCCAACACTATATCTGATACTCCCATCCACACACATATGCATGCACACGCACACATACATGTATATTATTATTGTACGCTGTTCATGTTCTTGACACTAATACATTATTCTGGGTACTAGACATGAGACTTTCATGAGTTGTGGTGCACCTGAGCACTGTACACAATAAATTTCATTATTATATTATAAAAATATGGTTTTCTTGTCTTAAACTATCAAAACAAATTAAATTAAGCAAATTGTATACTTGTGTATAATTTAAAATAAACCTTTATACTTGTCATAGAATATTAAAAAACATTTTCATAAAATAAATCAACTTTTATTGTATGTCTAAAGATAGATATAGTTAGTGTAAAATAAAATAGCAAAAAATAAATAAAAAAAAATTATGTATATATTATTACAAAAAAAATTATGTTTGAAATAAAATATATAAATAAGCTTTTACAGAATCCAGTCCCTACAGAAACAATGAGTAGAATAAAAAAGAAAGATAATATCATTAAAAATAAGCAACACTGATTGATTAAGAATGATAAAAAGAGATTATTTCATATTTATAACACTTTATATATATATTTTAAATACCTATGCACAATCATTTATGTCTTCAATGATAAATGTAAAACTGAAAGTAATAAAGAAAATTAAATTCACATATTTTCAAATCCTTTTTAACTTTCTGAGCAAAGAATAACAAACTATCTGTTTCAGTCTTTCAAGGAAATGATTGTTTTTTCATTGAAAGAATTTCATAAATACTAGAATAAATAGTAATCCAAAGATGCAATATCTAGTGAATATGGTGGTACAAACTACACAGCCATTTTCTAACAATTTTTACTTAGTCATAAAAAGCATGCAATTTAATACTGGTGGAACATTATACCCTTTAGCTTCTCTTAACTAATTCACATGTTTTCTATCAACTGCTGTTATAAGTAAGTTGATGGGGTGGCCTTTTGTTGGTATCAGCTTGACAGCAAGAGAGTCTAGTGCTAGACCAGGGAGATTGTTTTTGCTGAGGTGGAACACCACATCTACCGTCAGCTCCCCACTTTATCACACAGATCAGATTACCCAATCTGTACTACTCATGCGCTGAGTTGGCAGAGACCAATATCAAACAATGAACCTTGCAATTCTTTGGCAGGTACTCTACTGACTGAGCTAAACCAGTTTGAATTATCATTTGGTTCCTCAAAAGGATTTCACCTCCTCCTTTGGATGAAGAAGGATTTAGGTATAGTTAATAGTGATTTATTTAATTTGCTTCACAATGTTTTGCATTTCACTCTTTTAAAGTATCCACCTTCCAAAATCAATAAATTTTCTTTTTTTTTTTCTTTTAAATGTAACATTTTCCTTATATATAAACAGCCAATCCCACATTGAAATAGGGTTCATTAGTAGCAGTTTTTCCCACACTATACTCATGTAAATGTTACATGTGAAAGTAACCAATATAACTAAGTTAGTGCAAACAATTTTCACTGCTTTATTTGAATATTTTTAATATCTCCCATGTAATATAATATTGGTTATTCTCAAATAATGTCTATAAGTGAATGCTATCAAAATCAACTTTTAATTTTTTGATAATGAATTGACCGTTTCTGCCTTTTGAATATACTAAAGCATGTGCCAAAACAGATAATTTGATGTTCTAGTGTAAATCATTTAAACAAAAATCTGAAACAATAAGAAATCTAATGAAAAAAGAAAGAAAAAAAAGAAATTAGTATTAGTAATTGTTTTTGAAGATAATCAAAATTTGAAATAATTATACTTCATAATATTACCAACTATAATTGATAAAAGTTAATTATAACTGGGAAAAACAAAGCCCAAAATAATAATGTCTTTTGTAGCACATTAATGAAAAATCTATCAGAATATATTCATGTACATTTTGCTTTTATATGTATTATATGTAACATGTATGAATTAGCAACTTCATGATTCCAGTCTACAAAAATTTTAATCTTTCTCAAATATTTTAGTTGAATGGCTGTCAGGACTGTGCTTAGTATAGACTTGGCAGCAGTATCCCATTAATACATTTGAGTAAAGATGATAGACAAATTAAAAAATATCTTTAATCTTATCAAGTATGTTGACTATGTTCTATGAGGTAATGATATATGATGGAGACATTTCATCTATGATCTAAAAGTCTACTAAAAATTTGGTATGTGCCCTTAAGTCAAAAAGGTTTAGAGCTCTCCTTTTCGAAATGAAGGCAATTCCTATAGATGACAATTTTATTTGCTTTCAGGATGAATTAAACATTCCTGATCAATTTTAAAATTAAAAGGTTCCAGTTGCCTCTCTAATACCTTTAAAATACTCATGGAGGTCAAGGAATAAGTTCTATCAAAATCAATCAATTAGACTAGAAGTCTATAAGTAACAAACAAGCAAACAAAGAGAATTATTTTTAAATATCTTAAACATTCCTTGACAATTGTTATAAAAACTATAAAGAAATAAACACACACTCATAATTACTTGTACTTCAGGAATATGGGAATTGTGAGATTTCAAACAAGAAAAAAAAAGGAACCTGGTGTTGGTCAATCTGAAGGTGGAATGAGACAGTGTAAGATAGCATTGAAATTGAAAATCCCACTTTCATCTGTGAACTAGCCATTAATACATCCCATTAATAAAGGGAAGAAAACCACTGTGTATCATTCAGGTTGGTTTATGCCTACAGAAAGTTGTCTTCATTCAATTAAACAGAAAATTGAAAAGGAGAACCATTGCAAAGCAGGAGATATGGTCAATGTGTAAATCAGCTTGAAAATGGCCATATGGTGCCAACATTACAAGTGTTATTATGGCAGAGCAACTAAAACAATCCACTTCTTAAATCAGTCAACATTCTGAAGAGAAAGGCACATAACATAGCTGACCAATTGTATCATTGGGATAAAATATTTACAAATTTCTTAATGGCCATCACAGCCAGAGACCTGGACATGCTGATAAAATGTGAACCTAGATTCAAACACAGTAAGAGAAAGCAATAGAGTTATTGAATGTTCTTGCATTATTCAAGTGAGGTACAGCAATTTTCACAAAAGATCCATCGATTAATGATGTTCTGTGAGTTTCCTCTTGGGGCTTCCATCATAGAAGATTTTATAAGTCCTGAATAAGGTATTGCTAAAACATTAGTTCCAATGATTGATGACAATTTTCCATTTTTTTACTGAGACTGACACTTGAAACCATGCTATTGCCACCACACTCAGTCAAAATGGCTGGCCAGTTATATTTTTTCTAGGTCATTAACAAACAGTAAGTTTGCTATTAAAAAGAAAGTATGTGTAATTGTCAAAGGCTTTCATAAATGGAGTATTACCTTTTAAGTAAGCATTTTTAACTTATTACAGACCAAAAATCAATTTTTTACATCTCTGATGGGAAGCAAGAAAGAAAAATTAAGAATAACAAGATTGCAAGATGGCGACTTATGCTTGCATACTATTTGTATGATGTGTTTTATTATCCAGGTAATAAAAACTATGTTGCTGACACATTTTCCAGAATTCCCTGTTCAGTTTCAAACTCTGCCAGAGTTACCTAATATATGATTTATTACATATAAAATTCAAATTTTCTCCTTTTAGTTGAGATCAAGAGGATAACAACTTGCCACTATGTCTGTTGATATCACCATATAGTCAAAGTAACACCTTAAAAAAAAAAAAAAAAAGAAAAAAAAAAAAGCCCTTTATTGACATCATGTACCTTAGTGTATCAAGCACCATCACCCAAGATAAATAATGAACCATTCTGTTTTGATTGAAAGGGAAGAAATAGAACATGCTACACATCAGAAAGAAAAAGAAAGAAAATATAAGAAAAACAGAAGAAAAGATAGAAATAGAGAGAGTGAGAATGAGAGCATGAAAGTCATAACATTAAACAGCCACATATCATCAGTTTCAATGAAATGGAAAGAAAGAAGAAAGGAAAAGAGAAGAGACAGACAGACAGACAGACAGAGATAATATAAATGATATAAAAATAATAATAAACATAAAATAAACTAATTCAAGTGGAATTATTCTCCTTAAGTTGTTTGCAAAAAAAAAAAAAAAAAAAATGATTGTTTTTTGAAAAGAAGAATTTCCATAAATAAATATCTTCCAACAGTCTTGTTGTTTCGGAACATCTGGAAGTATACTTTCTCACCAGGGAGGTACCGCTTCTTTGGCACCGTCATAGATCTTCCCGGTTTTGTCTGTCTCGGGAGCAATTTGTCGAAGACAGACCTTATCTTACGAGCAAACATTACCTCGGCCGGAGATAATGACGAAGGTGTACTTTCGTTTGGCGTAATCCTGTACACCTGCAGAAACTGCTGAAGCCCTTTTTCGGTAGGTGTGCCTTTGGCCTTCTTCAGGGCTCTCTTTAGCGTGTTCACAAAGCGTTTAGCTTGACTGTTGGACCTCGGGTGGTACGGAGGGATGGTTATGTGGTCGATTTGAAACGTATCACAGAATTCTTTGAAGTCTCGAGACGTGAACTGTGTGCCATTATCGGACACTAAACAGTCTACCACTCCAAAGCGAGTGAACAGTTCTTGATGCGTGGGCTATAGGTTTATGTGACCCATCTGGCATTTTGTGTAAAATGCATGCTCCGATGCCATATGAGCTGGCGTCGCTGGCAACAATAATCTCTAGGTCTGGGTTGAAGTGTGTGAGAAACAAGTCCGACGTCAAAATTTCTTTGATTTTTTGAATGTTCTATGGCATTCGGGAGTCCATTCCCAGGCCTTGTCCTTTTTTTAAAAGTTCCTTTAGAGGGGCATGTAAATCATGCATATTAGGAATAAAAGTTTGGTAGTAATTAGCAAGTCCTAAAAAACTTTGTAGTGACGAAACATTTTAGGGAGCCGGCATTTCTTTGATAGCTATAGACCGTTCTGGATCTGGCCTTCTACCCTTTATGTCAATTATGTGCCCAAGGTATTTTATTTTCTCCATGAAGAAGTCGTATTTAGATTCTTTTAGTTTGAAGCCGTAGTCCTGAATCTTTTTGAAAACTTGGTGGACATGTTGTTTGTGCTGCTCCATGTCTTGACTTTTTATTAAAATGTCGTCCAAGTAGGCGATTAAAAAATCGAGTCCGCCCAGCATTGTATCCATTACTTGCTGAAATATTGCTGGGGCGACCTTGATCCAAAATGCCAACCTTTCAAACTTATATAATCCCCGATGGGTATTAATACAAAGCAGTTTGGAGCTTTCTTCTCCAATGGGTATTTGTAGATAAGCGTCACTGAGGTCGATTTTTGAAAAAATCTTTCCCCCACTCATTTTTGTGAATACTTCATTTGGGCATGGCAAAGGGTAATGATAATCCTTAAGGGCAGCGATGAGCCCCGTGGAGAAATTGGCGCAAATGCGGGTTTCTTTAGATTTTTTTTTTATGTAGACGGTTGGTGCGGCCCATGAGTTATATTCAATTTTCGAAAGAATGCCGGTCTTCTCCAGTCTATCCAGCTCTTTGTTGATCTGTTCAAATGAGGCAAATGGCACATTTCTTTTCTTCTTAAATACTGGCTAGATATTATCCTGTAATGTGAGTTTCGCAGTCATTTTTTGCAACGACCAAGACCCCCAGAAAAAACATCAGGAAAAGTTTTTTTCAATTATTCTATTAATTTTTCTGACTCGGCCGTTGAATTTTTATTTTCTGGCAAAAAGTGTTAATGGGCGAATTCCATAACTCAAATTTTTGCATAGCGTCTGTGCCGAATAAATTGTTTGTATTTTTTAGAACAAACATTTTTAATTTCTGAGTTTGCCCGTTTAAAGTTACATTGGTGATAATTTCACCTTGGAATTTGATTTTTTCACCCGTGACAGATCTGGCTATTTTTTTCGTTCTTAACATCGTCGGTTTACCTAGCTTTTTCCAAGTATAAGCATTGATAATCGTTAAGTCTGACCCAGAATCTAATTGGAGTTTTACGTTTCTGCCTAAAATTTGTACCAGTACATATTTTCTTATGTTACGGCCATCTTGCTCGACTGACTTTGTCGTTTTTATGCTGCTTCTTCCGGATTTCTTTTTCCTGCAGTGAGAGGCCTTGTGCCCGACACGGTCACAATTTAGGCATTTCTTTTTCCGGTACATACAGTCCCTGTACCAATGAAGGGATCCACATCCAAAGCAAGGATTAGGGGGCAAATTGTCGTGTTTCTTCTTAGGTGAAGAAGGAGTAACTTGTTTTTTGGGGGGAGGTCTGAATTTGTTTCTATTATCACACAATTTCCTAATGTGTCCTAAAGCAGACTGTTCGATATTTTTTGAGTCTTGTTTTAAACTGACAAACCTTTGAGAGTCTTCTGCCAATTGTTGCAGAGTCAAGGTGGGCTCGTTTTCCAGCTTATTTAATACCCTTCGTCTAATTTCAGCGTCTTTCACTGATACTAAACCCTGGCAATAAATTAGACATTTAAAATTGTCAGAGCTTAATTCAGACAGCTTAAAATCATCACAGTGTTTATTAACTGTGGATGCAAAGGTTGTATAATCCTCATTTTCCTTTCGAATTAAGTTCATGCACTTCCGTTTATGGAATAATGAAGTCTTAGGGCTAAACAATTCTGTTAAGAGTTTGATAGCTTCTGAAAACGTTAATTCGCTGGTCTTTCAGGGCAAAATATAGTCAACAAATCTGGTGTGCTCAGTCGTGCCCAGTTTGCGTAATAGAAGGCAGAAATTTTTTGAGTCTGTCCAAGTAGCACAGTCGGACGAATATAAGTCCTCGTATCATCTGTAATACAATTCAAAACTTATATTTTCATCTAGTGCGTAAGTAAAAGATTCTATTGCTGTCCAGATAACATTCTGGGTAAATGCATTCTCGTTGTCTGTGTTTTGGCTCCTGTCCGTTATAGCTTTCATTAACAATGTATGATTAGATGCCTGCTGTTCTAATTGAGATTTTTGTACTTCAATCAATTTTTGTTCAGTTTGTAACTGTCTTTCTTGAAATGATTGTTCAATTTGTAACTGTCTTTCCTGGAAAGTCTTTTGTAGCTCAATTTGCTGCTGTTGCTGGAATTTAATTATTTCTAACATTTGTGCCTTAAAATCCTCCATGTCAAATAATATGTAGAATGAACGAACCAAAAAGTTTTGAGAGAGAGAAAACCAAATAAAAAAACTCTTATGAATCCAGAAAAAAATGTTGTTTTTTTTTCTCGTACAACTTACTTTTTTTTCTTTCAGCAAGTGTTATTTTCTCTGCTAAATAGATCCTTGAACAAAAACGGATTTTTTGCTTATTTGGACTGACAAGTTCTTATAAAAAGAATTTCTCTATTGCAGAGCAGCTACGATTTTCTCATAATCCGGATGTTGCGGTTTCGAATTTCAGTGTAGCTTGGTTCACTTTTTTTTCTTTTAATTCACAAAGTTCTTTTTAGAGTCTTTTGGGAGATCCTTAATCATCTCTTCCAAGTTTTGTGTCGTTAAAATACGATAGTTGTGCATGAAGTCTTTTGAATCCTGTTTCGTTGGTGTTGTTGTTGTAAACGATAACCTGCGTAAGTTACTTCGAATCCTTGGTCGCCAGTTGTTGTGGGGTTTCAAGGGATCAAAATGAGACAAAACAACGGGTAATAAATGTAGGAAAATGTGTTAACAAAAGAGTAGACAATTACAGTAAAGAAAAGTGGGAATTGCGTCCGACAAATAGAGTTATGAGCTGACTCGCATTTGCTTCAAGCCATAATTGTAACCTGGTATTTGTAGTAATCGTTGGCGCATTCCCTTATAGTCTATAGGGTATATCACCTATAACAAAGACACAGCAAAAAGCAAAATGTATCTGGTACTGGGGATTCTGACCATGGCAGCACCTCCCCATTCTAGAAAAGGGAAGGTTCTAAGTAGTTTGATAGCTTCATAACACTGATCACAGTGATTAGGCGATGTTTTTATTTTCACCTCAGTGTCAAGGTAGTTAAATATCAACAATCATAAATGACATCTATAACTGTATCAAAGCATTCTGCTTGGGACCATCCATTCAGACAAGTATAATTGTTTTCATTTTTTTTATGCATTCTATTGTTGAAGCAAGTTTAAACAGTTTTTAAAAGCACAAGGATCTTTTGGCTGGCCATAATTTTTATGTGCAGTACTGAAATTTTTCATATAAATTTATTTCCTGCAGGATTTTTTAAAACAATAAACAAGTAAATTATTGATATCAGAGCACAAATAAGTAAACATCACCTCTAGAATACAGGAAAATAAGGTCAGACTCTAAAAATAGTGAACAAATTTTAAAATAGGACATAAAAGAATAAGTTAAATTGTAAAAACACCCTGACTGATAATAATGAATGACTCTGAAATTTATAACTTTAAAAAATTAATTCAAGACAATTTTTTCAAATGAAAAAATCTAAATGCAAACCATGATACATTACACAATTATTTCAATTTATTACAAAAAATAACAATTCTAACAAATTATAAACCAGAGATAACAGATAATACTTTAAAATCAGATATAGTGTAACTTATACAAAATTAGCAAGCACAAATCATAACGAATTTAAAGTTTGAAATGTCGTAGAATAGCCATGGGCATTCATACAGTGTAAGGGAGATAAATGCATACAAATGAAATTTCTGCGTATAAATAAGTAAAAATGCATGGTAGCACATACAGTAAAAATATACTGCATATTCATAAGAACTGTCATTCAATATGTTTGGTGATCCGTAAATGAAAAAACAAACATTAGTAATAATTTTTTAAATATATAAAAATCTCAGAAAATATGTTGTGCAAAATTGCGCATTTTTAAACTTACATTTTTAGATAGATCAAATAAAGCTTTATTTATGGTTAACATATTGATCTCAACATGTCACCTTGTGATGTTTAAAATTCACTATTAGATTTTTAAGCGATTAAAAATAGGCCAATTGAATAAGAGAAAATACTCTTTTTTTTTTGCATGAATTCAAAGAAAAATATTGTTTTAAAACTACGGGGGAAAAAAAAAAAAAAAAAAAAAAAAAAGAAAGAAAAAAGCTACAAAATGATTTTTTTAAATTTAAAAAAAAATCTTTTTATTTGTTCTTCAGGATCAGATCTTTCTAGAAATGTAAAAATTCGGGACTGGAAAATTTTTTTCTTCAAATGACTTACATTCTGAATTGATAAAAGAACATTTTTTTCAAGTTTTTAAAAAAAAATGAAATAAGCTATTTAAAATTAAGTCATTAATGAATAAAGTTGAGATAATTTCATTAAAATTGAACAATTCCCTGATTTTTGGTAATTGTTTTAAAATTAAAAACAATTTAAATTTTCTCTTAACGAATCTAATAAAAAAAAAGTTTAAACTGAAAAATTAGTCTTCACAAAATATGACAACATGCCCCCAAGTATGTAAAAGGTTGTGCAATACAGAAAAACAATTAAAAAATAATAATTCGTATCTAAATGTAATATAAGTACAAACGATATACAGAACATTTTGCAGTAGAATTTAAAATAAAAATAAATAAAAGGACGACGCTAAAATAAGCAGACGACAAAAAAATGGCGGCTACAACAAAACAACAATAACTTGCTCCGTTGAAATTTCTAATGGAATCATAAAATGTTAAAATTCGCCGAAATAAAAGTTTAGTTTTTGTTATACTTCACTTTTTGAGGTTTGACTGACTAGAAAAATGTAATTATTACATTTCTTTCTTTTTTGTAATAAAATAATTCCATCATTTCCTGATTATTTTCATTTAAAAAATAATGGTGGAAAACCTAATTGTAACCGTTACATAAATTGTTAAATATTCAAAGAAAAAAAAATGGATGAGCTCGTAATTCATTTTATTTGTTCTGCCTATTTTTATTTATTTATTTATTTTCTTTACTTAAAAAGTTAGAAAACTATTTTTATTTTTTCTTCGAGCATGGATTAATTGTAAAGACTGTTGTAAAGGGAAATAATAAAATTAAATCTTTTGCCAGTCGCTTCCCTTGGAAACAAACGTATTGAAAATTCTCTCTCGCCGCTGCAGTTTTAAAATAAAGAAATTCGAAAATTTAACTAAAATATCAAAACAAGCAAATTTCTTGTGCTGTTCTTAAAACTTAAGTGATAAAAAAATTATCTTTAACATCAATTTTAAAAGTGTAAAAATGGCAGTCTCGATTCAACACTGACTGACATCGCCACTGGCTTTTATCTTGGCTTCAATTTCCACAAACCCGTTTATTTAATTATTTATTTATTTATCTGGGCTTAAATGAAAAACACCACTGACGCCGGTGTAAATGCCTATTTTTTTCCCCAAAATTAATGTTTCTTTTTTTAGTAATCTATTCCAATTCCATAGTTTTTTTGGTTTTTTTGCAGCATTTTCTCAACTTTATCCATCCATACCAAATCCTCGTAAATTAATCTTACAGCATTTTCGGAATTTTTCATTAAATTGAATTGAAGTCTATTCGAGCAAAAAATTTTGTTTTTTCTTTCTCAAAAGTGCATTATGTGTCAAGTGAGGGAAATTGTTATATAAACAATATTAAGAGAATTAAAAAGTACATTATTCTTTCAAAAATATTTGAATGCCACTTGTTTTCCATTCACTGTAAATTAATTAAATAATTTTCATAAAGTTTAAAACATACAATTAAGTCTCTTTGCATGAATAAAAAAAAACGGAGGAAAATAGTGTTTTTCGGTCGGATCACGTCTTTAAAAAAAATTTTAAATCGTAAATTGTACTGTCGACGAGCCAGAATTTTTTTCTTCTTTTAAGGCCAAGAAAAAAAAAAGACATTAAAACACACAGCACAATTTGTAAAAGAACGAATTCATTTAACAGAAATACTTCTTAAGGTAGTTTCAAGTTACGTTTAATTTTAAAAAAAGAAAAAAATAGAGAGAAACATTTTAAAGCTTTACCGAAGTAATTAATTACAATTAATCTGAAAAATAACATGAAATTACGACGGAAAAAGAAAGAAGCTCTTTAAAATGACTTGCCTGATCGAACTTTTAGAAGATTGGAGAAATGTGTGGCTCCAAATTGAATAATACATTTTGGTTGTGTCCGAAGAACTTCACGGGCGAAACCCTCGAGAAGAGTCTCAAAGCCTTTGGGCACCCTCAACTTGGTGTTTGAAAACGGTACCGACATGGTTCGTTTACAAAACGAAGAATTAACTTTGTTTGTCCTTTAACTTCAATAGCAAGACACACGTGTAATTTCGTGCTCGCAAGTGTTAAACAACGACGCTCACGGGAAGAGCTTGTTGCCTAGCAACAGACGCAATGGAATAGCGGTTTGTTAGAATCGATATTAAAAACGAACGCGTTACCTGGGTAATACTCAAAAAGAGACAACTTATTATCATTATTATTATTATATTTGGTTTTATTTTATTTTATTTTAACTCTTTAAGTTTAATGACCAAGGCTTTTTTCTTTTAGTAATAAATACGCACGTAAAATATGTCACCTTGGTAAATTGATACGATAAATTAGGATCTACGGCGTACATCGTAATTTGTATCGAATCAATTTACCAAAAGCGTTCGACCGTTATTTTGTTTATTTTTATATTTTCATTTTGTTAAAAAAAAGCGTTTGTACAAAATTATTTTTAGTTTTTCAAAATATCAATTAATGAAAAGATAAATGTCCTATTAAAATATAAAATTTACCGAAATATATATTTTTTGTCAAATAAGAATTAACGCAAAGAAAAACATCAATTTCATTCTATTTACATTTTCCCTTTGGGCCTTTTATAATAAAAAAAATCAAATTTAGATAAAATTCCTTTGAAATAATTTAAAAAACTAATCACATTTTTCAAAATATTTTTCAAAATAATTGATTGCTTTAAGAATTAACCATATAAATGTACAATGGTAATGTTGTGGTCCTTTACATCATTGATTTATTGAGCAAAGTTTTTATTATTTTTCAGAAAAGAGAACACCCTCCGTAATCGATAGCAGTAATTTACTAAGTAATTCTAAGGGAGATTATTATTTATTGTATCCCTACAGCTGTGATCGATTTTTGTCTTCGCCGCCTCTTTTACTGGCAGTAAAATAGGCGGCGAAGACAAAAATCGATCAGGGTTGTAGGGATACAATAAATAATAATCTCCCTTAGATAAATGTGCATGTCCGTTTTGGGTCGCGTAGGGGTCGCATGACAGTTAAAAAAAAAACATTCTCGAACTCTTCGAGCAGTAGATAGTGTCTCTGTCCCTGTCAGATAATGGTAAGACAACATGGCTAGTGATGTACAAAACACACACCTGCTAAAGGAACGGTTTTTTTTTATAAATTCCACCAAAACAGGTTAATTATTGAATTTTAATAAAATTTTCAGTATTTAGAGCAATAAAAGATTAAATTTCTTTTAAAATACATTGTTCATCAAAATTCTGAAGACAACTTTTTTTTTTATTGTTCTATTGTCATGCACCCCCCTCTCAATCCTTTTGTTAATTTGACTCACTTAATAAAAGTTCACGTGAACGATTTTTTAAAACTTAATTCCAAGAAGAATAAGATTTTTTTTACATTTTTTATAATGGTTTGTTTATTTATTCGTACGGATATCTTATTTTTTAATTTAAAACCCCCGTAAAGTAAGATACAATATTGCTCTTCTAGGCATTGTTTTTTGTTTTGTTTTGTTTTTGTTTTTTTGTTTTGTTTTGCCTAATTCGTTTTCGTAGCTATGGATGTGGTTAAAATTCAGGTTAAACTTTTTTTAGAGGTTTAAAATCCGTAGATTAAACTCTTCCACTCACAGCAGGTGACTGGAATTTTGTTAACTAATATATTGTTATTGGCATCCTTCCGTTTGTGAAAACCAATGGAGTAGTGTCCCAAATTTTTTTTTAATTACGTAGCCTGGGCGAATTGATATGGAGGATGTACTATTGCCCAAGCAGCAGATCCCCCTCTCCACACTGTCGCTGTGGTCCAAAGGAAAGGTAAGAGACCAATGCAGTTTGGCAATGGCTGTATCGCAGGAGTTGCTACAGCGCTGAAGTTCAGCATTACGTCATCTTAGGGACTCCGGCTCTGGATTTGTTTTTGTGGTTTACTCCCCTAACTGATATAAAAATGCTGAATAAATGAATTTATGGTGGTTAAGGTAGAGTTGTTTGATGTAAGTTGGGAGGTCACCAGTTTAAAGTTAAAATCATGAAATATTCATCAAAACATAAATCACACCATAAGAACATTTAAATATGTAGGCACATGACATAGAAAACAAAACTCAGTGTTAAAACAAATAACTTGTATTAAGATTAAGTTTACAAAAAGGTAATGCAGGATACCGGGCAAAGTTCTTTTATAAGTTTTTGTTCAAAGGTTAATTTTGAAAGTTCATTATAACATGTGAGAAAAGATGTTATAAATCTCGAAGTGAGAAAGAAAGGGTAAGATTTCAGAGTTCACAAAACAGTCAGGTGTAGATAACTGCTGATCTCATTAATGGCTAATTATAGAGAGGGAGATACAATTGTTCATACCTTTTAAACTTGAATGTGATTTAATCTTACACAGTAGACGTGGATTCATTTAGACACGTAAATTCTTTCTGCTTGATATCCGAAAAAGGTTTTAATTTATACAAATCAGGTTGGCTCCAAATCGAATCTATTTGGTAAATTTCTTTTTAGGCGTGAACGTGTCTGATTGGTCGAAAATGTACAATATTTATTTCAATTTTTTTTTCTTTTATGATGCGCGAATCCGATGCACATAAGACCTATTTTGTCATTCGACTCAATCGCCGTAGTGAGAACTTCCGGTTCACCACAAATTTAACTTAGATGAAAAAGTATTTTATCTAAATAATACTTTTTAGTCTTTGTTTTTTTAAGGGTGTTTTTTTATTGGATGATATTTTTCCTGAAGGCCTACAAGAGAACCAATATAAAAAAGCTTAAGGGAGATAAATCTTTTCTGAGAATTTGTGGCACTCTTGAACTTTATCGACTGTAGTAAATTCTTATACTTTAAAAACATAAGACCATGAAGCGATAGATGTGTTTGAAAAATGCTTTATTGTGAATCAACTCTGTCATTAAGAATTTCATTGAAAAAGTTACTTTCTTTGTTCTCTCACCACAAAAATTCATAAACATATGATGTATATCTGCTTGAATGAATTAACCCTTACCCTAATACGGAGAATGTTCTGAAATTTTCCAACTTATATTGGCAAAATAAAAAATCCTGATGATATAGTTGCCTCACTATAAAGCATTGTTCAAACCTATCTATTGCTTAATGCTCTTATTTTTTTAAAGGTATAAGAATTTACTGAACGCTGCTACTACAGTCTAGAAAGTTTAAGAGTGCCAATTTATTAGCATTAAAAAATCACAAATTATTACACTTTTGTTCATCCATACTTTAGAAGAAAATGTGTGTGGCTGGTCAATAATACATCATAACATTACAATGAAAAGTGCATGGATTTTGTAAGTGCTTATTATTTACTTTTATCAGGTTAGCCTCTTTCTATTTTATATAATTTCCACATACTGCTTATTCATGAAACAATATGTGTATGGTTGTCAGCTGTTGGGACACATTTCTGAATTCTTTCCTTTTAATAACACCACGCACTGTTTATAAAAAATATGGACTATATTACCTTTAGGCACCCCTTTTTGATCTTGATTAAGAAAGGACATGTTCTTAATTTACACCATCAATATCCAGTTGTTTGTTAGGGGTTAGGGTTAGAGATTAGGGTTAGGGTTTAGTTTTATAATTCTTTAAAAATCTAAAAATCGACTGTTAAAACAACTGGATATTGACAGTGTAAATGAAAAACATGTCCTTTCTTAATCAAGATCAAAAAGGGGTGCCTAAAGGTCATATGATCTAAAAATATTACATGTTCTTGGTAGTTATTTTCCTGACCTTCCACCAAAATCTTTTTAACATTGGTAGCCAAAGAAAAACTGAAGCTCATACGGTGGCCAGTGCAAAAAGTACATGATCCTTTCGGCATTCCTCTTTTGGGGCGGCTCAGGCACTGGGCATTTATCATCACTTTCCGGTCCAGAAGCAAGGTTCTTGGTATGTATAAATGAATTTATCTTGTTTTTCCTTCCACTGTGTTCAGTGTTAGTATATCATAGATATAAGTAAAGTAGGCGGAGTGGCCTATTGTCGGTATCAGCTGGACAGTGAAGGAGTCTATCCCCTTTTCACTAGCACTAGACCAAGGAGATTGTTTTTGCATCTGAGGTGGAGCACCACACCTACCATCAGCTCTTCACTTTACCACACAGATCCAAGCTGTGCTACTCATGCGCTGAATTGGCGAGGGCTGATATCAAGCATGGAACCTTGTGGTTCCGAGGCGGATGCACTACTGACTGAGCTTGGTGAATATGGACTTGACAAAAATATTTTTCCCACCATATGTCAAAACTGGGACCACAACAGTGCCATTGTACATGAATTAGTTTTACAATTATTCAAAAGTGAAAGTGAAACTTGGAATTTAAGATTTTGTGTAGAGTTAAACAAAAAAGCTGACTTTATAATGTGAAATCTTTTTCACTTACCACCCTGTCGGCTGCAACTTTAGAATACACTGACTGCACCTTACAGAGGGGTAAAATTCCCACCCCCAAAATGGGGCCATCTGTTGGTGACCTGTGATGCTTAAGGATGGAATCCTGGTGACTGAGCAATCCATAACATGCAACACTCCACTTTGGCCCTTACTTAGCCTAGACAGGTGGTCAGAGAGGGCCCCTCCGATCAATCAGCTGGTCACGCCAGGCACCTATATGATTGTCCCAAACTCTATTGCCCTAATGGCAAACACCCAATCCTTTTTATCATATATATGTTAGAAAGTGGTGGCAGAGGTTCTTAGTGTCCTGAGTATGATATTAAACTGAATCTAGTAGTGAGGTTCCAATTCTGGAGTTCTGGTGAGTGTGGAGTAGCCCTTCATCACCATTATTCACAAATCCACTCTGACCCGGAGTGGTAGTACCTGTTAGGGTCAATAGGTTGAATAGAAAAAAAATGAGTTTAAAAGATTGTTTAAAAAAATATTGAGTTTGAAAAAAAATGTTGAATATCCATCAAGAATGAATAAAACAAAACATCTTTGGCATAAAATAATCCAACTAGGGTTGACATGCCATAAAATCCAACCAACCTTTTTCACTTCAGTCACTCCTGTCCTGGTCACTTAAAAACTACCTTCCTCTTCAGAAAGCAAGTTGTTTTAAATACATGCCAATATATGAGGGAAATTCAAAAATTATCTGCACTCTTATTTTAAGGAAGCCGAGTTCATTGTGGATTATTTGATAAGGCAAACATTGACTAATCTACAGAGAACAAGCTACCTATTTAATAACTTTCAGGTTCACCATTACCATCTCTCAAGATTACTGAATCTTCTCATCAGTGGTGGAGGTTAATGGGTGTCCTGCTCCTGTTTCATGCGTCATGCTTGTCTGGCTAGTTTTAAACTTCTCTATACACTCATACACACATCTACATGGTAGTGCACTGTTCCCGTGTTGTGCAAAAAGCCTCCAATGAATTTCAGTCCCTGACACTCCTTCCAGCCAGAGAAATCAGGTCACATTCTTGGTGCATACTGCTAGTGGAGCAGCCATGTTTACACTGTAAAGACAGCTAGCAAAATGGTGCAATCAGGCTCAAACTTCAATTATATGACCATAACAATACCAACTATAAGTATGCATACGTGGAATGCAGTATTGTATTGGCATTTCAGTCTCAGAAGACTATAATAAAGTTTTTGTGACCCTGAAGTTACAGCGCCTCCTGTGACTGTGAAGTCTGATGTTTGAAAAACATTCTCGACCACAGATGTCGCATTTGAAGGCTGTCCCTGAAGATGTTGATATTCTGGTGCTTTGTTGCCGCTGCTTTCTTCTAGACCTCTTAGCTTCATGGTGTTGCGTCAGGGTGACTTCTGATATGAACAGTCCTCTACGGAGATTCTGCCACCTCTGAAGGCGGTCCAGAGCCAAAATTTTCCCAGCTAGAAGGGCAATGCCAAAGCACCTAAGATCATTCTTGCAGAATACTATAAGTATGCATATGTGAAATGTAGTGTCACAATAATAAAGACATGTTATGGTAAAAGGGTGGATAATTTTTTACTCTCCCTCGTAAATAGTTCTAATCAATATAAATATAATTTGTTGAAGAGACGCCAAAATCTAATAGAAGACATTTATTCCATTCCAATCATTCTAAATCACCCCATAACCTTTGATTCCTACATAGCTGCTTTGCTCCCAAATGATACGTAATAAGATAGTCACCAAACTGATATACTGAAAATTGGTGGAAAAATAAAGAGGTAAGATATTCCCTGAAGTCCCCTGATAATTCATGAATTTCTCTCTTCCAAGCTTTGCCAATTTAGAAATGTAACAGACAAAGTAATAGTCATTATCTATCATGTTTCTTTGTGCAAACAGCACAATAGCTAATATTCTCTGCTTCTGTTTGTAACACACATCATCTGATTTCAGAAGATCACTTTCAGATAATTCTATATAAAAAGTAAAGTAAAGTAGGCAGAGTGGCCTATTGTTAGTATCAGCCAGACAGCAAGGGAGTCTATCCTCTTTTCACTAGTACTAAACTAAACTGGCACATATATATATATATATATATATATATATATATATACCATTGAAACATAAATTTCATCTTAAGGCTTTATTAACGGCCGGATTAGCTCAGTCGGTAGAGTGTTCGGCTAGAAAACAAAAGGTTCCAAGTTCGATACCGGCCCTCGCCAACTCTGCATATGAGGATCTGTGCGGTAAAGTAATGAGCTGATGGTAGGTATGGCGCTCCACCTCAGATGCCAAAACAATCTCCTTGGTCTAGCGCTTTGAAAAGGGGATAGACTCCCTCGCTGATTGGCTGATACCACTTTAGGCCACACCTATGACTTTACTTACTTTTTTTTTACTTCATCTATACAAATAAGCAATTATTGTTATTACATTAAGTCAATAAATCCTTGATGTAAATGTCAATGAAAGAGTGTCCACCAAAGTTTTCTCTTTATTTTCAATTTTATTCAAGTTTTCACTGAATTTGTTGGGCCCTCAGATGTTGGTGCCTGAGGCAATTGCCTATTTTGCCTAAAAAGTAACACCAATAGGCAGTTCCAAAAATCCATTATTAACCTATTTTCAATTTTAGTCTTTGAACTGTATAGATATTGTCTCTGACACCTGCCAGGGAACAGTAAAGCTACATGGCTATCTTATCTACCCTTATCAATTAAACCTTTTTCTATTTTGTATTCCTTCTATATACTGCTTGTTCATGAAACAATATGTGTATAGTTCTCAGCTGTTGGGACACATTTCCTTCTACTTGTAGGTATATTGTGTATATAAAATATTAAATGTTCTTTGTATGTACAAATGAGTTTTTAGAAGCTTTTATATAAACCGAAACATTTAAACATCGACATAAACGTAATAAATTCATCTTTTTTTGGAACATTTTGTTTTTCCAATTTCTATATATTGTCAGATTCATATCCATATTTTACCCCCACAAATGAGCTTATCTTGCCTTTTCTTCTGTTGTATTTAGTGTTAGTATATTATGGATATACTAATGCTAATATCGGTCTTTGGGGAGTAGGGACATGACTAAAACATTATTTCAACTGCCAAGCAACCTAATGATAAAAGGTAATTTCATGTCAAATCAACCAGGCCATGTCACCTTCAGTTTTTCTGAAATTTTGTACAGGTGTAGACTGTGTTAAAGTTAGACATTTTGGGGAATGTCTAACTTTAATACAGTCTATGCCTGTACAAAATTTCAGAAAAATTGAAGTGGGTGGGTGAAAAATATTACTTTTTTCTGGATGATTTGACATGGAATTGCCCCCAAATAGAATGCAATTAACCAATCAGTGAACAGTTGAACTACACACCTTCTTGATCTATTTGCTAAAAAGTTTCAGTAAAACAGATGAAGCTAAAACTTTATGTAACAAATCAAATCTATTAATAATGGAGATTCGCTTTCGGTTTTTGTCTGTAACAAAAATTATGTCACTGCTTACGTCACATTACACAAAATCATCATAACATAGAATCAATACACTCAAAATTTGAGCATATAATGTTAGACAGTCCTCATTGTTTTTTAAACAAGTTTTGATAAATACATACCTGGTATTATCTATTGTTTGTTTTATTTTAGTATATATTTAAAGTTATCAGAACTAAGTTTCCATTTCAAATTTTTTTATTTTTTACTCCTTTAATAAATTTGATGATTTTACTTTACTTATGATACAAACTCTCTGATATTAAATTTTCAACTCCCATCCCTTTAGGTAATATTTATTTCACGTCGCCCAGAGGGCGTTTTTTTATTTTGCTAGTATGAATAATAATAAGTGTTTGGAAATGACTTAAATGATATTTCAAGTGTTTTCTACAAAACATAAAATGATGAGATTTGCATTGTCTATTATATTAATTTAGGATTATCTGTCCTTTCCTGCAGATTGACAACACAATTAGTTGCCATGGGGACACATCAGGATATTTAACGAAGGTGAGAAAATTAATTCACTTTCTCATAGCATGTGGTAAGGAGATTGCATCTGTTCTTTAGACATCCCTTGTACTATTAGCACTATAACCAAAATAACTTTTCTGTAGGACACATGCAGAATGACTTACCCTGACTTTTGTTACTTAAAAATATGTCTTTCATTTGTTTATTCCGGTAATTTTTAGTGATGTATCACAAAGGCAACAAAAGCAAACACATTCTCTCAAAGAAAACAAATATAGAATTGTCACTAATGATTGTACTGAAATGTTACCCAGTTTTGTTAGTGTAAAAGTAATGGAAAAGAAAAGTAGTAATCTATAATAATAAATGCAAATGTCAAAGTGTCACATTTTTTTCAACTTTACTCCTAGAGGCCATGGCCCAACATATCATACTATTTTGGAATCAGGCTAACTCTGTGAGCAAATTAAAAACATTCTGAGCCAGATCCAGACCTGCAATCCTGAAATTTTGGATTTCTAAGTTTTAATTACTGTGATTAGTTTTGTCAATTTTTGATGTGATTTTTGTGATAAATTTTTTGTATGATAATAAGCTATTTGTACTGACACTGAATGGGAAAACCAAAAGTGTTGTTTATCATACAACTTTGCAATAAGTTCCAAATAGACAAATTATATCAGTTTTGATAAAAACTGTTAATTGTTTGAAAAATATTGTTCAAGTTTGATAAAATTTGATATGTACTCAATGCATGAAATGTCATTGTTAAGCCAAAGGCCAAATCAAGAGTCGTCCTCCACAAGTTTAAGGGTAGAAGTATAGAAGCACCCAGTGAAGATCAATCTGAAAATTTTGATCAACTTAATTCTCATATTTTGTATTATTTGTATTATTTTCCTCGTCTTTATTGTTATCTACACAACGTTTCGGCCGATGTGTCCTCTGGCCTTCTTCAGGTGTTTCTTGTCAAACTCAGGAACCTTCTTGGACTCAGAAAACGTCTCTTCAAACTCAGGAACCTTCTTGTTGAATTTGGGAGCCTTCGTATTGTAATCAGGAGCCTTCATGGAACTTTGAACTGAACCCTTTATTCAATCCACAGAGGGCACATTGGCCGAAACATTGTGTAGATAACAATAAAGATGAGGACAATAGTCTTGGTTAATCCAAATTATACAAATTATCAAGCCTCATCTCATGAATTCAGAGAAATATTAATTCTAATAGTTTTCAACATCTGATGCTGATTTTCACCAGTTCTGCTTTAATACCTTTTTTCTTTTTATAAATTTATGTTTGATGTGTTTAAGCTAGTTGGTTGGTTGGTTGGTTGGTTGGTTGGTTGGATTTTACAGCATGTCAACCAACAGGGTCATTTTAAGCCGGAGACATTTTTGTTTTATTCATTCTTGATTGGTACTCAATTTTTTTAAACTCGTTCTTTTTAAACACATTTTTTTCTACTTAACCAATAGATGGAAACCTTACAGGTACTACCACTTCAGGTCAGAGAGGACCTGGGAGTAATGGTGATGAAGGGGTACTCCATATTCACCAGACCTGCAGAACTGGAACTTCACCATCAGATGCTGTTTAATGTCATACCCAGGACAATTACCCTCATCCACCACCTTCTGATAAAATTTAAGCTAGTTATTTTATTTTATATGAAACAAAGAATTTATTTTATCTACATACAGAAAGATGTAAAAAAATATATATATGAAAAAATTAGTCCGGTTACTTACCGGCGAGACTTTTAGGTCATAAATACATAGTAAGTGAATATGAGATAGATTGTAGAAAAGGTGTGTGTGTGTGGGTGGGGGGGTAAATTAGTCTTTAGGTCTTGATAGCTTTTTGTTTTTATGTTGTTCTTTTTTACAACTTCCAGTTCGTTTTGTTTTTTTTCATCATTTCATAAAAGACAAAATTCATTTTTTTAATTATTTAATGCAAATAAAGCAGTGAAATACATGGCCCTTTGTAACAGGACAACTCTATTGAATGGAAAACAAATCAAAGATAGATATATATTATTTTTTTTTTTCTAAACTCCGACAGTATAAAAAAAATCCTGGCTTCATAATTTGGAATTAAACTTTTGCCTCAAGAAAAAAATACATAAAAAAAGAAAAGACCAAATCATATGTACCACCTGAAAATAATCCGTCGGCACTATCATAATGGCCAAAAGAAAAAAAAATACTAAGTTTAATATACTAAAGTGCTCAATACACTAAGTAGAGCCAATAAATAATTAACTTAGCCTAATGAGTCAGAGACCTAGATTTCTCTAAATGAATCATCAAGATAAGAGTCAGAATTATCCTGATGATCCATTAGGAGAAACCTAGGTAGGTAGTCTCTGACTCATTAGGCTTACTTTATTATTAGATATATAGATATAAATAAACTTAAATTGATAGATAAAAGAGAAGAAAGGGAGTCCCCCATGGTGTAATTGCTAACATGCTAGACATTGTTGTAAGCAAGTTTGAATTCCAGTTATTCTATTACATTCATTTTTGGACTAATGTCATTAGAAAAGATATGACCCCACCCCCTCAACCCTAACTATAGGTTAAATAGTACAACTACTGTTCTTCTACGAGGATGGCTTTGGCATTAAATAACCCAAGAAGTTTGATATGCCATCAAACAAAGAAACCAAACCAAAGCTAAAATAGAAGATAGAGTAATAGATATATATTTACCAACCCCTCCGCACGAGCAGGATGTGACACAAGGTCAATTTCTTAAACGGAGTTCAACAGGTTTGAATTCAGTTTTCCTTCTCCTAGACCAGTTGCCTAACCAAGGTTAAAGAGCCCAGTCTGCCCTACTATTTATAGCTGGAGGGAGAGTAGGATTCATACCTTTCCCAAGGGTATTAGCGCTAATCATTAACCATTACAACACACGTGATAGAGTAATAGATATGAGCAGACTGAGATTGAGATTTAGAAATATTATCATAAATAGATAGATAAGATAACATTTAAAGTGCGACCTTGATGCAAAGAATGATTGACATGTTTTGGTGATTATAGCAGGTATCACATCAGCAATGATAGATAGATTAGTGGACAGAGTAAGAGAACAAAAAATATCTTATAAAGAAAGTTAATTTCAAATCACGCTTGTTATAAAAAGAGAAATTTGAAAGAAAAAAAAGTAGAGACACCTAAGACATGGCACAAGGCCAGAAGTATGGGGTGCCCAATGAGAATCGAAATCACAAACAATGATCTGTTCAGTTAATCTAGCTCATTAACCATTAAATCCTGCCAAGTGCCCAAATAATACCCCCCCTCGCCAAAAAAAAAAAAAATTCTTGATTTTTTTTATGCCCAGACTCTCGTTGTTCTGATGAGGAGAAGAAGAAAAAAAAACGATTTTTCGAAATATGTCAGTAAAATAAAGGATATAATTTCCACTTTAGTTAATAATTCGATCAAAGTTCAAAGCACCCTCAGCAGATAAAATCAAATTCATAAAAAGGGTACTAATGCAGAATAGCACGCAAGAGATAATATCACTAGAATCGCATTTTACGTATAAATACATATAAATAGCATTAGATTATGAAAACTCCCGAAGTAGTCTTAACTCTAACTAACCCTAACAATGGCCGTAACCCTAAAACTAACCCGTAACCTAATCCTAACATCTCAAAGATAAAAATTTTATCTATTTATAAGTTTGATTAAAAAATTCATTAAAAAAAGCCATTTGAAAAACATTAGAATATTTGATCGGAGCTTTACTTGTAGCATAGAGATGAGTGTATTTATATAAATAAAATTATAACTGTAACTTTGAACATGGACACTTGTTCATATTCTTTCTCAACACTGACCAAATATTGAATGTTCTACATATATACATAAGTAAAGTCAGTGGAGTAGCCTATTGTTGATATCAATTAGACAGCGAGGGAGCCTATCCTCTTTTCACTAGTGCTAGACCAGGGAGATTGTTTTAGCATCTGAGGTAGAGCGCAATATTTACCATCAGCTGACCATTTTATCAAGCTGTGCTACTCATACACTGAGTTGCTGGTATCGAACCCCAGAACCTTGTGGTTCCTAGGCAAATGCCTTACTGACTAAGTTAAACTGGCCCATATATATATATGTAAATATATGCTATAAAGACAGCAACAAAATGGCGTGATCAGGCTCAAACTTTGATCATATGACCACAACAGTGCCAGCTATAAGCATGCATATGCAGAATGCAATGTGACAATAATAAAGATATATTATGGTAAAAGTGTGGATAATTTTTGACTCTCCCTCATATGTAAACCAAGGAATATTTAGATACGATAAATTGTAAATATGGATCAGAAAACATGTTTGAGTTATTTATTTGGGTAAATAATTTGTGGATACCAATTTCAGCCAATTTCAACAAATTAATTCAGTATCCACATGTTAGTGAGCAAAAATCTAATCAGTACAGTTAGGGTTATGAAGACATACCACATCAACACCAACACATGGGAGGCTTGTGCAGAAGACAGAACGGCCTGGCGCCTCCTCATCAAGCCACCATAGAAAAGAGACCCAGAAGAAAGGAGAGACAATAGCAACTTCAGCAAGCATCACTGTTTGTTTGCAGTCACTGCACCAGAGATTGCCATTCAAAATTTGGTCTGTTCAGCTACTCACACAGATGCAGATAAAAATAAAAATAAATTGTGGACACTATGCCATCGTCTTTAGTAGATGGAAGGATGCCAACAACAGTGAGGGTTAATATTGTTAAAAAAAATTCGGACCATATGACCTTTAGGCACCCCTTTTTGATCTCGATTAAGAAAGGACATGTTTTTCATTACACTGTCAATATCTGGTTGTTTTAACAGACGATTTTTAGATTTTTAAAAATGATAAAACTAACCCCTAACCCTAACCCCTAATAAACAACTGGATATTGACGGTTTAAATGAAAAACATGTCCTTTCTTAATCGAGATCAAAAAGGGGTGCCTAAAGGTAATATGGTCCAAAAAATTGTTAGTGTTTTAGTTTAATCTCTTATTCAGTTTTGTTTACCAATTTATGACTGTTCTGAATATTTTAATTATAAGGTTAAGTGTTCACACCTTCCACAGCTACATGTCAAACTTGTCTCCAGTTTAAGTCTGCTTTCTATTTTATCCATGTCACTTAAGTCCAACCATTGTGAATACTGAGGGAAAAAAAAAAAATTATCAAATTCTCTGCCTAAAAATTGCTGCCACGGCTACTCTGTAATCTTTTCCAGTAAAGGCAGCTTTATATGTTGGTGATATTTTTTAATACTAATCTTACTTTTCTCTAATGATAGCACAAAAAACAGCTTAAAATCTAAAAAGGTTTTTTGAACATAGAAGCTTAAGTACTCATGCATTTCAACTGCAACTCTTCAGATAAGTACTCTAGTCAAGTAGTGTTATCATAAAAGTTAAAAATAGTTTCTACCTGCTCAAGCAATCTCGCTTTAACTCTCAACTTTCTGAAAAGAATTTCAAAACAAGAAAAGTTTTGAGGATAGAGACAAAAATAGATGGTCTGTTGATGTTAATGGTATTGTTGGTGTTTTTTGCTGGTGTGTATAAGCAGGTTTTGTTAAAGACCACAGAATATTTCTTCTTCATGATCTTCAAGTGTAGACTTTCAAGTCTTCTTGTTGTTTTCCATATGTCAGGATCCAGAAGATAAAGAAAGTGTCCCATATTTTTTACCCAAGCACTTTCAACATGTCACTGGTCATCCTGAGGGGGATTATTGGTTGTAGCAGTTGTTTATTTAGTGTGAGTTTTATTCGTTTGGAAGGGATTATGGCAGTTTTAAACATATATATAAAATACATTTGATATAAGTACAACTCATATGCTTTGATGAATCCAGAATCACCTGATCCTTAGCTGCTATCTCTACAATTTAAACCAGTACCAGTGGCCTACGCATTAACACATGACATCACACCCAACAAATCTAGGTAAAAAAAGGGGGAGAGGTCTGGCTAAAATTGAAGATTGTGTAGATGCATGTTGTAGTGGAGTTAACACCCCTACAAGATGGACTGACCCAGAGCCATATAAGAGTCGATGCAGCAGTGACAAAAGTTGGGAAAAATATTCGGACGAAATTACTGCGTCAACTCCAGACATTTGAACCTCCTCATTTTGTATGTTTGTCTTGTGACTGTACTACTTCTTGTTCTATGTTAAAAGTGCTGAATAAAATACATATTCACGCAGCCTGTGTTCTCTGTGTATCTTTTTCCACCTCAAGGACACAACATGCAACAAGTCTCTGGGAGTTTGAGATACAAATGGATCACCTAATCCTGGCTAAGAGACCAGACCTAGTATTAATTAACAAGAAGAAGAAAACATTTCATCTCATGGATTTTGCCATCCTGACAGATCTGTTATCTGTTATAATGAAAAAAAGGGAAAACATAGAAAAAAACTTGGACCTAGCCAGAGAACTGAAAAAGATATAGAACATAAAGGTGAAGGTCATACCAATTATAGTTAGTACACTTGGAATATTACCAAGGCTGCTGTCAAACAAATCTTGGAATCAGCACCCCATAAGAAAGCAGCTGTATGGCCACTTGCCTCCTATCACACAAACCATCCGAGTAAGATGAACAAGACATGCCAGACACTGTTGGAGAAGCAATGATGAACTTCTGTGGAGACTTATACATTGACACACTAGTGTAGGCTGACCAGCAAAAACTGACATCAATCATCTCTATGCAGATTCTGGATGCTGTGCAGAGGACCTGCCAGGGGCGGTGACCAATAGGAACAGTTGGCGAAAGAGAGAGCCATAGGTATTTGTGCTGTCAGGATGACATGATGATGATGATGGTGATGATGATGATGATAAATACACACTTCTGGAATAACACTAAGAATGACAATGTGATTATTGAGAAAGACAACACAATTGTCATCATGTCACAAAGAAATTAAATATATTCTCACAATGTGAGTATAGAATAACATCAGTGGGATTACCAGCCTTATCTGCCAGAGAATTTCTACTAGTGACGGTAGCAATAGCATTGCAAAAGAAGTATATAAGAAGTGTGGGAAAATCTCATTCTTTTTTCCCACTGGATACCTTAGAAATTAAATGTGCCTTGTTCCTCTCTGAAGAAACATTTTAATTCTCATGTTGGATTGAACATAACACCTCATAATAGAACACAGCATACAGTGCCCTAAGCTTACTTGCATACACACTGCAGATGTGCTTAGCATAATGGTTATCATCATATGAAATGGAATTGAGCAACCCAAGTTCAAATTCTGGATGTGACTGCTTGCATTTTACATAGGGCTAACATCCTTACGAAAAGCATCAATTCATCTCTTCTCTCCCCAACTATTGGTAAATAGTAGGGAAGACTGATTTTTTTTATCCTTGGTAAGGGAACCAGTCTAGGAAAGAGAAAACTCTGAATCCAAACCAACTTTACTATTTAAAAAATGATCTGTGGAAGAGAGGTTGGCTAAATACATATATACTGGTATGTCTAATAATTCCAGTCAACCAATAACTAAATAACTCTTCTTAAATATGTAAGCCTCTCACAAACTTTCATTTCTCTAAAAAAAACTTCCCACAAACGTATGTATGATAAAGACATTTCTGCATGCACACCTCCATTTATTCCTTTTGCATTCTTTGTGTTAAATTTGTTTAGGCAATAAAATATGTTGTCATTAATTGTAGGTATTTACATCATATCCCACTTGTATGGGTTGGATACAAGGTCTCGTTTTTACGTGGGCAAACAAAAATTACGTCAATCCCATCGGCATTCTCCCTCAAGGGGGGTGCCTCAGGCACTGGGCAATGAACCCAGCCCTGCCCCTTTAAATCAAGGGGGCAGGTATTGCCTGGGGGGATAGCCCCCTGGGATCAATGCTATTAACTTGTAACAACGGTCCAGGGCTGAAGCCACTGGACCCCCGCCCCATTTTAGAGAAATGAAAGTTTGTGGCAGGCTTACATATTTAAGAAGAGTTATTTAGTTATTGGTTGAGTGGAATTATTAGACATACCAGTATATATCTCATTAATTGTATATAGATATCATTTATTCTTAAGGGAAAGTAACATTTCTCCAACTAACATTTGTCAATACATCATATCAGAAAAGGAGGAGACTGTAGAGTAATGAGTATCATTGTTGGAAATGGACATGTTGACACAAGTTCAAATCCTGGACGAGGCTGGTTACATTTCATGTGGTGCTAATATACTTTGGAAAGGTATACATCCAACTATTCTCCCTCCAGCTATTGGTAAATAGTCAGGCAGACTGGGCTATTTAACCTGGGTATGGCAATGGGTCTAGGAGAAGGAAAACTCTGAATTCAAACCTGTTAAACTTGCATTAAAAAGAAATTGGCCTTGTGTCACATTCTGCTCCTGTGGAGGGGTTGGTAAATACACACAACATATTAGAAAACAGTGCAAATCCATATCATTAAAATTAGCCATCTGTATTGACAACATCATAAATCTCAGACAAAGATTGTTAACCAATTGAAGGAAATAAGTGTTAGGATGTTACCACAGCCCACAAGATTCCTTTGTTTGTTAATACAAATAACCAGTATATATAACCAGTTTGTAATATTTAGATTTTTCAGATTATGTTCTTCATCTTTATTGTTATCTACATAAGTTTTTGGATGATGTGCCCTCTGGCCTTTCTTTGGGTGTTTCTTGTTGAACTCTGTAACCTTCTTTGTCAAACTCAGGAGCCTTCATGTTGTAATCGGGAGCTGTCACGGAACTTCAAATTGAAACCTTTATTTAAGCAATTGGGGTAGATTGTTTTCCTGTTATCTATGAGTGGGTACAAGTGTTAAGGCATGTTAAATATTCTATGTTATTTTCACCTGTAGTTAGGATTGAACCTGCAACCTCCAGATGATTGTCACTTAGAACTGTATTAAATCAACCCTTATATTCATTGTACCATGTATCCAAGTAGACAATTCATGGTTATTAACAATGTATCCCAATGAATTAAATAAAAGGTTTGGTTCGGAGTTCCATGAAGACTCCCAATTTTGACAAGAAGGTTTCCAAGTTTGACAAGAATCACCTGAAGAAGGCCGGAGGGTGTATCAGCTGAAATGTTATGTATATAACAATAAAGATGAAGACAACAATCTGAAAAATCTAAATAATACAAATTATCAAATCTCATCTCTAAAATTCAGAAAAATAATAGAAAATAGTTGTTTGAATTCAAAATATGTAGAAGATTTTCTTGACTTTCCGTCTGAAATTTGATGCTGTTATCTGATCTGTTAATTAAAATCTAACATTATTGAATTATCATTTCATCATTTGGCACTCATACACATAATTTGCATATGAATTTCATGTCCAATTACATGTCCCATGAATTTTATATTCATTGTCATCTCATCAGTTAATAGCTCTGTCAGCTGGGGCTGTAGAATGAACTGAACTTCTGCAGAGGAGTAACACCTCCTCAGCCCAATTAGGTCACCTGATGACTGTGGGTGGTGATCAGTGATGCTTAAGGACGAAATCCTGGTAGCTGAGCAGTTCATGACATGCAACACCTTTGGGTTCTTACTTAAGCTAGACGGGTGGTCAGAGATACCCCCACTCAATCAGCTGGTCACGTCAAGACCTAGCACTTATTTGATTGTTTCAACCATATTGCTTTTATGGTAACCCTCCAATTCTTTTTATCATATATGTGCTAGAAGGTGGTGGCTGAAGGTCTTAGTGTCCTGGGTATGATGCTAAACTGCATCTAGTGGTAAGGTTCCAATTCTGGAGCTCTGGGGAGTGTGGAGTACCCCTTCATTGCCAATACTTCTAAGTCCATTCTGACCAAGAGTGATAGGAGCTGTTAGGGTCCCATCAAATTTTTTTTCTGATAGCCCCCTTAATTTAGATCTGTGCACCTCTCCATGGCTATTATTTGGCAAAACACATATTCAACATACATGAATTGTAGCTACTTATGTAGCTCCCAAACATTCCATTTATTTAATCTCTACCCCACTGAAAGGACATGACCCCCAGGTAGGTGGGAATATGGCCCCTGATGGAGTACCTATAAATCTACTTGATGATGTAGGAAATAATCTTACTTGACTTCTAAGCTAATTTCAGTAAGTATTGATTTGAAACCTTAATATTTATTTGACCAATCCAAATTAATGTTTGTGAAATCTGCAGGAAGTTTGTCTGCAATAAAAACAGAAAGCAGACTTAAAATAATCATTGCTCATTTGCAACCAGTCAATCCGGTCGATGCTCTTCATAGCAAGTCATTAATAGTATGTTAGTTAATATTGTGCTGACCACATGCCAACATTACACACACAACATTACATCATTTCCTTTCTCATGATTACAACATTAGACATTTATTTATATCACATTCTCCTTCTAACACTGTGGAAGAAAAGCAATCACTAATAATCAATACTACAATCCAACTTACTCCCTAAAGTAAGTGGCAACCCGAAATTAACCTTTGATTGACACTTACATGTTATTTAAGTTTATTCCTTTGCCATAAGGGGGTTTAATCCTCACTGGTTTGGTTTGATTTGGTTTGGTTTGTTTTATGTCATATCAACCTCAGTGGGTCATTTAATGCCGACAAAGTTTTGAAATAAATTCATTCTTAATGGATACTCAATTTTTTTAAATAAATACATTTTTCTATTTAATCCATAGATGGGACCCTAACAGGTACTATCACTCTGGGTCAGAGTGAATCAGGGAGCAATGGTGATGAAGGGGTGCTCCACATTCCCCAGACCTCAAAAACTGGAACCTCACCATCAGATAGAGTTTGTGATTCCCAGGACACGAAGACCACTGCTTTCTAGCACCCATATGATAAAAAAGGGTTGGGGTTTGCCATAAGGGCAATAGGGTTGGGGCAATCATATAGGTGCTAGGGCTTGACGAATCCTTACTGAGTTTTCACATTTGTAGCCTTGTGTCATACTAAACTAAGCATCTCGTTGTGGTGTAATGGTTAGCAAGCTAGTCTTGCAGATCCATTACTACTGAAAAGCGAGTTTGATCATCGCTGGATGTCTCATACTTGTGACCTTGTGTCAAATCCTACCTGTAGTAAACAGGTTGGGTAGATTTTTTTTTTTTTTTAACAAGCTAAGCTTAGTGAATATTCTGCTTACATACACATCTGTTGTTGGTTGGTGTTTTGTTCTATGGCATACCAACCCTTTTGGGGTTATTTAATGCTGAATAAAGTATTAAACAAAGGACTTGGATTGCTTACAGTATACACATCTGTTCTTTCCTCGTCTTTGGAATAGGATTGGAGAGTGGAGTCTTCTCCAGTTATGTCTTTGTTTTTGGACAGGATGCATCAAAATAAGAAATGTGACCCTAGACCTCATGACACTTGTTGTGAAGACTAGGGCTCATTTTTTTGCCTTGCCCATACATATACATGTAGAACTCCTCATTAAGCTGACCTTGTTACATTCTTGAGCTGAGGGTCAGTTAAATACTGCTGCTTACATAAAAGGGTCAGTTTATCTCAGTTGGGAGAACATCTGTCAAGGAATTGCAAAGTTCTAGGTTCAATACAAGTCCTTGACACCTCAGTGCATGAGTAGCACACCTTAGGTAATCTGATCCGTTCCTCAAAGCATCTGGGACATGAGGGTAGGTGTGGTGCTCTACCTCAGCAAAAAACAATCTCCCTGGTTTAGTGCTAGCAAAAAGGGGATAGACTCCCTTGCTGTTCATCTGATATCGACTATAGGCCACCCCACAGACTTTACTTACATAAAATGATTATTTATTACTAAGTTTATCTATTTATATACTTTTTATTTGATTTAAGAGTTTCATTACAAAGTTCATATTTCATATGCAAAATACCTGAAATAGTTGCCATTTAAATACCAATATATTTTCACTGTTTGTCAGTGGCAAGTTAATTTGATTCACATGTTGGTTGATTTTACGGTGTATGCCAAAACTTGGTTTATTTTATTGCTTAAGTCAGCTTGATAATTATAGCCTCCATTCAGATACAATACAAAAATGTATACTCACAACCACAGGTACACCCTTCATTTCAAACGAATCACTTTGATCTATAGATAGGACCCTAACAGGTACTACCACTTCAGGTCAGATTGGACCTAGGAGTAATAGCAACAAAGGAGTGAGTCCACATTCCCCAAAACTCCAGAAATGGAACTTCACCACTGGATACAGTTTAGCTCACAACAGCTCTCCCACCACTGTGATCCTACCGTAAACCACTGGCTGCAGCTCTCGCACATGTCACTTGTTTACACTGAAAAATCACTATGTGAACACCCCTGCTATCTTTTGTTTTGTCAGTGAACCAACCTTGGGACTGGTACTTGATCCTTTTGCAATAGGGAACCAGTTGAATAGAATTTGGTACAGTCGTCAGGGAAATTTGGTATGCAAAATATTATATAATTATATCAATTAATTAATTATTTAATCTTTTAAATCCTATGGTGTGAAGCTTAGTTGTCATTGAAAAGCATTCATTTAATAGTTTAATCTCTTGAAACTCAAATAAAAATTATGAGAACACTACTGTCCTTTCAGTTGCGTGTGTGTGTGTGTGTGTGTGTGTGTATGTACATTTTTTTGTTTGTTTGTTTTTTTTATTTCTTAATAGTGTAAAACTTGGTAAATTACAAAAAATTTTCAAGAAAAATGTGTTTCCAATAATAGACAATGAAGAAAACTAAATCCTTGAACAAGTTGTAAGTTTATATTTAAACTTTCTAATTTTAATAACTTTTAAATTGTGGCATTCAAAGTGAGGCATTGTGACTATTGTGGATTTTACATGAAAGATAAATAAGTAAAATGTACAATTAATGGCATGTTGGAACAGGGTTTCTCAATGGGGGCCATATGACCCTCTTGCGGGTTATGAGATTGGGCATGGCCGCAAGGCCAAATTTAAAAAATGATAAGCCAAAAGGAGCCAAGAGAGGTGCCACAAAAAATTTAGGATCCACAAAATATATATATGGAGTATTTTGTAATAAATAATTATTATTTGAAATAAATATCAAACTTATTATTTAGTTTGAATGGTAAATAAATCTAAGCCATTTTGTTAACAAATATTTATTTATTGTATTTTTTTAATTTGGTCTATGCAAAATAAACATTTTTAGTTTTCAATTTCTTAAAATTTAAAACTCCTAGTTTATTCTTTAAATTGAAATATTTTTTCACCAACTCGTCTTTCAGTCTTTCTTATCTTTATGTAATTGTTTATTTTCTGTAATCATAATTCACTTTTGCAAATAAATTTCCAGGGCAAAGGGGGATAAAACCCAAGTTAGCATGGGGGAGCCCAAAGAACTCTCATTGGGTTGAAAGGGGCCAAATTGAGAATCACTGAGTTGGAATAAGGTTAACCTGGGAGATTTAATGTGAAGAAAGCCAGCATAAGTATTATGGATTTTGCAAGTTCTGTATATACTCCAGTAATGAACAACCCTTGTTTTGTGGATGAAAAAGTGGCCTTAAAAAGTTGTTCCTTACTTATATATATATATATATATATATATATATATTTACCAACCCCTCCACATAAGCAGGATGCAACACATGGTCATTTTCTTAAGTGGAGTTTAACAGGTTTGAATTCAGAGTTTTCCTTCTTCTTGACTGGCTGCTGAACGAAGGTTAAAGAGCCCAATCTGCCCTCATATTTACTCATAGCTGGAGAGAGAATAGTTTGATGCATATCTTTCCCAAAAGTATTAGTGCTATCAGAAATGCAAACAGCCTCATCCAGGATTTGAACTCATCCATTTCCTACAATGGTAACCATTACATCACATGCCTCCATTACTTGTATATAGTTACATTAAAAGTTCCTTGCAAAAAAGGTTATATTTCTTATTTACTTTAACAAAATCGCTTGTTGAAATGAAAAATTAAAAACAAAACAAAAAAAATGAAAAAGTGAAAAAACAAAGTTTTCTCTTTTTTTGGCAGATGCACAATTGATAATAAGGAAAATCAAAATGTTTGGGTAAACTTAAGGATCACAAGAAAAGGGGGATAATATTTCACCTGGGATTTCCTTACCATTAGTCTTTAAGAGAATTTAACATTGGCATAAGAAAATGACTCTAGTGTTTGAAAAGGTAATTATGTGTATAATTCTATAAACAATCGGAGGGTGGGGGGCTATCTTTTTTGAGAGGAGCCTGTGAATGTCAAGATAAAGAGAATAGGAGACAGAAAGGTAACATTCCATTTATAATGATCGTGGGGTGGGGATTGTAATTGAAAACCAGCTGACTCCAGGTTCAGTGAGAGCAACAATGGTGTCAAATTTTCATGATAGGACTGGGGTGGGGTGTTGTATACTTGTGGTTATTAATATTCAGAGAATGTAGATGTTTCCCAGATGATGTAAATAGGTATAGCCCCACCCTGAGGGTAATGGTGCACAAGCTTTTGACCTGTGAAGTATGGAGTAGTAAGAAAAGTGATGAAGTTCAGTCAGCCAGTCAGTATACTGTTGGTTTGGACAACAGCAACTAGCTAAGCACAATTGAACTAGTGCCCAAAACAGCTGGTACTTATGGAACTCAGGAATACTCCCTTCATGCATTTGGGTAATTTCATTCCTTGAGTTCTGATTGGCTGCTTAGTTTCTGTGGTGTTATGGTGCTTTATAAATAACCTGTCATTTTGCAGTAGGTTTACAACAAGGTAAGATCTGTATTGGGTTATGGCTTCCTTGTTGCCTTGTCTGCCAATTTGACAGTAATTGGAATTCTTCTACAGTGAGTATGATATTTATTCTACAGGTCTATGAAGAAAAGTAATTTATGTTTAAATTTAGTTCTGGCTCTGGAAGATTTCTCAGAAAACAAAGATAATCCTGGTCTAAAAGTGGTTGCTTACAGGACACTGAGAAAATCAGAGTTGCTGATTGAACACAGAAGAGAGCATTTGTCTCTGGTGAAACAAAAGACTGAATAAATAAAATAGGAAATTACTATTTGGTAGTTGTGAAGAGAACCCTTTTGAGAAGTAAATAACCACAGACCTCATAGGGAAGAGGCTTAATTGAACAGTAGTTGAAATTGAACAGCACTTTTTTTTATTACAGTGTTTGCATAATGAATCATCGTCACCATCATCATCATCATGTTATGCTAGCAGCAGAAATATCCATGACAATCTCTCACCAACCATCCCTATCATTCATCGCCCTCAAGAGGTCCTATGTGCAGCATCCAGAATCCGCGTAGAGCTGATCAATGCTGGGCAGCCCATACTGGTGTCACATGTTCAGGTTTCCACAGGAGAATGTCGCTTATGATTTGGTGCTTGCTTCTTCAGTAATGTCCAGCATGTCTTGTTCATCTTACTTGGATGGATGTATGATAGGAGACAAGTGGCTATACAGCTGTTTTCTTCTGGGGTTTTCTTTTCAAGTAGCCTTTGTTTAAGACCACTTGCAGCATTTTTGTGCAACTCCCATCTAGCTTATTGTCTAAGCACTTACTTATGATATCCATTTTGATGTATAATGTTCCACTAGAAATAATAACATCCTGATATTCAGTCAAGAGAGCATCCACCTCAAAACCACAAGATTCTGGTTCAATGCCATCCCTCATCAACTCAGCAGATGAGTAGCACAGGGATCTGTGTAGTAAAGTGAGGAGCTGATGGTAGGTGTGGCACTCCACCTCAAACGCTAAAATAATCTCCTTGGTCTAACGCTAGTGAAAAGAGGATAGACTCCCTCTCTGTATGGCTCATACCGACTTTAGGCCGCCCTGACAACTTTACTTTTTTTACTTACTGTATATATAGTATCTGGTAAGATTATCTCTCAGATTTAAAATCGTTGCCATGCAGGCACTAGTAACAATGAGTAAGTAAAAGGTATGTCTTTGAGCAGCAGGAACCATGCCAGCAACTATTACACTTTATAAGTAGTTAAATAAATATATGGTTTTATTTATTTATCTATTTATTTTATATATTTTTTATAATGAAGCAGACATTTTCCACTTGTGTGCAAACCTTAACTGAATTAATATTGTTTTTGCAACATCACTTGCTACTTCAATGTGGCTTTGATCAAAAACATAAGATGGGCATTAAAGAGTCTGGGTGGGTGGACATCTGACCAAGTTCCATTGACTCCTGAAGTGACCACAATGAAAGTAACCATTGCAGCCCAGAGGAAGGGAGGTCACAACTGATGATGGTGTAATAACTGGTGCAATGACAAACTGGATTGTTAATGGTGCAGTGTCATATCTGGTGATGGGGTGTCATATGTGAGATTTTGATTCTCACTGGGTGCCCTATACTTGTCACAATAGATTTCCAAATATTAAAACCTTCTAATGATAGTATGTATTTGTTATAGGTGATACACCCTATTGACCAATGGAATGCGCCGACAGGTTACTATAAATAACACGGACAGTTGTGGCTTAGCAGTAAGCCAATGCAAGCAAGCCAATACTCTATTGTCGGACGTAGGTTTCCACATCTCTCTATTGTATTTGTCTACTTTGTGTTAATACATTTTTCTACTTTTGTTACCCGTCGTTTTGTTCTTATTTGACCCCTTAAAACCTCACAACAGTATTTATCCAATCACCAGTAGGATGTGACATAAGGTCAATTTTTAAGCAGAGTACAGCTGGTTTGAATTCAGAGTTTTCATTCTCCAAGACTGTTTGCACACAATTATATGGTTTCAAGTAACTAATAATAACAATCTTTATTAAATGATTTTAGCTTGAAGTAAGTATTCTTAATAGAAATAATTTACACACAGTTATATGGTATTCAAGTATTCCTATCTGATACTAATAATTTTCAAACAGATCTATTTGACCCATAGTTGAGAGCCTCACAGGTACTACCATTCCAGGTCTGAGTGAACAAGGGAGTAAAGAACAGTGGTAAAAAGACCAGAGAATGAAGGAGTCACCAGTTGTACTATCTAGTGGAAGTAATAATTGGTCCTAGTGAGACAGAAGAAGCAGCGACTGAAAGTTTGTATTTGACTCAAGAAAATGTCAGTATTTTTGTCAGACTCAAAAATATTTCAAAGCTCGCTATCTATTCACCCCTGAAATCATTCTATTCCAATAAAGTCTTTTTATTGTATTCTGGGTCCTTTTGTTTAATTATAGTTACACATTTGAGAGATACTGTCAAGCAGCGTAAGGTAGGATCGCAGTGGTGGTAGAGCCGCTGTGAGTGGTTTGAACTAGCTAAAGGGTTAACAACTAATTACACAATAAGCGATTGTAACAAAGTCACACAAAACATTACACAACCTTGATGGGGGAAATGATCCACTGGAAACTTTTAAGATACAGAAGATATCAAATGGTATACGCATAAAATATATGTCCGTCCAAAGTCTGCTCTGGTGAATGAAACGCGAAATTAGATTTTTTAGATGGAAACGTTTCATCTAATTCAAATCAGAAAACCAAACTTAGTTTTTAGTTATAATTTAGTAATAATTGGTCCTAGTGAGACAGAAGAAGCAGCGACTGAAAGTTTGTATTTGACTCGAGAAAATGTCAGTATTTTTGTCAGACTCAAAAAAAGTGTTTGTGTTGAATTTGTGAATATTCTGCATTGCCTCACACAATGAGTACCAATGAGTTTTTAATCCAGGTTTAAATTTTGACACAAGGAGATCACTTACAGAAAAGCTGTAAAGCATGCATACAAATGAACGGATCAAATCCTACTTAGGACTCTTCCTAACACACTCAGGTGGTCAAAATAAGAATTGGGTCTGCTACAAATGTTTAGCATCATGGTTATTGTAGGAAATGGAATTGGCAACCAAAGTTAAAGTCTTGGATGAGGTAGTTTGTGTTTCACTTTGCTCTAATACCCTTGGGAAAGGCATAAATCCATTTGTTCTCCCCTCAGCTATGGGTAAATAGTATGTTCTTTAGCCTCAGGCAACCAGTCTAGGAGAAAAGAAAACTCTGAATTCAAACCAGCTTTACTCTGCTTAAAATATTGACTTTGTTTCACATCCTGACTTTGGTGGAAGGGTTGGGTAAATACATACAACATATATGGACATCATTTTCTGTTAGATATGTTCCCATTTGATAAGAAACATTGGGAAAATGGCATATTCTAATATTTTCAGTGAAAAATTTGGACACTCTTGAACTTTCTCAACCATTTTCTCTTTCCTTTTGATTTTTTCTTTTTTTGTGTGGTGTTCAGTAAATTGTTATACCTTAAAAAATAAGACTATTAACATAAATGGTAGTTTATCTTCACTGATCTTACCACATTTGTTACAATTTTTTAAACCTTTTTTTTCAGGCAGATAAAATAACAAAAAATTTGCTCTGCCTGTAAAAGAGTTAAAATATAAACTCAGAAGTTTTGGAGATCATAGCAGCTTGAAAAGAATTCAACTGTACAGATGTGTCTGCATTACAATAGAAAAATATACATAATATTAGTTTATCTTGCAATGAATGATATTTATAATATGTTATGCAGTTATTCATATCATTTATTGGTCAGATACCAAGAATTATATGCAGATAAAAATGAATTTTTAGGTACTTATTGTATTAGATTGGAAAAAAAAATTATTTTTACATAGAGCAACTTTTACCTTCTAATTCATTATAATTAAGGATTGGTTAGGTCAGTCAGTAGAACATCCACCTAGGAACTACTAGGTTCTGGGTTTAATACGGGTTCTCCTCAACTTAGTACATGAGTAGTATAGCTTGGATCTGTGCAGTAAAGTGGGGAGCTGATGGTAGGTATAGCGCTCCACCTCAAATGCAAAAACAATATCCCTTGTCTAGTGCTATTGAAAAGGGAATAGACTCACTCACTATCTGGGTGATATTAACTACGAATTTACTTATAGGTCAGTGTTAAACATTCTTTACAATGTGTTTGCAGAAGTATCCATTTAAAATGGTCAAAAGACTGACTGCAATTAATTATAATGTCATTGCAGAATTACCTCCCTTACCATCAAGAGATTCTTCTGATGACCAGTAGGAGGTAACATCCGGGTATTTAAGTAATGGTGCAAAGATAATTCTTCTTCTTTCAGACAGCATGTGGTAGCAGCAAGACCTGTTCTCATCCCCTCTGCAGATACACCTGCCAGGGGCCTGGCCCTTTGCCAGTAGAGCACTAAGCAAACAAAACTACATATGGAATACCAAAAGCTTTCACACATACATACATGTTTATTTCATATATAATTCAGGTAGGTGATATTTCTTTTTACATACACCTAATTTTTGGACACACACACACACACACACACACACACACACACACACACACACACACCACATTTTACCTATTTTTACATCTTGTTCCTGTTGAGCTGTCCCATCATCAATAAGAGTTTGTTGTGTTATACAAATTTGTCTTGAATTTCCTCCTTGTCAACATACATCTTCAAACCATGAGGTGCTTGAAGTGTAATGGTTATTGTCAATGGAAATGGTTACGGCAACCTGAGTTCAAATCCTGGATTAGGCTATTTATATTTCATATAGCGCTAATACCCTTGGGAAAGATATCCAAATGTTCTCCCTCCAGCTATGGATAAATATTAGAGCAGTCTGGACTCTTTAACCTTGGTGTAGCAACCGGTCTTTGAGAAGGAAAACTCTGAATTCAAACCTGTTAAACTCTGCTTAAAAATTGACTTTGTGTCACATCCTGTTTGTGTGAAGGGGTTGGTAAATACATACAACTTCAAACCACTACTAAATATTAGTACTAACCATAACAAAGTACTCTACACAAAAGTAAATCAGTACTTAATATTGATTACGAGATTTGGTTTGGTTTATTTGGATTTTAATTATTTGGATTTTTCAGACTGTTGTCCTCAGATGAAAAGATGAGAACAACAGTCAAAAGAATCCAAATGATACAAATTATCAAGCCTCATCTAAAAGATTTAGACAAATAGTTCCTAACAGGTTATTTCATGTGTAAGTTCAAGGTTATCATAAGTTGAACAAAACTCTGACACGAGTGTTAAACATACACAAGGACTTTACTACAAGCAGATGGAAATGATAGATATTACAGAAATACAAAGAAGATATAAAAAAAGGACACATTCATGAATAGAGATACAATAAGGAGGTATACAAGAGATACCTAAATGTACATATAGAAGTAATGGAGAGTCCGTAAAGCAATGTCACTTACTAACGTTGTGTCGGAGGCTGACCCCCACACGAGAAGGGTGTAGACATAAAAGTCTAACCCATGTGTGTGTGCTGCAGAAGAAGAAGAAGCAGAGGCCGAGAGTTCAAAACAGGCACTTAAATACCAAAAACCCCTGGTAGTAAAAGACGGGGACCCAGAGCGAAGATAACTCTTCCAGGCAAAGGGAAGACAATCCCACAGATGCAAAAAAATAATTTGTAAATATTTTATTGTAATCATAACTAATTTCAACATTCCTAAGTATAATTTAAAAAAAAATTTTATTTGTCAATAATAACTTGTTTGCATACAGTTATATCAAGTATTCCTATCTAATGTAGATAATTTGCAAACAGTTGTCTGGTTTCAAGTATTCCAATCTAATACTAATAATTTATACACAATTATATGGTTTAAAGCAACAATTCCTATTTAATAATAATAATTTGTTTGCACAGGGTTATATGGTTTCAAGTATTCCTATCCAACATCAATAATTTGCAAGCAATTATATTGTTTCAAGTAACTAGTAATAATTCTTAGTAAACAATTATAACTTCAATTTATTATTCTTAGTACAAATAATTTGCACACAGTTATACAATATCAAGTATGTGTATATAATGCAAATATTTTTCAAACAGATCTATTTGATCCTAACAGGTACTACCACTTCAGGTAAGTGTGAACCTGGGAGTAATGGCAATGAAGGGATACTCCATATTCTAAAGAGCTCCAGAACTGGAGTCTAATCAGTGGATTCAGTTTAGTGTCATACACAGGATACTGCTTTTGGTTGGATTCCTATCCCTTTGCAGAGGACACAGTTGAGGTATTCTAAATCCTGCTGACAGGGCAAATTGATGGTGAACTCATAAGTGTGGTTTCCAGCAGATTCAAGTTATAAAAGAAAAACTTTTGGACATTTATATTTTTCTATATAATTTTAGCATCTTTCCTGTCAATTATAATTTACAATAAACTAATTGTAATTCTTACAATAAAGGATGAATATATATAACAGAAAAGAGATTTATCAGTTTTATTTTTTACCAATAAGTTTTTTTACCCATAGTTGGAGTGGGGAAACATGGATTCATCCCTTTCCCAAAGGCATTGGCATAAAGTGAAACACAAACAGCCTCATACAGGATTTGAACTTGGCTTACAGAGCCCATTTCATACAATAATAACCATTTTATCATTTGTGCCCCATGACTTATGTAGTAAAAGAATATGAGTAATTGCGAATGAGTAGAGGATGGTTAAGTTAAGTTTTATTTAGTTTAGACTATATATTTACATATTTAGACCCCCTCCTTCTCCTAGACTGGTTAAAGTGCCCAGACTGTCCTACTATTTACTAATTGCTGGGGGAGAATAGATGCATACCTTTCCCAAGGGTATTAGCACTATGTGAAATGCAAACAGCCTTGTCCAGCATTTGAAATTGTCTCACCAATAATGATAACCATTATGCACCTCTAATATATATATATATATTTATATATATATATATATATATATATTATATATATACTATAGTGTGGGATGGTCACTGTTTCAGCTTTTGCTGGAATGGCGTACCAAAGGCAGTATTATTGGTAGAGTGCTCAATATAAAATAAAGCTGTTATATAATATGATAAAATAAATATATAAAGGTTTTACATATCTATTTATTAGGTGACAAAGGAACCTTCACGACCATATTGGTTTCATGCGAGGCAATCAGCAGGTGAAGATGTTTCAAATGCATTTGAAACATCTGAATTAAATAACATTCTCTTATTTTTTAATTTTTGTTTATAAATAAATATTAATTTAAAAAAAAAGAAATGACTATAAAATGATAACAATTATTATTATTATTCCTATTTTTCATATTTTATCTAGAATCTAAAAAAATAAATTGATGGGGGATATTTTTAATTTTCTGTTTTTTTGAAAACTCCTCATAATTTCTAGAATTGTTTGTATTTTGTTTTCTTAATAATCACATAGTTTTCTTAATAATAGCATAAATGTTTCTTGATAATAAGTGATTGCATTTTCATTATAATTATATGAATTGTTAATAAATTGCATTTCCATAATTTATTCAGTATTGAGACAAAAATCTATTTTGTTATAGATTTTACTGATATCCACTTTTATGTAAAAATGAACAAATAAGATAAATAAATAAATTAATTCAGAAGAAATAGATTATAGAAAATATTATACTACACTGTTATCAGTGATGTTATTCACTTCAACCAGGCAACACTAAGTAGCCCTTCTAGCATACATACATATATATATATATATATATATATATATATATATATATATATATATATATATATATAAGAGAGAGAGAGAGAGAGAGGGGGGGCACTATCACAGAGTAATAATAGTAAGCTTATTTTACAGAACACAACAATTGTAGTAGTTTAATGTTTACTGGGTACTTCACAATTGTGGACTTGACCAAATTAAGATAAGCTTAGTAAATAATTCACATACCCACATGCATATGCACACACACACACACACTCATGCCTATATATATATATATATATATATATTCAAACCCTTATAGTGTACCCATTATATATATATATATATATATATATATATATATATATATATATATATATATATGGGTACAATACAGTATAAGGGTTTGAAATTTGATTGGGAGCATGATATTTTATCCTGAAGTATAGACTTGAGCAGCATGCAATATTTTATAAAACATAGTCATTAATTATAACGGATAATATCAATCAAGCTGACCAAAACACACCAGTGGTAAATATCAATGTGAAACAGAAGCCTCTCAAGGGACTTCTGCTAATTTTCAAATTTCGTCTCCATTTTCCCAGCTTTAATGGCAGGTTTCATATTTCTAATACCGTCTGCAAGGATCAGCCTTGTACTTTTGGTAAAGGTTTAATTTGTTCTGCAAACCATTATTCAGAATCCTGTTACCAATATTGGTTGGCATTTCAGTCTGCCTTCAAAGAAAACATCAGAGATCACCGGTACCAATGTCCTTGCAAAGATACAGTGAAGCTGTTGCTATGGAAACACTGAATAAATAATTGTACCACTTCTATTGCTCAACATCTTAATACATCCAATTAATATTTGATGAGGGTGACTGCCTCTCAAGTATTTACATTTGTTTTTAACATTGAGCATAAAGTGGTTGTGGAAGACACCCACCCACACTCCACTTAGTAACCAGAGAAGTTGGTCTGCAATAAAAAAATATCTAAAATGAAATCAAGCAACCCCCCCCCCCTTTGTAAAAAAAAGAAATGTGATGTATTTATTTACCAACTCCTCAACACAAGCAGGATGTGACACATGGTCAATCTTTAAGCGGGGTTTACCAGGTTTGAATTCAGAGTTTTTTCCTTCTCCAAGACCAGTTGCCATACCAAGGTTGAAGAGCCTAGTCCACCCTACTATTTACTCATAGTTGGATTCATACCTTTCCCAAGGGTATTAGTGCCATATGAAATGCAACAAGCCTTGTCCAGGATTTGAACTCATGTCATCATGTTCATTTCCTTCAATGATGCCCATTACACCACGGGCACCAAAATGTGAAGTATGTAGTTAAGAAATATAATTGTAGAAAAATGAAAATCAATTTGTTGAAAATCAAATAACAATTTATTCTTATGACAAGTTTCACTTTTCCCAACTTCATCAGATACTAAAAAGTTTTTAAAAAACTCTTTTTCTAATGACTTTAGAGTTGTTGATATAATTATCATGGAAACAAATACTGAATGTTTGTTGTTTTTGAGTTTTTGAAATTTGAAAATTATTTAATTGTTATTTTATTCTCCAGCATATTAAAATCAATCCTATGAATGATTTTATATAGAAACTAATTAAAATATAATTAGAATGAGTGTAATTGTTTTATATGCGTTCTTATCTAATTTCGTTAGTCTTTCTAATTCAATATATTTCATTACATTAAAATTGAAATACCTAAGCCCGGAGGGTGCATATTCTTGCTAGTTTTTATCAAAAGAAAATGAAAAACAGAAAGAAAGAAAATATCTCATCCTTTGCTCTTAGATAGTGGCTGGTATTTGTGCTATTAACTAGGAGCAGTCTGATTTCCAGCAAGGGAATCCTTGTCTCTAAATCAAAAAGTGCAGTTGGCTTTCTTTAATCTACTGCACTGCACAGGCCTTTAGCTGATTACAATATCTGTATTACTAAATCATCACCTATCTAAGTATGGCAGGGGCGGTAGAATACACTGATTGCACCTCTGCAGAGGGGCAAGACCCTCCCCAATTGGCCACCTGTTGGCTGTGGGTGGTGACCCATAATGCTTAAGGGTGAAATCCTGCTGTTTAAGCAGTCTATGACATACAACTCTTTGACCCTTACTTAGGCTAGACAAGCAGTTGGAGAGGCCCCCTCCAATCCATTGACTAATAATGTCAAGCCCTAACACCTATATGATTCCTGAATGAATTGCTCTTATGGCCACTCCCACTCTTTTATCATATATGTGTGCTAGAAGGCAGTGGCTGAGGATCATTGTTCTGGGTATGATGTTAAACTGTATCTAGTGGTGAGGTTCCAATTTTGGAGCTCTGGGGAGTGTGGAGTACTCCTTCCTTGTCTTTACTCCCAGGTCCACTCTGATCCAGAGTGATATTACCTGTTAGGGCCCATAGATTAAAAAAATTAGTTTAAAAAAAAATTGAATACCCAACAAGAATGAATAAAACAAAACATCTTTGGCATAAAATAACCCAACAAGGGTTGACATGCTGTAAAATCCAACCAGCCAAGAGCAGGATTATTGCTACTTAATTTTGTTAAACAGCAATCATTATTGTCATTGGAAATAACCTCAGTTCAAATCCTGGATGAGATTTTTTTGCATTTCATATAGCACTAATACCTTTTGGGAAAGGTATTAATCCAAACAATTCTCCCTCCAGCTATTGGTAAATAATAGGGTAAACTGGATTCTTTAACCTTGGTATGGCAAACTGTTTAGGAGAAGGAAAAATCTGAACTCAAACCAATTGTACTCTGCTTAAAAATTGACCTTATGTCACATCCTACTAGTAATGAAGGGGTTGGGTAAATAAAACCATTGTTTTCAGGGTGACTTGAAAATCTACTTATTATTGTTACTATTATAAGTAGTAAAAGTAAAGTAGGTAGAGTGGACTATTGTCGGTATCAGCTGGACAGTGAGGGTTAGCATTAGACCAGGGAGATTGTTTTTGCATCTAAGGAGGAGTGCCATACTTAGTTCCAAGCCATGCTACTCTATGTGCTGAGTTTGTCAGGGCCGGTATCAAACCTGGAACCTTGTGGTTCCTAAGCTAAGCTAAACTTACTAAATCTATTTGTAATTATTGTAACTACTATAAAATATAACTAAATTTTACTATTGAAGAGTAATGTTTGTGATTCATTACTAAAATTACAAAATATAATTGAAGATTATCATTAAAGAAAAATATTGAGGTTACTCAGTTTGCATTTTGTCTAATCTATTTCACTTTTACCCATCAATATTTTAAACAACTAAACAGTACCTGTTTCCATGACAACTAAATCAAAAACTCCATTGCCATTTAAAAGAACAACTTTATAGTATCTGATAAAGCTGAAGAAAAAACACCTGATATGAATAAATTATTTTTAACAACTTGGTTTACATCTTTCTACAGCCCTATTTCCTAACCATGTTGTCAGATATCATTATCAAAGACATTTATCACATATGATGTATTGTAATTTTGAAATGCTTGTGCTGTGTACTACTTAAGACATCTAAAGTTGTTTACTTTCTGGATTTTATTTTTTACAGTTCAGTTGTTAAAATAGAAAACTAATATATGAGAATTCTAAGTTTTTATCAACTATTAGGTTGATATTATTTGGATTATTTTAACTATTTTCCATATCTTTATTTTTATCTGTACAACATTTCAGCCGATGTACCCTCTGGCCTTCTTCAGATATTTCTTGTTGGACTTGGAAACCTTCTTGAACCTGGGAACCATTTCTTCAAACTTGGCAACCTTCTTGTTTTAATCAGGAGCCTTTATGGAACTTTGAACCTAACCTTTTATTCAACCCACGAGGGTAGACTTCTCATTCTGCAAACCATGACTGGGTACAAGTATTAAGCTGTGTTAATTATTATATGTTACTGTTACCCTTGACCAGGATTAAACCTGCAGCCTGGAGATAACTGTCACATAGAACTGTATTAAATCAACACTTATATCCACTAATGCCATGTGTCCACTTGGACAATCATGGTTCTCAAGTTTGAGGAGGGGGTTCCCAAGTTCGAGAAAGTTCCTATGTCTGACAAGAAATACCTGATGAAGGCCTTAAGGGCACATCGGCTGAAACATTGTGCAGATAACAATAAAGATGGGGACAGTAGTCCGAATAATCCAAATCATCCAAATTATCAAGCCTCATCTCAAAAAATCAGAGAAATTGGTATTTGAATTTTTGATATAAGGCTTGATATGTATTATTTTGATTTTTTGGACTGTTGTTCTCATAGTTTGATTCTTAAATGATGCCATCGGATTTTACACCTCGAATTTCCAAGGAACACCAATAAACAATTTTTAAAAAAAATTTTTATTTAAATTTTTTAACAGAATTATTTCTATCAGTTTATTGATAAACATGAAGTTAATGGTAAGTCTAACATGGACATTATTTCTACCTGTTTATCAATATACATTAAATTAATGAAAATCATTTCTACCAGTTTATAAAACCAAACCAAACCAAAATATATATCTACAAACTTATTATTATTTCTTTTGATTTAATGATACGCACAAAATCAATGAAAAATCTAACAGGAATAACAGGAAATAATCTTTCGCAATATATTGATACACATTGAGTTAATATATAGAAACAATTAAAATTTATTGAGGATTTTGACATCACCAGGTATTCCATTGTCTGTCAGATTGCCAAACATATATCTGTTGAGAAGGAAATTTGTGTGCATGAATTGAATTAAACACATTCTGTTACTGTTGTGCAATGACATTTTAGAATACATTTTAGGAAATTACCACTGAATAGACAATCTATCTATGAATTGTACAAGAGATTTGAGACAATAGGTTGTTTGTGTAAAGGTAAAAGTCCCAGGAGACCATCAGTATCTGAAAAACAATTGGAGCATAATCATGTTAGTTACTTACGAAAATCACAGAAATCCACTAGGGGGTTGCAGATCAGGAGTTGGAAATTCCACAACAGACTGTTTAAAAAATCTTGCATAAACAGTTGAAAATGATTCTTTATAAAAGTGCAGTTATTGCTAAGCCTAAAAGTGATCAGGATAAAATCACACATTGTGATTTCTGCACAGAAATGCTTGAGCATTGTTTAAATGAATGTGGGCTTATGAAGTGTCTAATTTTCAGTAATTAGTCATCTGTAATTTGCAGTAATAAACTTCAAGTGATTCTTAAAACTGTGTATCACGAGTGTCAATATCTTAAAATAAATACCATTCCCATTGTGGTATAATGGTTAGCAAGCAATTGTTGCATATTCATTAATACTGAATAGTGAGTTTGATCCTTGCTGGATGCCCCATACTTCTTTTATCCTAACCCTAACCCTAACCCCTAACCCTAACCCTAAACCCTAACCCTAACCCTGTCTTCTTTTTTCCTAGTAGATCAATAAATAAATAAATAATTTATCAGTCAAGAGTGGTTCCACTTTGTTTATGTTAGAATTATATGAAATAACCTTTATTTGGGTTCTGTTTTTTTTTTTTTTTTGGTGATCCTGTATCATAAAAATCTTTCATGTATATTCTAATAGTTGCACTTCTTTGCTTCCATATTTAGATCTGTTTCACCTAGATAACCCTATTGCTTTATTACAACAAGATGTTTCTGACTTTCAGATATTAATCACAGCATAATTTGATTTGACAAGAAGAAATCATCTATATCCCTGCTTTAGCCTTTGTGCTTTTCCTGGTGTTATCATGTGGGGGAGAATTTGTTTCAATAGGATCATACAAATAAGTAGATAGAGATTACTTGCTTTATTGTGCTTGAAATGACTTAAGCCAGTGCACGAGGGGGACAGTTTAGTCAGTGGAGGAGCAGCTCTGGTCAGTAGGAAGGATTTATCTCATTCTGTTCCCGCTACATAATTTTCCATAATGTTAGTCTAAAAGATATCCTCAAAGCTACAAGAAGGTCTTTTATTACAAATCAATATCTATGCATTTATGTAATTGCTGATTGGGCTCTGTGATAAAGCAACAAACTCTGTAACCAAATATGTATATATGTATATGTATATATAAATATATATATATATATATATACTGAAAGAAAAGAAATTTGCAGCATCCTGTGTATATGTTTCAATTAACTCAAGATTGATATCATTGAATTATATGGTTTGGTTTATTTTGATTTATTTAACAGCATAACATATGGGTTATCTAATGTCAGAATTTGATTAATTTCTAGATATTTGAGTATAATAATTAATATATTTTCAATGTTCCATTGCATTTTTTCATTCTACTTTTTATATAAGTTTATGATTATCTCATACGGTTTCATGTATTTCTATCTAATCTATTAATAATGGAGATTCGCCTCCGGTTTTTTGTCTGTAACAAAAACTATGTCACTGCTTACATCACATTACCCAAAATCATCATAACATAGAATAAATACACTCAAAATTTGAACATGCAACATTAGACAGTCCTCATTGTATTTTAAAACAAGTTTTAATAAATACATGATGGTATTATATATCTATATATAGTTTGTTTTATTTTAATACATATTTAAAGTTTACATTTCAAATTGTTTTATTTTTTAATCCTTTAATGAATTTGATGATTTTACTTACATAGGGTACAAACTCACTGACATTGAATTTTTAACTCCCACCCCTCAGGCAATATGTTTCAAAAATCTATTTTTACATCGTTTTTTATTTTGCTAGTAGTAATAATTTATATACAATTATATGGTTTTAAGTAACTTTTCCTAGTTGATAATAATGATCATTTGTTTGCACACATATGGTTTCAAGCATTCCTATCCAGTAATAATAATTTTCAAACAGATCTATTTGATGCAAAGACGTGACTCTAACAGGTGTTACTACTTCTGGTCAGTGGACATTGGAGTAATGGCAATAAAGTGGTACTTCCCCCTCCCCATAGCTCCAGAACTGGATCCACATGACCAGATACAGTTTAGTGCCATACCCAGGACACACCTTACCACTCTGCTGGGTATACAGGCGATATATTCAAAGTCCCACTAACAGGGCAATTATTGTAAGAGAGATTGGGACAATGAGTGCTATGAACCAAGAATTAGACAAAGAACCGGCGACATAAAATCATATGCATAACCACAAAGCTGTACTGAAAGTTAAGTAGAAAAATTTGTAGCTGAGAGGCACATATGCTTACATAAGAGAGAGAGAGAGAGAGAGAGAGAGAGAGAGAGAGAGAGAGAGAGAGAGAGAGGAGGGGAGAAGAAGAAGAAAAAGAAGAAGAAGCTTTTTAACTTTCGACAGTGACCCAGTAACTTGTCCGGCAAGAGATCTGACCTCTGTACCTCAGCTGGACAATTTATTGGAAAATTTTCAAATTCTAACCCCCTGCTGATCTACACAGATTTTCACTGCTCCACACATGATGGCACTAAAATAACATTTAACAATGTGAACCATGTTTTTTGAATTGACCAGTACTCATTCTATTGTATAGAGCAGTGGTTCTCAACTGGGAGCCATATGTGTCCCCAGGGACCATATAACATTTTTAGGTCCAGGCAAGCAAAAAATATTCAATTATAAAAACAAAATGAGACTTTTAAATGTCAAATGGCTATGGGGGTCTACCAGATAGGAATCAAAGGGATCTATAGGTAAACAAAAAAGGTTGAGAACCACTGGTATAGACTATTAAAATCTCATTTAGAGTCACTTAAAATTGAATAGTTGTAAACAACGTATTTTTAGAATATATCTGTATACCTATTAATGTAATCCTTATCATTGTAAATCCCAATGTAAACACATTTTTTTAAAACAAATTGAAGCAGTTTGAATGATATACAAAGTGTGTTACATAAAAAGTATCAAGACTTAAGCTTTACGTTCTTTAAAATTTAAATTAAGATATGTGTACAGCTGAACAACTTATCTAATAAAATGATAACTAGCAGGACCTGTGGGTATATCACAGTATGATGATTTAATTTGATATGTTTACTTAAGAGTGTATATATATCAAGGAAACTTTCATAAATTTTGATATATTTATTCATCTAACCATGGATAGGATGTGACACATGGTCAATTTCTAAGTGGAGCACAGATAGTTTAAATTCAGAGTTTTCCTTCTCCTAGACTGGTTGTCATACCATGACTAAAGAGTCAGTTCATCCTACTATTTACCCATAGGTTTGGGGGAGAAGAGATAGATTCATGCCTTTCTCAAGAGCAGCATAGAAAATTAATTAACACAGCTTAACGCCTCTACCCCAGCTATGGTTAATGGAATGAGAACAGACTGAATAAAGGGTTAGGTTCAAAGTTCCGTGATGGCTCCCAATTACGACAAGAAGGTTCCCAATTATGACAAGAAAGTTCCCAAGTCTGAAAAGAAGGTTCCAGTCCGACAAGAAATACCTGAAGAAGGCCAGAGGGCACACCAGCCGAAACATTGTACAGATAACAATGAAGATGAGGACAATAGTCCGAATAATACAGATAATACTTTCTCAAGGGCATTTGCAAAGGGAAATACAAAAAGCCTCATCCAGGATTGAACTTGGCTCACCAAGTTCATTTCCTATGAGAATAACCATTACACTGTGTGTAAAAGAAGCTCATTGTGTAATGGTTATCATCATAGGAAATGAATGTGGCAACCTGAGTTCAAATCTTAGATGAGGCTGTTTTCATCTCACATATCACTTGTATCATTTGGGAAAGATATGCATCCATATATTCTCCCTCTTGTTATGGGTATACTAGTAGGGCAGACTGGGCTCTTTAACCCTTGATATGGCAACTAGTCTAGGAGAAGGAAAACTGAATTCAAGCCTGTTAAACTCTGCTTTAAAATAGACCTTGTGTCACATACTGCTTGTGCAGAGAGGCTGGTAAACACATCCACTATGCACATCTGCATAATAAACTTTGATTGTTTATGGTTTATGAAACGTTAGTAAATTATATAATATATAATTATGTATATATTATTTGAATGATATAAAATTATAATCATACATAATTACATACTTATGTGTGTGTGCATACTTGTATGATATCATCTTGTTGTAACCAGAGTATCAGAGTTAACAAACAATAGGAAAAAAAGTACTAAGGATAGGGAAAAAGTTTACTAAGTAGAGATACAAGGCGAACAGAGTAATTAGCAATTGCTAGGTTGAATTAACAAGTCCTATAAGATCTTGTTGTTTCTTTCTTCCAAGGTTTCATCAGACATTATTTATAGGAAAAAACAGACGATTCTATTCTCATTATTTAGTTACTATATGACACTTATACAGGGTGGAGAAGACTTAATTCATATAATCATATATATGCATTTACCAACCCCTCCACATGAGCAGGATGTGACACATGGTCAATTTCCTAAGAGAAGTTTAACAGGTTTGAATTCAGAGATTTCCTTCTTCTAGACTGGTTGCCTAACCAAGGGTATAGAACCCAGTCCAGTCTACTATTTACTCATAGTTGGAAGGAGATTAGTGGATGCATACCTTTACCAAGAGTATTAGTGCTATATGAAACGTAAACAATCTCATCCAGGATTTGAACTCTTGTTGCCGAGTCCATTTCCTTCGACGATAACCATTACCCCACTCATATAATCAAACATTTTGAACACCTAATTTTTAGGCAAAGTATTAGCATCAATCTTTGAATAATAATTTTGTAAGGTTAAATTTCAAATATAATGGGAAAAACTAAGAGCAACTTTTGATTTGAAAAAATCTATTTTTTTTCCCTATAAATCAAGAGTCGACTTATACATGAGTAACTGGAAAGCAATTTTGGTAACTTTGGGAAGTAATTTTTTTTTTATAAAATAAATGTTTATTTCTTTGTTATTGACCTTTATAACTCTATAACATATACACCATCCTGTAAATGCATATTATATATAATTTATAATTTTCATAAATATTCTATTGGCTAAAATTGTTTCAGCAATGATATTAATGTTGTACAACACTTGAATTGTCCTCTGAATCAACCAAGAATTATATAATGGGATAAATGAAAAATGTCAATTAGGAATAATTGATTTGAAGCATTGAAGTTTCCCTTCCAGTTTTGGAGTTGTATGAAGTGAGAAAACAGAAAGAATGCAACTGGTTATTGATATTTGTTGCATTGATTTTTCTTCCTTGCTAAAAACACAGAATTGCAACAACTTCAGTTTCATGGCTGTTTATATGAGCTAATTTATTGTTGGAGAGCATGATCAGTGAAAGCTATATTGTATAGACTTTGATTTTATGTAGTAATATATATATATATATATATATATATATATGTACACACACACACAATGTTATGCTGTATATATATATATATATATATATATATATTATATATATATATATATATATACAATGTTATGCTATATATATATATATAAATATATTATACACACAATGTTATGCCACACACATATATATATATATATATATATATATATATACATACACACACAATGTTATGGTATATATATATATATACAACACAATGTTATGGTATATATATATATATATTCACACAATGTTATGCAATATATATATATATATATAATATGCTATATATATATACATTATTATGCTATATATTTATATGTATATATATGCAATATTATACTCTATATATATTATGTATACATACATGCATATATATATACAATATCATGTTATATACTACTATGTAATATATATATATATAATAATATATATATATTACATAGTAGTATATATATATGTATATTTATATATATGTATATATATATATATATATATATATTCATATGTACAATATTATGTTACATACATACATACATGCAATATTATGTTATAATAGAATATTGTCTGTATATATATATATATATATATATATATATATATATACACACAATATTCTATTATATATATACTCACACATGCACACAAAATTTGACTCCTAGCCATTTGTTTCTTGCTTGGCAGAACCAAAATCATACACTTGGGTTAATAGCTTTTTTTTATCTTCCTTCCTATCTTCCATTCTCTAGCTTGACGTTTCCCTAAGCACTTTTTGTCTTTTAATCAATCCTTCTTTTCACTCTTTTCCTTTATTTGTTTAACCAGCTTCAAGCACAATAGAATGCTTTTCAATCTGTCAAAGTTATTCTTCTGCCTTGTCTTTCTTATTTTTTAACATCTAATTTTTCTTTTTTCTTTCTTTTCTTTTTCTTTGTTTCTCTTTTCATTTCTCCTAGCAATACGTACCCGTTTTACTTATGGGTTTTAAGACGGTCATTGATGTTCACAGAGTATGTTGTGTTAAAATCTTTTATTCCTTTTTTTTCTGAACACACATCTCACTTTCAAAATCTAATATCACAAATATTTTCCTTATGAAATAACTTCTGAATAGACAACATTGCTTGTGATCTTTTTGTTCTTCTTGTTTGATGAAATTTAAAAAAATAAAGATGCCTATATTCATAGGGTTACTAATGCATCTAATTTTGGATTTAAAAAAATTATTTCCCAATATAGTTTTATCTGTGCTGTATGAATATGACCAAGGTTTCTTTGGGAATTTTTTCCTTTTTGTGAAAAATTAAGTTTAAAAGTTTAAATGAATGAAAAGGCCCTAATGTGTGGGTTTAATCTACAATGTATGTAAAATGTATGTGTCACTCTTCATGAAGTTGATATAACATAATTTTAAAAATAATTAAAATAGTTTTAAAAAATAAAGACCATAAAATTGAATCAAGTTGCAGAGAAAAAGAAAATACAGCATTCAATCTTCTTTTTTTCTTTTTAAGCTTCCCTGATTTAATAAAAAATATCATCTACATATATAGTAAAAAGTGGAGGTGTCGGGTGTGATGGTTATTGTTGTAGGAAATGGACACGGTGAGACAAATTCAAATCCTAGACAAGACTGTTTGTATTTCACATAGTGCTAATACCCTTGGGAAAGGTATGAATCCAACAGTTCTCCCTCCAGCTATGGGTAAATAGTAGGGTGTGACTGGGCTCTTTAACTTCAGTATGGCAGCCAATTTACAAGAAGGAAAATTATCTTGGCTGAATAATGTTTACTATCTTTTTAGGAATGACCCGAACAATTCCTGAAATTTTTGTTAAAATCTGGCCAAAAATGAAAAACAGAAGTATGAGGCACCTAGTGAGAATCAAACTCACTAACAATGGTCTGTTAATATAGCTTGCTAATCATTACACCATGCGAGGTACCCTTGGTGAATTATGATAAGATTCTTGTATTTAAACCAACCATTTTGACTCCCTACCCCCATTGTCAGGCAAACAACCAACACCCTGCCCTTTGGGATTTTGATTAAATTGTCCTATCTATTCATCTCCCTCAGCTATAATCTTCTCTTTTGGACATGATATAATAAAATGAAAATGTAATGAGCTTGGTTCTGGGGATTCTGGGGACTGCTGCTACATCTCCCTTGTTGCATGAAAAGAGAGGGTTAGATGTTTATGTGACACTGATCAATGATGATTGGGGTAGTTTTGGTCTTGCTCATGGGTTCATTGTCAAAATTGCTCTTGAGGAAAAGAAGTTAGATATATAACTATATATAGCTCTTCTTTTTTTTTCTTTATTACACTACTCTTTCTTCTTTCTGTCTTGCTTTGTTCTTTCTTTCCTTGTCAAAACTGCCCTTGAGGAAAAGTAGTTAGATATCAATCATTCCAACTCTTTCCTTCCTTCATTCCTTGCTTTTTTTCTTTCTTTTTAGTTATCCCTTTTCTTAATTGCTCTCTCTCTCTCTCTCTCTCTCTCTCTCTCTCTCTCTCTCTCTCTCTCTCTCTCTCTCATTTTTTCCTCATTTATCCTTCAAGTTTAGCTTTATTCATTCTTATACATTTTCCTCTTTACATTATTTCTATGATTACATTTTGTATTTTTCTATCCATTTCACTTCAAACTCATGCTAATTTATGTTTCATACTACTACTATTAATGTTGTTACTGATACAGTCAGTTTGTTGCTGAGAGTGTGGTTACTTAAGTGAATTCTTTTCTATTGAAAGGAGTGACTTTCTTCCAAGAAAGTAAAGCTTCCAAGTTAGTTTGATCAAGAAAACATATATACAAATATCCATTTGTCTTTTCACGTTTTACTTTTATTCTTGCTTTTACTTTTTTCTTTCTTTTTCCCTCTTTCTTTCTTTCTTTCTTTCTTTCTTTCTTATGTTATTTGTTCTTTCTTTCTTTCTTTTTCTTTCTTTCTTTCTTTCTTTTACTTCTTTCATTGTTATTTAGCTCTTTCTAGCATTTTCTTTATTACAGTACTCTTCCTTTCTTTATATCTTACTTTGTTCTTTCTTTCTTTCTCTCTTTTGTTATTGTTGTTGTTGTTGTTCTTTTTCTTTCTTTATTTCTTCCTTCCTTATTTAGCTCTTTTTTCCTTTTTCTTTATTTCAGTACTCTTTCTTTCTTTATATCTTTCTTTGTTCTTTCTTTCTTTCTTTCTTTCTTTCATGTTCTTTCTTTCTTTGTTTTAGTTCTTTCTTTCTTATTTTGTTCTTTCTTTATCTCTTTCTTTCTTTACTTCTGTCTTTCTTATTTAGTTCTTTCTTCCTTTTTCTATCTTAATTTGTTCTTTCTTTCTTTCTTTCTTTCTTTCTTTTTTAGTTCTTTTTCTATCTTAATTTGTTCATTCTTTCTTTCTTTCTTTTACTTCTTACTTAGCTCTTTCTTGCATTTTCTTTATTACAGTACACTTTCTTTTTTCTCTCTTACTTTGTCCTCTCTTTCTCTCATTCTCATTCTGTTCTTTCTTTCCTTCTTTCTTTCTTTCTGTACTTAGTTCTTTCCTCCTTCTTACTTACCTTCTTTCTTTCATTAATTTCCTGTCTATTACTTTACCATCCATCATACTTTCCCCATTTTGGATTTATTCTTAACATTTTTTTTATTACTTTTATTACTTTCCATGTACACATATGTGTAGTCTTGCATAAAAGTGTATGCATTCAGTTTTCTCTGCGTATGAGTAGTATGTTGTGTCACAGGGTGGGAACTCTAGCATAAATATTACGCAAAAATTTCTCTAGGGACTTATGTCAGAACTCTTTAGAATATTCCACTCATTTTTTAATATTTGCCTTTTTTGGTTGTTTTTTTTTAATCAAAATTTAATCGGATAGTTATTTCTAAAAAAAAAAAAAAAAAAAGAAAAAAAAGAAGAAGTACAAGAAAAGATGAATAAATAAAAATAATTTTTTATAAATCATTAGTTTTCTTATTAACCATTTTAAAAAGCTTTACATAAGATATAATTTACATTTAAAAATACTGTATTTCTGTACGTTAGGGTTAATCCTTTTTTTACATATCTATAAAAGTTAGATTGGCAAACTATTCGATAGAAGCACTTTATCTCCATAGAAAAGAAATTATTTTTAATTTTCGAATGATATTTTAAGTATTTTTAGTAGTAAACTTAGTGTAGTGGCCTATTATTGGTACCCAGCAGACAGCAATGGAGTCTATCTCCTTTTCACTAGTGCTAGACCAAGGATATTTATTTTGCATCTGTGGTAGAGTGCCACACCTACCATTAGCTCCCCACTTTACCATATAGATCCAAGCCTGCTACTCATGGCCTGAGTTAGCGAGAACCTTATTGAACCCGGAACCTTGTAATTCCTAGGCGGACGCTATACCAACTTAGCTAAACCGGGATATTTTAAGTATTTTAGTGTCCAAATGATATTATTATAAGTATTCTTAGTAATCAAATGATATCATTGTAAGTATTTTTAGTAATCAAATGATATCTTAAGAATTTTTAGTGTCCAAATGATGTCTAAATAAAGAAGGGATGTTGGTTCACCTTAAAATTTATTTGTCTTTCCACAATACTTTTTTTTTTTACAAAATACTCTATTCATTAGTTTTCTATTATGATCCATTAATATATTATTGAGGAATTAAGGGAACACAATACTTTTAATAAATTTACCATCTTTAATAGTTACATGGCACATCTAGTATGCTCAGAATATATAAACATTATAGAATAGAAGGTAGAAATACAATATTTCATATCATGGTTTATGACTGTATTATCACGTTATTTGTGAAATGTGCAGATAATTTTTAAATATGAGTAATACTCAGGAAATTGTGTTTTTTTTTGTGTGTGTGATTTGAAGGAAATTGTTATTCCTATACGCCATCAAAAAATTTGTCTGCCAAAAATATAATGTGACTGCCTGAAAATTCAAGGAGAAATCCAATACTTAAGCGCCATTTTCCAGAGGTGGCCAATATTGGCACATGGTCAACACAGAATCTTTTCACACAGATACATAAATCCATTGGCACACACACACATACACACACGCACACACGCACACACACACACATACACACACACACACACACACAGAGAAAAACATGTGCACATAATAACTCACATGCTAAAATCAAGTTTAGCTTTGTACTCAGATAATGTAAGGTAATAAAATAATAGATACGGTAATAAATCTTGTCTAAACATTATTCTGACATCTTTAAAGAGAAGTCTACTGGGCATTTTATCCATTTGTATTCCATAAAAAGACAAAAAAAAATAATTTGGAAGGAGGTATTTTTTTTTAAAGTCATTCAAGTGAGGAAAAAAGGGGCAGAAAAAGGAATCTGTTTTTTATACTTTGTTATGACTTGTAATGTTTAATACTTATGGGAATAACAATGCTGTAGCTGTACCGCAGTGTAAGAGAACCTGGTTGTGTTTTGCCTACCTTGATTGAACCCGAGTCCCTTGGAATGTAAAAAACACAACTTTTGTGAGAGTGACATGGACACATGGCTCGATTTAGGTGCCCAAATGCACAAGACATTGTCTAGGCTCTGTGACAATAAATAGATAGACTAAAAGTGAGTTGGGAAAAGCTTCAGAAGGCACCTGTGTTACGAACTGAGAAAGATATATATTTTGAGAGAGAAAGCAGAGTCAAAGACAAAAAGGGATGTTTGTGCTGGTTTTGTTAACAACATTCTTCTTTGCCCCTTGTCGATTGCCTCCTGATAAACTACAATATCTAATTCAGACAGAAATGATGATAGTTATGACCTTTAGGCACCCCTTTTTGATCTCGATTATGAAAGGACATGATTTTCATTTACACCGTCAATATCCAGTTGTTTTAACAGGCGATTTTTAGATTTGAAAAAAACTTATATAACTAACCCCTAACACCTAACAAACAACCGGATATTGACGGTGTAAATGAAAAACATGTCCTTTCTTAATCGACATCAAAAATGGGTGCCTAAAGGTAATATGGTCCTTTAATCCTAGTTTATCATAAAACCAGTAAATATTTCATTTCTAATACAAGGTATGTCCATTGCTCTGTTGACTAGGCTTAGAAAATGCTGACTGTATCCCCTAAAGAGGGGTAAGACCCCCAAAACAGCAGGATCTTGGGTATGACACTTAACTGCATCTGATGGTGTGGCTCCATTTCTGGAGATCTGGCAAGTATGGAGTCACCCCTTTGTTGCTATTAATCCCAGGTCCACTCTGACCTGGAGTGGTAACATCTGTTAGAGTCCCATCTATGGGTAAAATAGATCTGCTTAAAAGTTATTTGTATTCAATAGGCCATGTGCAAAAAAAACCTTCATAAAAATCAATTAGACAAAACAAATGTAAATATAAACATACAATGAATGTGATTCCCTAACCTTTAGGCATAAAATAACACTAAATGAGTTTACATGCCGTTAAAATTGAATAATCAATTAATCAATCTAGGTATGTCCAACAAGAAACCAAACTCTTAAAAGAGTCAATTTGATGACTGAAATGCTGCAGTGACCTTAATATTTAACCTTTAAACTTTGTATTAAAAAAATGTATCACACCATGTTGGTTAGTATTGGAGTTACATATGATAGAAACAAAGCTGTCTGTGTTTCATTTCATGATAATGCCCTTGGGAAAGACATGAATCCATCTATTCTCCCTTCAGCTATGGGTGAATAGTAGGGCAGATTGGGCTCTTTAACCTTGGTATGGCAATCAGACTAGGAGAAAGAACATTCTGAATTCAAACCTCTTGGACTCCACTTAAGAAAATAACCTTGTGTCATCTTGCTCATGTTGAGGGGTTGGGTAGATATATACATAAAAATCAGATCCAAATATTGGAGCTTCTAATTAGTAATTCCCATCCTCATCACTATGTGTTGTTTTTTAAATTTTTTTTTAAAGTCCAGTTTTTTGGTTTAATTCATTCTTTTATTCAGCTGTAGCTTTCAGCCCCATTTTTTACCCCAAAACTCGGCATCCAGTAGTCTGATGTCACCCGAGTTAGTTGCCTTATAAACTATTGTGCATTACAAGTGTATAATACAGACATGTAATTTGTAGGAATAGAATCAACCAAAGTTTAAACTGCATCTAATGGTGAGGTTCCAGTTCTAGAGTTCTGGAGAGTTTGGAGTACCCCTTCATTGCTATTACTCTCAGGTCCACCCTGACCTGGAGTGGTAGTACCTGTTAGGATCCTATCTATAGGTTGAATAGAAAAAAATGAGTTTAAAAAGATGTGTTAAAAATATTGAATTAAAAAACATTTGAATACCCATCAAGAATAAATAAAATAAAACGCTTTCCACATAAAATAACCCAACCAGGATTGACATGCCATAAAATCTAACTAACCAATCAACCTAACCAAAGTTAGAAAAAGAAAAAACTTTTATGATTTTAAAAGATTATTTAAAATAACCAAATGTGACATACACCTAATTTATATGGTCACAGAGGGCCTTACCCCCCAGGCAACACTTGCTCCCTCATCTAAAAGGGGCCATTGCCTGAGTTGCCCCAAAAGAGGAATGTCAAAGGGGACCATCCACTTTTTGTATGATCCATTGTATGAGCTTTGCTTTGTGTGAGGCTTCCCATGTTAAAAAGACTTTGTGTTGATCCCAGTTTGGTGGGAGGTTAGGAAAATATAGCTGAGGTAGGTATACTAGCCAAAATCTAGTGATTGAAATAGATATCCTAATAGATCATAGACTAAAAACAATACTTCATCTTGAAACTTCAGAGAATACTTAAGAAAAGAGTGCTTCTTTTACACCAGCCAGTACAATAATAATTTACAGACACAAATGATCATAATATTCCAATCAGTTTTCTGCTTTCTGTTGAGAATATTCAGAAAGAAAGATCTTTATGAAATTACATTTTATCATTTTGTAAACCATAATGATTGGAACGCACCAGTTTTCTGTCTGACTCTAAAATAACAATGGCAGCAACAAATAAGATGAAAAATCACTAATGATAAACTGTGGAATCATTTTTCTTTTATTTACAAACAAATTATAGGATAAAGAGAATGTGAATAATTTTATAGTTCAAAATATTGAAAACAACAAACTACAGGAAGAAACTAACAGAATTAGCCATGCATAAAAATGGATACTAAAAATAAGGTTGCTAAAAAAGGATACTAAAAGAAAAAAAAATACTATAAAAATACTAAAAAAGGATCCTAAAACAAAGGATACTGAAAAAAAATACTAAAGGAAAGGATACTAAAAAAGGATATTGAAATAAATACAAAAAAGAAGATATAAAAAAAATACTAAAAATGGATACTAAAAAAAGATACTAAAAAAAGAATACTGAAAAGATACTAAAAAAATACTAAAAAAGATACTAAAAAATACTAAAAAAAGATACTAAAAAATACTAAAAAAAGATACTAAAAACTAACAGAATTAACAGTGCATTCTTTTAAACATTTAAGTATTCCACATAGAAAATGATACAAATTAGATAAAATATAATAATATTTTTTCCTAATAAAAACTAAATGCTTGAGATGGAAAAAGTACATTTTAGTTTTTAAAATCTACTTAAATTTTGTCTCGGACAACCTTAAAACTCAAAGTCAAGTCACATTCTATTTATAGAATTTATATGATGATTATTTGCAAATAAATGACAGGAAGTGTTGCATTCCAATGTTTACATTTGTATTGGATTTATTTTCTTCTTAAACTATCTTTCATATCAACTAGCGACCATCTCCTCACTTATTCTTCATGTTCTTGTCAGCCATGTCGATCTGTCTCTGTATCTCTCTGTTGCCTGTTACTTCTGTATCTGCCATTTTGCTCTTGTTTGCTTTATTATTGAGCCACTAATCATCCACATCATCATCATCATCATCATCATCATCAATCATCATCATTTCATATTCTTCTCAGGCAGAATGAAAGTCAACAAGACCAAATTTTTATGTGCACATATTTTATTTCTTTTATAACAACTTCTTTTAACAGTGGTGAATCCATGAGGAAATCAGTGATCAGATCATAGTGGATACAATCATCCCCATTGTCTAAATTTCCTGACTAACTTCTTTGTTTTATTTGATCATGTGACTTTCTAATCCAATGGTAGCCACAGTCTCAAATGACCTCTGAGTTATCACCTATAAACAAACTTAGATGAACTAATGGGTTTTTCTTGCTACCATTTTTAACTATACTATACTATTTTTTACCACTACCATGTAACAGAGGTTTTCTATCATTACCATTTAATAGTTATCTCTTTTGATAAATCATAATGATCAATGGGAGCATGAATGTGAAACCCCCCAATTTTATTATTATTATTATTATTATTATTATTATCATTACTAGTACAAAATAAAAAACACCCTCCGGGCGATGTAAAAATAGATTTTTGAAACATATTGCCTGAGGGGTGGGAGTAAATAATTCTATGTCAGCGAGTTTGTACCCTAAGTAAGTAAAATCATCAAATTCATTAAACGATTAAAAAAATAAAACAATTTGAAATGTAAACTTTAAATATGTATTAAAATCAAACAAACTATATATAGATATATAATACCAGTCATGTATTTATTAAAACTTGTTTTAAAAAACAATGAGGACCGTCTAATGTTGCATGTTCAAATTTTGAGTGTATTTATTCTATGTTATGATGATTTTGGGTAATGTGACGTAAGCAGTGACGTAATTTTTGTTACAGACAAAAACCGGAAGCGAATCTCCATTATTAATAGATTAAGGTTCTTTATTTTCTAAGAGAATTTTAATGAAAAATCTCACTACAATGTCATTTCATCTGTGTTATGGTAACATGCATACAACTGCACTGTCAGCTAGGCCTGTAGAATATGCCAACTGCACTTCTGCAGAGGGGTAATACCCCACCCAATGTCAACCCATGATTCTTATTGTTGGAATCCTGGATGGCAACCAGTGATGCTTATGGTCGGAATCCTGGTGGCTGAGCAGTCCATGACATGCAACACTTCACTTTGGCCTGTACTTAAGCTAGACAGGTGGTCAGAGAGGCCTCCTCTGATCAATCAACTGGTCATGTGAAGCTCTTGCACTTATATGATTGTCCTGGCCGTATTCCTCAATTGCTCTTTTGGTGAGGTTCCAATTCTAGAGCTCTAGGGAGTGTGGAGTATCCCATCATTGCCATTACTCTTAGGTCCACTCAGTTACTTTTATGGCAAACCCCCAACCCTTCTTATCATATATGTGCTAGAAGGTGGTGGCTGAGGGTCTTAGTGTCTTGTGTATGATGCTAAACTGCATCTAGTGGTGAGGTTCCAATTCCAGAGCTCTAGGGAGAGTAGAGTACCCCTTCATTGCCATTACTCCTAGATCCACTCAGACCCAGAGTGGTAGTACCTGTCCGGGTCCCCTCTATGAGTTAAATAAATCAAAAGAGAGTTTTAAAAAATTGAATACCCAACAAGAGTGAATAAAAAAAAAACTTCTTCAGCATAAAATACCCAACAAGGGTTGACATTCCCTAAAACCCAACCAACCAACCAACCAACCATACATACAAAAATTGAATCCTTATAATATAGATTTGAAATGGACATGACAAGACAAGTTCAATTCCTGGATGCATTTCATATAGTGCTAATACCCTTGGGAAAGGTATTAATCCAACTATTCTCCCTACAGCTATGGGTAGATAGTTGGGTTGACTGGACTCTTTAATCTTGATTTAGGCAACCAGTCTAGGAGAAGGAAAACTCTGAATTCAAACCTGTTAAACTCCTCTTAAGAAATTGACTTTGTGTTACATCCTTCTTGGGAGGAGGAATTGGTAAATATATATAATATAAATTTGCTTAAGGTTATCAAAGTCATTCATTAGGCTCATTTATAGAATTTATATTAGAATTATCTGAAAAATAACTGATTGCAATTGAAACTTCTATAGACATTTTGAATGTCTAAGACCTAAGGGAATAATAATCTTTTAAAGACTCTAAAAGATCATGGTTCAATTTGGAATTTTACATTCTGTTTATTCATTTTTTAAAAATTTACCTTTCAGGCAAGTGTATGCTGAGTGTTCCACGATATAGTTTGTATTTGATCATTTTGTCCTTTTATTTTCGTTAAAAGCTGAAAAAAATATCACAATAGAAGAAGAAAAGAAAAAGGAAATAATAATACTGTTGAATTAAAGCTATAACTATTTTATGTTTTGCTTATTCATATTTGAAATTTAACTTGCAGGCAAAAGTATGCTGAGTGTTCAACAATATCTTTTGTCCTTTTATTTCTGTTAAAAGCTGTGAAAAATTCATGATGGAAGAAGATAAAGGGAAGAAAATAATGATACAGTTGAAATAATGATACTGTCAAATCAAAGCTCTAATCATTTTATGATTTTAATTACAAGATTATTTAATTACATTACCTAGGGTATTATACCTTCAAGCTATTAAGCTGTTAGATTGTGAGCTATGACAAGTTTGTTTTTGTCTAACTCTTAGAATATGTAGCCACTGAAATTGAAATTTTAAATTGAAAAACCTACACCTGGAGTTATTTCCCTTGGTTAGACATTCAAATAAACAGAAATCAGATTATTATTTGTTTGTGCTCACAAACAAAGGTCTAATTCTATTATTAAGTTGCAAACTGGACTGTAAATTGCTTTATTCTCTGAGAGAATTTTAAAAGTATTGTGCTAGTAAAACCTTCCTTACAATGTACAGTTTTTTACTATATTAAGGTAATATACGAGGTATGTCAAAAAGTTCCAGGACTGGTGTCACAAAAAATTTATTTCAAATCCAAACTAGAATTATCTCCTTCAAAGTAATTCCCCTGGAGTCTAATGAATTTTCCCATCCTTCTCTGTCTCACTTGCATGCACTCCTGGAGGGATTCTTTCAGGATTCTCTGTAACTCTGTCATCACGGCCTTTTTGATGTCTTCCACATCCTCAAAATGGGTTCCCTTGATGACTTCCTTGAGCTTTGGGAAGAGGAAAAAAATCATATGGAGCCTGGTTGGGTGTGTAGGGAGGTTGCTCCAGCACAGTGATGTTCTTCTGGGCCAGGAACTCTCAGATCCTCAGGGCAGTGTGGGCAGGTGCGTTGTCATGGTGAAGCACCCATGAGTTGTCCTGCCACACTTCTCGCCTCTTCTCACGCACTGAATGAAGCAAACGCCGCAGTATCTCTTTGTAGACATGCTGGTTGATTGTCTGGCCCTGTGGCAAAAACTCGTGGTGGATGATGCCCCTCACATGTCCCTTGTGACACCAATCCTGGAACTTTTCCAACATACCTTCTAAATGCATCATTTGGATCTTATAGATGAGATTTTTCTATCTCACCACAAGAAGGATTCGACCTAAGTATGTATACATGGACAATTCCAGAAATTCTGTCCCTGTAAGCATCTTCTTTTTGGGATGCCTCAGGCATCAGGGTTTGATCCTAACCCTACCCCATTAAGTAGAGTTCAATCTGGGGATTTTGAGTTCTATTGTGTATCAGGATTTGAAGAGTTAGAATCATAGATTGTAGAAATTTATTATTGGCATGTAGTGTAGGATAGTTTGGATAAATTCAAATCTAGTGTGAGTGACTGTTTAAGGTCAGTTGAAAGTGTGGCCTTCATTGGGAATTAGTGAAGAAAAAAAATGGAAATAATCTAATGAGTTAGGGTGACTAAAATTATAAAAATTTAGAAATTTGAAACTTTAGTCAGTTAAAAATCACATGTTACAATTCGTATAGCCATTTTAGGGCTGTAGTTGAAAATTAGTTTTTTCATTTGTGGTATAAAGTTTGATCTTTTCTTGAAGTAGAAAGATGTAGTATCAGTTTTAATCCTTGTCCACTGATCCATCCTTAGAGAGTTGTATAACCCTTATCTGATGGTCTGTCCTTCTGTAATTATATTTCATAACATTTTCTATCCTGGTCAACAATGATGTTAATAAGACTAATTATTGTTTTATTACAAATCTCCATGTAATGTTGCTCTTTAAATAAGTCATTTTAAGCCTTTTTCTCAGAATTAGATTTATTTCTATATTAATGTAGAAACAATGAGACAAACGCAATGGATTTAAAAAAAGAAAAAAAAAGAACATGCTTTAACACATTTCTTATGGCATTGCATATTTCTTCTTGTTGATTTTATATTTTGTTTATAAAACACCAGGAACAGCAAATATAAACATTATTATATATATCTAGTTAGAGTTCATTTGACTAGGAAGCACATAAAAAATATTCAAACAAATTAAATCATCTTAGGTTTTCATTTTGTACGAAATGGATTCGGTGACTCGAGTTCAAATCCAGGACAAGTCTGTTTGTATTTCACATGGCACTAATACACTTGGGAAAGGTATGCATCAAACTATTCTCCCTCCAGTTATGGGTAAATAGTAGGGTAGACTGGGCTCTTTAAACCTTGGTTAGGTAACCAGTCAAGGAGAAGAAAAACTCTGAATTCAAACCTGTTAAACTCCACTTAAGAAATTGACCTTGTGTCACATCCTACTCATGTGGATGGGTTTGTAAATATATATATATAAAAATAAGTAAAGTTGGTGAAGTGGCCTATTGTCAGTATCAGCCAGTGGGGGAGTCTATCCTCTTTTCACTAGCGCAAGACCAGGTAAATTGTTTTTGCTGAGGTGAATTGCCACACCTACCGTCAGCTCCCCACTTTATCACACATATCAGATTACCCAATCTGTCCTACTCATATGTTG
>CM042147.1:62361433-62378933 GCA_023376005.1 Doryteuthis pealeii | reverse complement strand
ACCAAGGAAGAACAAAGACCATTGACCCGATTTCTCTGGTCGGAAGGAGTGTCAGTGGCTGAAATTCATTAAAGGCTTTTAGCACAATATGGGGACAATACACTACCACATAAAAATGTGTATGAGTGGATAGAGAATTTTAAAAGTAGCCAGACATGATAAATGAAGAGAGTGCAGGATGTCTGTCAACTTACACCACTAATGAGAAGATTCAGCAAGCTGGAGAGATAGTAATGGCGAACCAGTAAGTTATCATCAATAAGGTAGTTTGTTCTCTGCAGATTAATCATAGTTCTGTCTATCAAATAATCCACGATGAGCTTGGCTTCCATAAAACAAGATTGAGGATAATTTTTGTATCCCCCTCGTATATGTGCTGCTTATCTATATTATTCTGTTCTAATCTTTAATGTTTGTAAAATTAGCATAACACAGTCAGGTGCCAAAATGTCTGGTGCCAAATCATGAGCACCAGACATTCTGGTGCCAAAATCTGGGTATCAAAATATCTTAGACAGTTTGCAGTTATCTGATTTTTGTTTTCTTGAATACACATTTCAGATTTGGGAAAGGCAATTTAATAAAGTTTGTGCAGTAGATCAATGGACACAATAATAAAATGGAGTCAAAAGATTTAATATTTAATAATAACATCTCCAGAGTGTAGAAGATGTGTAATTGCTTTTACCACCATCCTACTGGATGTGGCAAACATTTGCATAGGAGTGATTGGCAGGTGACTGGTCAAAGTTCAAATCTCCAGCCATGAGAAACTATGAGTCTTTGTAGATGGTTGTGGACAGTCACATGTGAATCAAAAGAGTTAGATTAAAAAAAAAGTAGGGATTTGAGTTTTAGATGCCAAAGGAAACAAATGTATATCTTAGGGCTTTATAGAGACTGCCTCACCTTTTGAGGTGGGCTACATTTAATAAAAGAATGAATCTTTACCCTATATATATATATATATATATATATATATATATATATATATATATATATATAAATGTTGTTCTGGTTCCAATGGGAGAAAATTTAATATTTTATAAAAAAGAAGGTCCGCAAAATGTATTATGTTCTCAGAAAAATTTTTAAAATTATTTTTTTATTCTTTTTATCTTACATATGTCGCATATGTAAGATAAAAAGAATAAAAAAATGATTCACATTTTGCGGACCTACTTTTTTATAAAATATATATATATATATATATATATATATATATATATATATATATAAAGTTTTGTTATGGGTCCTACTGGAGAAAATTAAATATTTTATAAAAAATAAAATCTGCAAAATGGATTATGTTTTAAAAGATATTTTTTTAATTATTTTACATTAGCGACACATGTTTAAAATATTTTGATAACTTCTTCAAGCTTCAATCAACCACACCTGACTAATTCATTATTAGGTTTGCTATTACATATGATGTTAGAAAAGAAAATTCTTTGCAATTAATATAAGGCTTTCATATGTATGTATACTATTTCCTCGGTATGAACACCAATATATACAACTTAAATCCATTCTTTTTGTGTATTTTGATGAAAATAGATTAATGTTTTATAAAAAAAAAGTATATAAAATATGTCTCATATATACTCTAAACACACACATAAGTGCACACACACACATATTTATATATATAAACATCACTTTACATCTTCCGGTTTACAAGATCAGTTCAAAAAGAACTTGGGACCATATGACCTTTAGGCACCCCTTTTTGATCTCGATTAAGAACAAGGCGAGGGAGTCTATCCCCTTTTCACTACTGCTAGACCAAGGCAATTGTTTTTGCATCTGAGATGGAGCACTACATCTACCATCAGCTTCCCACTATCACACAGATTCTAGCTGTGTTACACATGCATTGAGTTGGCAAAAGCCAGTATCGAACCAGGAACTCTGTGATTCCTGGGTGGATGTTAAATGAGCTAAACCAGCCCTTAAATGCTTGGATGAAAGTAGGCAAAAAGTGAAATACGGTACAAGAAAATCTTAATTTCAATATTCATTTTGAACTGATTGTAGGGATACAATAAATAATATATATTACTACTCTTATTCCTTAATCTTCTGGCTGTTATCATTTTGCAATACCCTCTGGTTAAAAATGAGACTGTTTAAATTATCCAAGATGAAATGGAAAAATGTAAATCCTGATAATTTGGTGTTGCTTATCCGCCAAATTCTTATTTCTTATGATTATCATCATCTCAGCTAAATAATGGATCATTCCATTTTTATCATAAAGAAAGAAAGGGAAGAAATAGGACATACTACACAGAAAAAATATAATAAAGAAAGAAAGAAAGAAAGAGAGTAGGGGAAAGATAGAGAGAGAAGGTGAGCACACAGAAGTGATAACACTAATCTGTTTCAATTGAACATAATGAAAAGAAGGAAAGAAAGAAAAAAAAGAGTGAGAGAGTTAAATCAAGATAATTATACTTTTTACATATTGAAGTATTTTACAATAGTTAGGGGCTGGTTTAGCTCAGTCGGTAGAGCACATGGCTCCGGGTTCAATACTGGCCTCCACCAACTCAGTGTATGAGTAGCACAGACTACATAGTCGGATCTGTGTAGTAAAGTGGAGAGCTGACGGTAGGTGTGGCGCTTCACCCCAACAAAAAGAATCTCCCTGGTTTAGTGCTTGCGAAAAGGGGATAGACTCCCTCACTGTCCAGCTGATACTGACAATAGGCCATTCCGCCTGTTTTTACTTTACTTTACTTTTACTGTGGTATATCTACAGAACCTGCTAGTAAATAATTATCTCCCTTAGATGATTTGCATGTTTGTTTCTAGGCATGCATAGATACTTATTTCTTCATATATGCATTACTTAGGGCATTTCCTATGGCATAAAGGTTAGCAAATTAGGCAAGCCATTAATGAGTCAGATTCTCACTTGATGTCCCATACTTCTGGGCTGTTGCTAAACTAAGATAAGTGTAATAAATGACTGCATACCTTACTTATATAAATATTGACTGAGCAGAATATTTTGTGCTATTCACAGAAATAAAGTTATTTTTTTCACCGTCCAACAATTATGATTTGCATGTTCAATAGGCAGGGCTGGTGCAAGATTTGGCACCCTAGGTAAGGCTTTAGATGTGTACCTCCTTGAAAGTTTTTATAAGCTAATGTAGGTACAGTACAGATCCAAGCTGTGTAACTTATACACTGAGTTGGTGAATGCCATTATCAAACATGGAACCCTATGGTTCCTAGGCAGATGCTCTACTGACTGAACTAAACTGATGAAAACAGTTATTATTTTGAAGAGGATAAAATTTAATACTTTCTCAAAAATGAGTATAAAAAAATAAAAAAGAGGTTGATAATAGAAAGATTAAGTAGAGATATAGTCTCACTGGAAAATAGTTTTGAACCCAGAACCTAATGGTTCCTATGAAGATGGTCTACTGACTGAGCTAAACCAGTGAAAACACTTATTATTTTGAAAAGTATAAAATTTGATACTTTCTCAAAAATGAGTATAAAAAAACCAAAAGGTGATTGATAATAGAAACATCAAATAGAGATATAGTCTCACTGGAAAATAGTATCGAACCTGGAACCTTATGATTCCTAGGCAGATGTTCTACCAACTGAGCTAAACCAATGAAAACAGTTATTATTTTGAAATTTAATATTTTCTCAAAAATAAGTAAAAAAAAGAAAAAAAGAAAAACAAAAAAGAAGTACATAATAGAAAGATCAATTAGAGATATAGACACACTGGAGAATAGAAATATCACAATATTCTATAATGAGGATAATTGTTAGTATGTCAGCTTGCTTGGCTCTGGGAATTATTCTGAACTGATGGAAGATAAACAATCAGCTTTATTTTGTTGACTATCCAAAATATTGGTAATCAGAGAAAAAGTATGGCTGAAACAAAACCATTGCCAGAAAATCAATTCTTATATACAATAGGATATTTGAAATATAAAAGTAAAGTCTGCGTAGTGGCCTATTGTTGGTATTTGCTGGACAGTGAGGAAGAGAGGTAAAGCACCACCATCATCTCTCAACTTTAACATACCGATCAGATGCCCCAAGCTGTGCTATTCATACACTGAGTTAGTGAGGACTGGTATTGAATCCAGAACCTTGTGATTCCTGGGTGAATGCTCTACTGACTGAGCTAAACTGACCCCTCGAAATATAGACTATAATAATTTTGCTTGGATGCTATTCTTTTTAATATTGATAATAGTATTTTTTAATTAATCTTTGTCTCAGTAAATAATTAAAAAAATCAGAAAGCAGCAACAAAATCAAATCATGAATTTGAAATCTATACAATTGGAGAACAATCCCTTTAATGTTTAATGTAATATAATACAATATTTGATTTTTTGGATCAGGTCTTCAATAAGCACCCTAGCTTCTCAAGCTATTGAAAGGTTCACATTTTAACTTGTCACCAGTAAGTTTTGCTTCAAACAATTATAAACAAACTGGTAATGTTTTGTACTTATAAAAACAAATTTTACAAATCATGAAAATCAAGTTTAGGAATATTTTTCAACACTTAAGATAAATTTAAAAAAAGAAAAAGGTACTTATTGGAGACCTAATCCAATTTTTAAAAAAAGTATTGAGCCTGAATCTTAAAATTTTAAGATCTAAAGTTTAAGTGAAGTTTTATGCACAATAACTTAGCAACTTATATAATACTAGCAGAGCTACTCAGCATTTCCTGGGATTTAAAAAGATAAAAATAAATCTCTTATCTATATTTATATATATATTTACAAACCCCTCGACATGAGCAGGATGTGACACAAGGTCAGTTTCCCAAGCAGAGTTTAAAATGTTTGAATTCAGAGTTTTCCTTCTCTTAGACAGGTTGCCAAACCAAGGTTAAAGATCCCAGTCCACCCTACTATTTACTCATTGCTGGAGGGAAAATAGTTGGATTCATACATTTCTGACAGTTATTAGTGCTATGTGAAATGCAACCAGTCTCATCCAGGATTTGAACTCTTTTCACCATGTCCATTTCCTTTGATGACAACCACATATCTATTCATATTTATGTATAGATTAATACAAATTCTTTGTCTCTATATTTGTTTTATTCTTCATATAATCTTGTTTTTAAGTTGTTGATTTGTATTATTATTCTTGTTTGTAGTTTTTATTTTATTTTCCTTTTATTTGCTTTTTATTATGTTTTATCCTTTAGTAATTTGTTTTATTTTTTAATCATTTAAAAAATTTTCTTTTCAATATATTGTTGATTTATACCCTTATTATATTTTTATTTAGCTTTTCTTATGGAAAATGAAGGGTTAAAAGTTTTTTTTAACCCCCTATTGGATAAAAATAGGGTGTAGATTTTATTGAACTTTGATCTTTGTTGGTCTCCACCAAATTTCCTTTAAAATGCTTGATCATTGTACAAACAAATATACAGACATACAGAATCTTTCTTTTATTTATATATATATATATATATATATATATATATAGAGAGAGAGATTTATATATATTATATATATATAGATATAGATATATATATAGATATAGATATAGATATAGATATATATAGATATTGATGTTGTCTAGACAGAAGTCTAGACATTGATGTAAGTTTAAACAAATTTTGTTGGCTATCTCTTCCAAGATGGCATGATGGATTTTAATGAATTTTTTTTAGGAATACTCAATGGGATGGAGAAAGTAACTTTAGGAGAATGGTGCTGTATACAAAGTTGTACAGGGTGTCAAAATCGATTAATCAATCACGCATACATTAAAAGAGAGAGAGGGAGATTAGAAAGAGTGAGAGTGAGAGATAGTAATCGTAATGCTATAATGTTATATTTATTGGATGATTTTTGCCATTTATTAGCCAAAAATATAACATTTTAAAAGAGATTAATTTGCCAATCTTTTACATCATTTTTTGAAGATTTTTGTCTCATGTTTCTTTTTTATTTTGCTTTTTAAAATCAAGATTTTTGAACACTGTTAGTGTCAACAATAACAGAATGCAAACAGCCTTGTCTAGGATTTGAACTTGTGTCACTGTGTCCATTTCCTATGACGATAACCATTGCACAACGGGCACCTCAATGTACAAAAAAAAATACACTTAGCATAACTTTTATCTCAGTTCACAAATTCTTTTATCAGAAAATTATTTTCTTTCTTTTTTTTCCTGCATAGTTATTTAATAAGCTTAGCTTAGATATGGCACAAGGCAAGAAGTTTGAGGCACCCAGTACTAATCAAACTCACTACCAATGGTCTGTTAATTTAGCTTGCTAACTATTACACTACTTTTTTTCCAGCATGCTGTTAGTGTCAACAATAAGTGAATCCAAACAGCCTTGTACAGGATTTGAACTTGTGTCACTGCATCCATATTCAGTTAACCACAGCATATTGCCCCTTTTTAGCGCTCGCCTTTTCTCACTAACAGATTATCTGGAAATCCACTACCATTTTTAAAACTCACAGCACATTTCAGTTGAAGTAGACAAAGATCTAATATCTACAGAAAATAACTTCTAAAATACCATGGCACTACCACAACAAACAAGTACTTATAAAATACCAATGCCCACAAAAGAGACGTGATAGAGAACCGAGCAAAAGTTCTTGCATTGGAACCTGAGAAAAAGTCACTTGATCAATCAACATGTGACCATGTGATGACATCATTGGCACCATCTATTTTGATTATGTGTGACCCTTTTTTGAAGTTATAGGTGAATGAAATATATCAGAGTGAAATGGAGCATCTGATATATGTAGGTATTTACCCAACCCATTTGACACAGGCAGGATATGACACAAGGTCACAAGTATTAAACATCCAGTGAGGATTGAAATTGCTATTCAATAGTTATAGATTAGCTTGATAACTATTATACCACAATATGATGCCCTAAGCCATCTGATATATGTATGTACATGGGCTGGCTGGTTAGTGGGATGGTTGGTTTAGTGGATTGTGAAAATTGTATTTCTACTTGAAGTATATATTTACCCAACCCCTCTGGCATGGGCAGGATGTGAAATAGAGTCAAGTTTTAAGTCGAGTAAAGCTGGTTTGAATTTAGTGTTTGCATTCTCCTAGATTGGTTGCCTAATTTTCATATAGTACCTAAATAATGAGAATGGAATCATCTGTTTTTCCTATAAATAATATCTGACAAAATCTCAGAAGAAAGAGAAAAACAAGATCTAACGGGACTTGTTAGTTCAACCTAGCAATTCCTAATTGCTCTGTTCACCTTGTATCTTTGCTTAGTAAACCATTTTCCCTATCCTTAAATACTTATTGTGTTTCTTCATATTATTTCTCTGTTAACTCTGATTCTCAAATTACAAAACTAACCAAGGCAAAAGAACCCAGTCTGCCCTATGATTTAACCATAGCTGGGGGAAAAGAGAGATAGAGACATGCTTTTCCCAAGTGCATTAGTGCAGAGTTAAATGTAAACAGTTTTGTCCTGAATTTGAATTTGGGTTGTCTATTCCATTTCTTATGATGATAACCATTACGCTAAGTGCGCTTTCTACTTAAAGTAATTATTATCTCTTGAGAAATCAGCATTCAGCTTAGTCAATAATAAGGAAAGAATTGGTGACTGCTTTTCTTTTTTAGTTGGTGAACAAACAAAGCTGCATGTCTAATTCATGAATTAAGTTGGTATACTAGAAATTGTTTGAACAGTTGAGACTCTTATTTATATTCTTGATGTTGCAAAGACAACATTTAGGCTGATCCATTTCTGCAATTTGTAACAAGTGTATGATCTGTAAGAAAGAAAAGGAAATTCTGGACCATATGACCTTTAGGCACCCCTTTTTGATCTCGATTAAGAAAGGACATGTTTTTCATTTACACCGTCAATATCTGGTTGTTTTAACAGACGATTTTTAGATTTAAAAAAAAATATTATAAAACTAACCCCTAACCCTACCCCCTAACAAACAACCGGATATTGACGGTGTAAATGAAAAAACATGTCCTTCCTTAATCGAGATCAAAAAAGGGTGCCTAAAGGTAATATGGTTCAAAATTCTCTTTTCATAAAAAACGCCCCCCCCCCCACAAAAAAAAAAATTCCAGCCTTGCTAGATACACAAAATACATAGATGATTTAAAATTATATCAGAAGCGAAGGGAGTTCACCAACATTAGATCATAGACAAGGAACATCACTGGGAAGCGAGGAAGTTGAAAAAAGTAGATTTATCAACTACATGTGTAAGATAGGCAAGTGAAGATTTCATTACTATATGGTTTTCTTTATTTTGCGAAGAGGGTGATGGAGATCCCGACCCCACCTACCACCCATCTATAATTTGGAATTGCCTGGATGCTTGGTACATGTATTTACCAACCTCTCGGCATAAGTAGGAAGTGACATAATGTCAATTTCTTAAGTGTTCTCCTTCTCCTAGAATGGTTGCTATACCAAGGTTAAAGAGCCCATTCTGTCCTGATATTTACCCATAGCTGGAGAGAAAATAGTTTGATGCATACCTTTCCCAAGGGTATGAGGGCTATATAAAATTCAAACTGCCTTGTTGAGGATTTGAACTTACGTCAATCTATGGGGCACCCAGTGAGACTCAAACTCATAAATAATGGTCTGCTAGTCTAGCTTGCAAACCATCACACTACAGCTCTAATTAAAATTATATAAGTAAAGTAAGTAAAGTTGTCGGGTGGCCTAAAGTTGGTAACAGCCAATAAGCAAGGGAGTCTATCCCCTTTTCACTAGCGCTAGACCAAGGAGATTATTTTAGCATCTGAGGTGTAGCATCACACCTTCCATCAGCTCCATATTTTACCACACAGATCCCTGTGCTACTCATACGCTGAGTTAGCGAGGACTGGTACCGAACTAAGAACTTTGTGGTTTCTAGCCAAACGCTCTACCGACTGAGCTAACCTGGTCCTTATATATATATATATATGTGTGTGTGTGTGTGTGTGTGTATATAAATATTTGTAAATGAATAAACAGTATTCTAACAAAAAAAAAAAAGAAGAGTTTTTACATTGATAATGCTTCTAGATAGACAACATTAACAGTCTTTCGTTCTGAGGAAAGAATGAATCATTTTTGGAGAGATTCTACTTTTGAACAAGCAATTCCATAGTAAACTCATTATCTCTTTCCAGTTTTTATCCTATACTGATCTGTGTTGATCTCCAGTGACCTTAGAGGTCAGCATCATCTATCCTATGTTCATCTTGAAGTTACTTCTCTTATTGATTGATTTCCAGACCCCAGGGTCTAATTGTTAAGCCACCCATAAGATGAATTCAGCCAAGCAATGCCTATATCAGTATAGATATAACTTAAAAGCCATATTGGCCAGTAGTTAATTTAATCTCTTTCAGAAGTGCATGTAAGCCTGGACCGTTTTAATAGCATTATAGGCCCCTGGGCAAAGCAATACATTGGGGTTCCTACCTGCACAATCACTCACAGAAATAAAAATCTAAAGTATCCATAAAATTGAACATTGGTACTTTCAACAAAATCAGTGCTCAAACATTCAAATTAATTATTGGTAATTTCAACAAGGGGCTGGTTTAGCTTAGAAGAGAACCTGGTTCCACAAGGTTCCGGGTTTGATACTGGCCCTTGCCAACTCAGCACATGAGTAGAACAGCTTGGATCTGGGAGGTAAAATACAGAGCTGATGATCGGTGTGGGGCTCCACCTCAGATACAAAATAATTTCCCTGGTCTAGTACTAGTGAAAAGTGGATAAACTTCCTCATTGTCCGGCTGATATTGTGTATAAGTAGTATAGCTTGAATATGTACAGTAACGTGGGGAGGTAATGTTAGGTGTGGTGCTCTATCTTAGGTGCAAAAACAATCTCCCTGGACTAGTACTAGTGAAAAGAGGTTAGACTTCCTCATTTTCCGGCTGATACTTACAATAGGCAACTTAGCTGACTGTACTTACTTTTTTACTTTCAACAAAATCAGAGCTCAAACATTAAAAATATTGGTAGTTTAAAAAAATCAGTGCTCAAGCATTAGAATTAGATATTGGTACTTTCAACAAAATCAGAGCTCAAACATTAAAAATATTGGTAGTTTAAAAAAAAATCAGTGCTCAAGCATTAGAATTAAATATTGGTACTTTCAAGAAAATCAGAGCTCAAACATTAAAAATATTGGTAGTTTAAAAAAAATCAGTGCTCAAGCATTAGAATTAGATATTGGTACTTTCAACAAAATCAGAGCTCAAACATTAAAAATATTGGTAGTTTAAAAAAAAATCAGTGCTCAAGCATTAGAATTAGATATTGGTACTTTCAACAAAATCAGAGCTCAGACATTTGAATTAGACATAAACAGCAATTATCAATTAGCACAAATGCTTGAATAATATAACATAAGCCTTGAAAAACATAAACAATTTAACCTATAAGAGATACTCAACTGATAAATCATGCAGACAGAAATGGCACAGTATGAAATCACAATGAATAATTTATCATAAATTCAGCACAAACATTTGCTAAATTTCTTTACACAGAATTGCTTTATAATTGGCTAAAAGTCAAGGCTTTTCAGGATGTCATTTTCTATCCAAAAATGAAATCAGTTCAAACATTGCTGCCCCATTATAATGCAAAGCTGTTTTTTTATTTATTTATTTTTTTTATAAGTCTCAGTCTTGAAAATGAATATTCATCATGCACACAAACACCCTGAGTGCAATTTCATCATTGGGGAAACACAGATTTTAAATTGTCTGAAATTATTTTTTTTTTTGTACAATGTAGGAAGAGTCACACTATTTTCATCCAGAACTATGTAATGCTTGAGATACTCACATTCATATTGTTCATATCTAAATATGTATTTTTCAATAGCAAATCATCATCATCATCATCATCATAGCACAGATTCCCTTGACTCTCGCCATCCATCCTTATCAACCACTGCTCTTAGTAGGTCCCACAAGTTCCCACTAGATCACTGAAGTTAAGTAGTGATGAGCATGTTCAGTATTTAGATTGGTGACCATTAAAGCAACAAAAGGTATTGGGAGCAACGTGATGTCAAAATGACTTAATTCAGCATTAAATGACTTGAAGGGGGTTGATATGTTATTAAAAAAAACAGCCAAACAACCAAATCTATAATTAAATGTTATTGTTAGTTAAACATTTTATTAAGTTTATATGCTGTCATTTAATTAACAACCTTCTTCACCAATGTCAAATGCCATTCAGATCCCACAAACTAATAACTGAGGAAAGTAAGGTCTACTCTATGAGAATAAAATCAAATCAAAGTGGACTACTGCATTCTGGCTCACTGACCAAGCTGTCACCACCCTTTTGCTGATCACTCTACCAAATCAGGCTATGTATCATAATTTTTTACACACAGAATCTTGTCAGCAGGCCCTAAAATACTCTGATTGTATCTTTTACAGGGAAGTAAAACCCACCCTTTCCCCACCAAAATAAGAGTGTCATGAGTATGACATTAAGCTGCATCAGATGGTAAGACTCCACCTTTGGAACTCTGGAGAGTGTGGTGTCACTCCTCATTGCCATTACTCCCAGGTCTACCCTGATCCATTGTGGAGTCACCTCTTCATTGCCATTACTTCCAGGTCTACCCTGATTCATTGTGGAGTCACTCCTCATTGCCATTACTCCTAGGTCTACCTTGATCCATTGTAGAGTCACCTCTTCATTGCAATTATTCCCAGATCTACCCTGATCCATTGTGGAGCCACCTCTTCATTGCCATTACTCCCAGGTCTACTCTGATCCATTGTGTAGTCACTCCTCATTGCCATTACTCCTAGGTCTACCTTGATCCATTGTAGAGTCACCTCTTCATTGTAATTATTCCCAGATCTACCCTGATCCATTGTGGAGCCACCTCTTCATTGCCATTACTCCCAGGTCTACCCTGATCCATTGTGGAGTCACCTCTTCATTGCCATTACTCCAAGGTTTACCCTGATCCAGTGTGGTAGTACCTGTTAGGGCCCCATCTATGGGTCAAAATAGATCTGTTTGAAAAGAAAGTGTCTACCTGTTTAAAATGATTATGAAGATACATTTTTGTACCTTATATAATCAAGGACCATAATTGTTACTTCAGAATGAAATAAACCAACAAGATTTGACATGCCATAAAATCAACCAACTAATTCACAGAGAATCGTCATCATAGCGTAATAGTTAGCAAGCTAGTCACAAAGATTAATTACGACTAAATTGGTGCCCAAAACTACTTGGCTTGAGATGAATCTAAACTTGGCTTAGTTTTGTGGAGAACCTCATGAGGTGTAATGGTTAACGAGCTAGGCTGACAGGTCTTTGCTAGTGAGTTTGATTCTCACTGGGTTCCAAATACTTCTGATATTGTGCCAAACTAATCTAAACTTAGTAAATGACTACAATACCTTACATCAGTGGTTCTTAAACAGTGCGCCTGGGCGCACTGGTGCGCCCAGAGCTTTTTCAGGTGTGCTCATGTTTCTCATTAACACAGGAATGAATAAACTCCATAGAGGTATGTTAAGTTTGCTTTTGTTAAATGTGTTATTTTTTATATATTTAACAGTTAACTTAATAACATATTAGTCCTATTTTGTATACAGTGCGCTATCAAGTATCTTTAGTAGTGTGAGTGCGCCCAGACTGTATAAAGTTTGAGAACCACTGCCTTACATGGTGCAATGGTTATTGTGAAATATTAGCTGACTTAAGAACCAGGTCACTAAACATAGATCCTGCTAGATCACCAAAGTTAAGTGACGATGAACCTGTTCAATACTTAAATGGGTGACCGCTTAAACAACAGCAGGTATTATAAGCAAATTGATATCAAAATGACTTGATTCATCATTAAGTGACCTGAAACAGGTTGATATGCCGTAATACAAAACAACCAACCAACCACTAAAAATATAGGCTAAGGGGCACACAAATCCACATCAAGGGAGATAATCAACACTTTCTATTTGTCATCTGTCGCCCATGCACTTGTCAATCAAGAGTAAGTAATATCAAGTGAGATTTTGGATCCATAATCCAGAAGTTCGTTGATCAAAACTACTCTGCTACCAGTTTGTGAATGACTACGTTGTAGAGAGCTGAGATACCATAGTGAAATTAATTTTGAATTAACAAAGTTTTTAAATCTTTGACTGAGGATGGATTGCAGCCGACAAATACTGAAGATGAATTTATTAAGCAGACTTGGAAAATCAATTTTACAAACAGTCTTGAGCAATAATGTCACATGACTAAACCCATGATTCCCATCCCATTTAATATTGATTTTCATTATATAATATAATAAAGATGCTAGCATTTAGCGCTAAAGCATTGGTAAAAGCCAGCATTTCAAATAGTGATATTTTTAAGACAAGCAAATTTTCTATACTTGCAAGACTGGTGCAACACAATCTTCACTACTTCTATCTGGCTTTGTGCTATACTGAATTAAGCTTAGTAAATATCAGTTATGCATAAGTATCATAGCAAGATCAATTTACTAATGAAGAGAATTTGATCCTCACCTTGTGTCAGACTTTAGTAAGTAAGCTGCATATATAACTTTTCAGAAACTATGAATGTTGATTTTCAAGGTAAGCAGAGAGGCACTCCCTACTTAGAAGATTGGTGCAACATAATCTTCCAATCCTCATTCCACCATTTTTGGCTTTGTACTGGACTTGAAGTAAAAATCATGAACAGGCATAACAAACAATTAACTTATAGAACTCTGGGTCCCTATGCCCATGGGCCTCTTCACCATGGGTTTCTGGTTGAAAAATAGCTTATTGGTATGCATCAAGCATACCAATAAGCTATTTTTCATGGCAGGGAAGATATCTTAGTTAACTCCCCACTCTCCAAGGACTAATATTAGCATTAGTATATCCATGATATACTAACACTGAACACAACGGAAGAAAAGACAGACAATATAGCTCAGTTGATAGAGTGTCCAACTAGGAACCACAAGGTTCCCGTTTAGATACCAGCCCTTGCCAACTCAATGTATGAGTAGCACAGGGATCTGTGCGGTAAAGTGAGGAGCTGATAGTAGGTGTAGCACTCCACCTCAGATGTAAAAACAATCTCCTAGTCTAGTGAAAAGAGGATTGACTCTCTCAATGTCTGGCTGATACTGACTTTAGGCCACCCCAACAACTTTTTCTTTTTTTACGCATTCATAAACATTTACCATTTTGTTTACATAATTTACCTACAAGTAGTACTGACAGGAAAGAATGCAAAAACTTGTCCCAACAGAACTATACAAATATTCCATGAACAAGCAGTTTATGCAAAGGGTAGAAAATGGAAAAAAGTCTCACTTTATAAGTGTAGGTAATATAGCCATGTGTTACAGTTTCCTGGCAGTGTCAGAGACAATATCTCTACTGGTCAAAGACCAGAGGCATAAAAGATCAAGAAGGGGGTTTTGGAACTATCATGTGACACCCTATGGAGCAATTAATGGACATGCAAATTAAGGGGGATAATGATTTATGTGTGGAAAAATATAATATGTTGTAATCTGTTATTTAATAGCCTGAATGCCTGTTAATTATAAGTAATAGTTGTGTAGAAATAATATTGATAATTAAACAATAATAATAGGCAATAGCAATGTAGAAATAGGTATTTTCTGAACTTAATTCAGGTAGGTAGCAGCATAAATACCAGCCACTTGGGTTCTAAGGGTTAAGCTCAAAGTTTTGACAGCCCTGTTGGATGGGGTAATAGAATACACCAACTGCACCTCTGCAGAGCAGTAAGATCCCTCCTCTACCTTTGGTTAGCCTTGGGTGGCAGCCCATGATGCTTAAAGACAGTGGCTGAGCAGTTCATGATATGCAATACTCCACTTTGGCCCTTACTTGGGCTAGACGGGTGTTCTAAGAGACCCCCTCTGAATAATCGGCTGGTCATGTCAAGCTTTAGCACTTACATGATTGTCCCAGCCATACTGCTCCTACGGCAAACCCCCAACCCTTTTATCATATATGTGCTTGAGGTTGACGGTTTTAGCATCCTGTGTATGACATTAAACTGCATCTAATGGTGAAGTTACAGTTCTGGAGTTCTGGGTAGTGGGGAGTACTCCTTTATTGCCATTACTCTTAGATCCACAGATCTGAAGTGGTAGTACCTGTTAGGATTCAATCTATGGGTTAGATTGTTCAAAATATGATTTTTTTAAATTTTGAATATCCAACAAGAATGAATAAAATAAATGTCTTTGACATTAAATAACCTAAGGGTTGACATGTTGTAAAAACCAACCAAATAAAATTTCTTTTTGCAGATATTTCTTTTTCCATGGAAATTGGCCAATGTTAAATTTTTACCAAATTTTTCAAGAATAAGAGAGAAGAATATTAGCGTCTGCCCTTAATTTTGACTTCAACTAAGAGTTATGTTTTTAAAATTGAGTCCTAATTGAAACATGATTTACTGCATAGGAAAGTTTGCTTTTCATTCCCAGCCTGTTTAAATCAGTTGGCTATTTTTTGATGCTGTGCTTTTAAGTTAAAAAAAAATTATTGGGGGGTCTGCTTATGCATGCATACGTCAATGTACCAGAAGTGGGAGCAGTTGTACTTTGGCTGATATTAAAAAAAAAATTATTAAATAAAGTCAAACTATGTTTGGTATCAGGACTTGTTTCCATGCAATGTTACCAATTTTAAGTAGGCAAAAGAATGGGCATATTTATAGATGTTATATGAATGCTTGAGAAATTAATAAAAGTTTTTGACCAATTGCCAACAACATTCATCAGTTTTATTGTCGACTCTCTGTCTCTCTATTAAACTCATGTGCTTTGAATTATTATTTTTCTTTTTTGTTGAAAAATAATTATTCTGTCTGAAGTTCTGAGGTAATGTATTATCATTATTCAACAGATATTTCCATATAGCTGAAAATCTGCCCTATGAGTGGTATTTAATCAAGTTACACAGAACAATTTATTTGTGAGGATTCATAAGTTAACAAACATCATTGGAAGGTTAATGCTGATAGCTATTGCTTAAACTACAAATGAAAACAAAATGACAAGATTTTTTTAAAATGATTTTCTGGAGAAAAAAAATCATGATAAAAAGGTTATCATTTTGGTTTCTGACTTGGAAATTTTCAGATAGTTATCTACTTTGTATGGCTAAAAATATATAAAGATTCAGTTTAGCTTACCTGACAGACACAAAGTAAGAGTCAAGTTTAACATTACTAGCAAATATATGCACCCTCTGGGTGCAAGTATTTAGGTTTTGATGTAATAAAATATATTAAATTAGAAAGACTAATGAAACTAAATAAGAATGTAGATAAAAACATTTCAAACAGAGGTGGGTATACTCGAAAAATAGAACAATTGAAACTTACTCTTCCAGAACTCCTGTATTTCATTGCTTAATATATATATATATATATATATATATATATATATATATATATATATATGACTTTTGTCTCCGCTCTTAACAACATGGAGTATAAAAAAGCTCTGATGACGATTTTCATAAAATCGAAATATTGTTCAATATCAGCGAAGTTATAAAATGTTTTCACTTTAACAGCATTTTGTGGTGTTTTCATATCTTTTTTATATATACTCATACCGTCAGATTCATTTCCTTTCTTTTAACATATATATATATATATATATATATATATATATATATATATATATGAATGAGTCATGTGTTTTCGGTATGTATGTGTCAACTTATAACTCAGAAAAGAGATGTCATTGAGCATTAGAATCATGCATACCCTTTAACATGTTTATAATAAGAAAAAATACAAAATTAGTTTTTGATTTTTACTGATTAAATGATATAATTCAATAATTAGAAATCAATCGATTTTTGGAACTCTTCACAGTTCTTCATAAGTATGAACAAAAAGCATGTAAAAACGAATACATTTTTTTCACTGTAACTCAACAGGCAATTAAAGACTGAATTTAAATCTTTGTCATGTAAGAACTTATCTCTTAGAACAAAATATATCAATTCTTGATCAGTGTAAGTCAAAAACTTTTTTTTGTAAAGAAATAAACTATTCATAGAATAAACAAATAATCTTTATTTATTTAATTTTTATTTGAATTAATACTCAAATTTTTTTACCTAAAAATAAGGACATATGTTTAATTTTTAGCTTCTCTTTATTGCTATATTTTTAGGGATAAAAAAGAAAATAAATTAAACAAATACTTTCCCTCAACAAGCAATTAAGAACTGAATTAAAATGTTTGTCATGTGAAAAAAAAAAGTTTTTAGAAAAACAAAATTATGTTCAGGGTTACATTTAAAAAAAAATAGTACTTTAAATGTAAACAAAAAAATTGCTGATATTAATAAACATTGTAATATGTAAATTTGATAAGGAATTTGCTTAATTATTTTCTTCTTTCACTCGCTTCCTGGTGTTCCTAAAACCCT
>CM042147.1:62291433-62351433 GCA_023376005.1 Doryteuthis pealeii | reverse complement strand
AAGGGTTGTTGACTTCCTGTCCACAATACTCTAACTTAGATATATCTATCTATATACATATATATACATATATATATATATATATATATATATAGATAGATAGATAGATAGATAGATAGATAGATAGACATATATGCAGATATTTACACCCAAATAGATATGCATAACTTAAATATCCATATGTATGTATATATGAAATAATACATACATGTATTTACCAACCTCTCCATGTGAGCAGAATGTGACTCAAGGTCAATTTTTAGCAGAGTTTAACAGGTTTGAATTCAGAGTTTTTCTTCTCCTAGACTGGTTATCATATCATGATTAAAGAGCCCAGTTTCCCTAACTATTTGCCCATTGCTGGATAGAGAATAATTGGATTCATACCCTTCCCTAGGCTATGAGTGCTATGTAAAATGCAAACAGCTTCTTCATGGATTTGAACTGGATTCTCCATGTCCATTTTCTACGATGGTAATCATTACATCACAGACACCCCTTATAATGATACATATTTATATACTTGTTGGAAATTCCACTGTTATATTAGTATGTACCAAATTTGAGGAGTTGTTAATAAGTATTGAAATTTATAGTCTGTCACTGCATTCCATCATCTTTAACTGGTTTGGTTTTTAAGTTTAGTTAAATTTTATGGAATTAAAAAAAAATTAAACAATTGTCCATTACAATTCAGATACTGCTGTAGTATTTCAGTGGAAGTAGGAGAGTATGGTGCTGAGTGGTTCTTCTTATTATTAGTGAAATAGATCACTAATTAGGACGGATCCTATTCTAGTAGTGACCACCCAAGTGGAGATTTAAGAGATTTGAATTCAGAGATTTCATTTTCCTAGATTGGTTGCCTAACCAAGGTTAAAGAGCCCAGTCTGCCCTATTATTTACCCATAGCTGGAGGGAAAATAGTTAGATTCATACCTTTCCAACTATTCTCCCTCCAGCTATAGATTGGCTGGGACAGTTATCATGACATCTATCATGTAGACATGTGGTGTAATGGTTACCATTATAGGAAATGGCAAGATGAGTTAACATTCCGGACATAGCTGTTTGCATTTCACATAGCGCTAATATCTTTGGGAAAAGTATGAATCCAACTATTCTCACTTCAGATATAGGTAAATAATAGGGAAGACTAGCCTTTTTTTTAAATCTGTTAAATTTCCCTTAAAATTGAACTTGTGTAACATCCTACTCATGTAAATAAGTATATGGTGTAGAATAGTTGAAATGTTTGTCATTAAGAAAGCTGAAGTGCTAAGAATTAATTTCTTAAGTTTGATCCCCTGCTGACCAGTTACTAAAAGCATGATTTCATGGGTATGGGGTGTGGGATTGTTTGCCCTTGTTTGGCTGGAAGAGTTATCTTCCCTTGTGTTTCTGGTTTTTCCCACCAGGCACTCTGATTATTTAAGCAGGCAAGCGTCAAGTTTGAATCCTCTTTCTTCTCCCGGATTCAACGAACACACATGGGTTAGACACTTATGTCTACACCCTTCTTGTGTGGGGGTTTCATCCCCCAAACACTACATCAGTAAGTGTCTTTGTCTTATGAACTCTTCATATCTTTTATAAGTACATTTATGTATCTCTTTTATACTTCCATTTTGTATCTTGTCTCATATATGTGTTACTCATATATCTACTATGTATCTTGTCTGTGTATCTCTTGTTATAAATGCTTCTCCACATGCTCCATGTATTAAAGTCCATTGTTGTATTTAACACACTTAGTCGGAGTTATTTGTTCATATACGTACAAAGTTGGGAGGCCTTTAAGACAACCAACTAATTATAATTAACTTTATTACCTTTTCTAACCCAACAGGGGTAGTGTTATGATTCACTTAGCTTCATCTATCCCTTGCTTAGGGTGATGCATACCAAATCTAAATGATGCATTTAATTAATTTAACCACAAATATCAATCAACATAAAGTAAAAATCGTGTCAAGCTTGATAATCATTGACTGATATATATATATATATATATATATATATATATAAAAATAAAATAAATTTTAATAAAAATAAAAATTGTGTCAAGCTTGATAATTATTGACTGATATATATATATATATATATATATAAAAATATACACTTACACTTTTTTTTTTTTATATATATTTACACCATATATATATATATATATATAAAACTTTCAAAGAAAGAAAAACTTAACAAATCGTCATCCCGTTATATTTTTATTTCAACCAGAAACTCACAAAAAATGAGTCTAGCCTCATCAGATAGGTTTTACAAATACAGGGAATCTAAAATATATATATATATATCACCAGAAAAAAAAATGATGACAACAATAACAAATTTAAATCCTAGGGCATGTAAAAAAAAGGGGGATACAATGTATACCTTTGCTACAAGAGATTTGGATGATCCTAAATAGAATCATCTCTTACTCACCAGTCATTTGGATTAACTTTACATTTATATATATATATATATATATATATATATATATATATATGGATTGACTTAAACATTTATATATATATATTCTGAGAACAAAATACATTTTGCGGACCTTCTTTTTTTATAAAATATTGAATTTTCTCCCGTTGGAACCAGAACAACATTTTTTATATATATATATATATGGATTGACTTTAACATTTATATATATATATATATATGGATTGACTTTAACATTTATATATATATATATATATATATATATATATGTAGCAGAGATATGTGGAACACAGGAACAAAACTCAGACAAGCGTATGTAGGAGATATATTTCACTAAGCATTAAGTTCAGCATCATCAGTCGTTTAATGCTTAGTGAAATATATCTACTACTCGAGATTTGTTCCTGTGTTCCACATATCTCTACTACATTCTGTCAAATTTACTCCAATCCTCCTTCCTCATACACACACACATATATATAAGTTCTGGGTTCAATACCGGCCCCTGTCAACTCAGCATATGAGTAGTATAGGAATCTGTGTGGTAAAGTGAGGAGCTGATGGTGAGTGTAGTGCTCTGCTTCAGATGCCAAAACAATCTCCTTGGTCTGGCGCTAGTAAAAAGGGATAGAGTCCCTTGCTGTCTGGCTGATACTGACTTTAGGCCACCCCAACGACTTTATATATTACATGGGAATTTTCGTAACCCTGGGTTTCATGCAGTAATGTATTCATCAGAGTGAAAAGTTTTTAAAAAGTCTAATTAATATGGTCTGTCTTTAGTGGTGGTGGGGTAGTTTTGAGATAATAAAGAGGAAGGAAGGAAGGAAGGAAGGAAAGAGGAGGAGGAGCTCTCAAATTAGTTTTGACTAATGAGAAGAGAACTCCCTTGCTTTGAATTCAGTTTTCATTCTCCTAGGTTGGTTGCCTAACCAAAGTAAAAGAGTTCAGTCTGCTCTACTATTTACCGATAGCCGGAAGGAGAATAGTTGGATTTGTACCTTTCCCAAGGGTATTAGCACTTTCCCATGACAATAACTATGGCACCATGCACCTCCAACTATTGGAAGGGGTTGGAATGAGGCATTTTCTTTGTGTATTTGGGTGAATAAGCTTGTGTATGCCTATTTACTGGTGTGATTAGGTATATAGTCAATCACGCATACATATACCCCAATGTATATATATATATATATATATATATATATATATATATATATATATGTGTGTGTGTGTGTGTGTGTGTGTGTGTGTATTTGGGCAGCATTCTTTCATTTATACATGTAGTAAGTACTCGGGAACTGAACTTTGGTAGACTTATCCACCAATTTCACCAAAACATTAAAAAGTTGGCCAGAAAATTAGAAAAGATAAAAAATAAAATTGTTAAACAGGAGATGTGGCTTTTGTTTAATTCTACACACATATATATATATATATATATATATATATATGTCTGTATATATATATTTGGGCAAGTATTTTTATATATACCACTTCCTGATTTGATTTCATTCAAATCCAGGAAAAGGGTGAGGGGAAAAAGGGGTGAGAGAAAGAAAGAATGAAAGAATGAATGGGAGGAAGGAAGAAACAAAGAGAGAGTGACAAAAAAAATTGTTTCAACCTAAACAATTTTTTAACCTCCCTTTTTAATATATATATATATATATATATATATATATATATATACATACATATATATATATATATATGTTATGGTAATGTGGACATGAAGTCAATAGCACTTGGTTACTGATAGTTTTTCACCTATGTGATCTTTAAACCAAGAGGATCGCATAGGCACTACCCTAACTTATATATACATGGTCTATCAATGATATTGAAAACTATATTCATAAATATAGCACACTATATTGTCATTATATATATATATATATATATATATATATATATATATATATAGTAGATAGATAGATAGATAGATAAAAGGGTATGAAAACACACAATACTGTTAAAATAAAAATATTATTCATTTTAACAGTATTGTGTGTTTTCATACCCTTTTATCTATACATATACTGTTGGATTCATTTCTTTACTCTTAATTCATATATATATATATAGATAGATAGAGAGAGAGAGAGAGAGAGAGAGAGAATGAGAGAGAATAAGAGATTGTGTCAGAAAAAGAGAAAGAGTCTGTGTGTGTGTGTGTGTGTGAGAGAGAGAGAGAGAGAGAGAGAGAGAGAGAGAGAGAGAGAGAGAGATGATTATTTATTATCTTTTAGGAATTGTAGATTAGATTCTAGACCCATAATCTAATCAAGTTTGAAGGTATTCGCAATCCAGTATGATAGGAAAAATGGTAATTCACTTGTTTTCTACTTTGGGTATCCGTTTTTGAGACTAAGTAATGGTTAGAATTTCAACTGATTATTCACAAGATAGGTCTGTCTTTCCTCCATCCCCAAGAGATTGATGCCACATAACTTTCCTTCTCCCCTACCGATTAATATATTTTTGTATTTGCGTAATCTAAATTGTCCTAGTGGCATAAATAGCTCTTGCTTAAACATATTTTATGTGCATCTATCTGTTTGTGTATGTTATTGGAAAATTGGAAATTCATACTACTATGACAAAATTTGTGCACGTGTGCGTGTCTGTTTGAAGACGATGGACAAAGAGAAACCGATTTTTTTGCATGGATATTGATTTCATCTGAAGTTCCACCATCCAAGGATGAACTCTGGGGTCATTTGATTTTACTGGATGTTGTCAAATGGTAAAATATAAAAAAACACACTTGTTGTTCTGGTCTCTTTCTTCAATAGCATAAAGCAAAAACAGTATCTAGGCTAGACAGATGGTCGAAGAGGCCCTCTCCAATCATTCGGCTGGTCACGTCAAGCCCTAGCACCTATATGATTGTCCCAACCCTATTCGACCGAGGCTTTAGAATACACAGAGGGGTAAGAACCTCCCCCCAATGGGGCCCCTGTTGGCTGCGTGTGGCAACCCATGATGATTATGGTTGGAATCCTGGTGGCTGAGCAGTCCATGACATGCAACACTCCACTTTAGTCATTACTTAGGCTAGAAGGGCAGTTGAAGAGGCCTTCTCCGATCAAACTGCTGGTCATGTCAAGCCCTAGTGTTGCATAATTTATGCAGTTGCATAAGATTATTGTCAATCCCCTGTATTTCTGAAGGGATGGCCCTTTTCCTGTCATGGGCGGTACTTTCCATGGAATATTACAGAAAGCCCGCGAAATACATGAAGTCACGTGGGACCTGGTTGGGTGACAGTTGCAGCTTGGACGTCAGGCAGAGAAGGCATATCTGCCTTAGCTGGGGCTCACTTGCACATGCGTGCTGTGTTTAGTTAGAGGAAGATGTTTAGTTAAGTAAATAAAAGTTTAAATAAATAATATGGTTTTGTGGTTGATGAATGTCTTGGCAACAAGACTGACCTAAAAGAAGAAATGAATCAAGGACGACCAACCAGCAAGAACAGAGAAATAAAAGTCATAGAGAAAGAATAGAAACTAGAGATCACCAATGGCCAAAGAAGTAAGTTATGCATCTCTCTGTCTGTCTGTGTCTATCTCTCCCCCTCTCTCCAGTAAAAGAACACTTGTGTATGTACCCAACATGGGTATATGTGTATGAGTATGTAACACTAGAAACTATATGATTGTCCCAACCCTATTGCCCTTATGGTAAGCCCCAACCGATTTTATCATATATATGCTAGAAGGCAGTGGCTGAGGGTCTTCATATCCTGGGAATGATGTTAAACTCTATCTGATGGTGAAGTACCAATTCTGGAGGTCTGAGGAATGTGGAATACCCCTTCATCACCATTGCTCCCAGGTCCACTCTAACCTGGAGTGGTAGTACATGTTAGGGTCCCATCTATGGGTTAAATAGAAAAAATATGTTTATAATAAAAAAATTGAGTTCTCCTTTGAACTCTCTTTCACCATTCTATATACTCAATGCAAAGGGGTATAAAACAGCAATATATAGCTTTAATTTTTTTTTGTTATCCTACCTATATATGCTCTATCCCAGGCATTGAGCACTCTATTTGTAGATACCAAAATGTTTAAACATTGTAATGATATATATAGTATTGCCTATAAATAATTCCATGCACAAAGGAGCAAATACTCTTAGATTATGGTCCCCTGCCCACAGAAAAACAGTTATCGCTATACTGATGCTGTACCAAGACATAAAAGCAATGGTCCATTCATCTGACAGTGACACAGATTTCTTTGACATTGTCCCAAAATCTGTAGAAATCTGATCTCTCAGATAAGATAAAGCAATAATTCTTCCAAACTATAGCTGTATCTGTATAGCTGAATCACTTGGATTTTAAAGAAATGGTTGGGAAAAAAAATAGATGGGAACAACACAAGGATACTGCATGCTGTCCTGAACAAATCCTAGAAGCAGCACCCCACAAAAAAATCAGCTGTACAGCCACTTGCCTCCTATCACACAAACCATTCAAGTAAGACTGATATATCCGGGTTAAGGGATATATTATGAAGTTGGAATTTGGTATATTATCGCAGTAGTAGCTGGTGTATCGAATAGCAGCACATCTTCCGAGCAGTCATCATGGGTAGGTGAGTAAGCTTAGATTAGTAGGCTTAGGCACTTGTACCACCACAGTGTCAAATATTTATAGATGACACTGTCCAATCAGATTATAATGAGGGGGTACCAAGGTATTTACATATTCATTACATCAAAGACAAAGCCCTGTCAACCTGGGCTTTAGAATACACAGAGGGGTAAGAACCTCTCCCCAATGGGGCCACTGTTGGCTGTGTGTGGCGACCCATGATGCTTAAGGATGGAATCCTGGTGGCTGAGCAGTCCATGACATGCAACACTCCACTTTAGTCATTACTTAGGCTAGAAGGGCAGTTGGAGAGGCCTTCTCCGATAAACTGGCTGGTCATGTCAAGCCCTAGCACCTATATGATTGTACCAACCCTATTGCCCTTATGGCAAGCCCCAATTGATTTTATCATATACATGCTAGAAGGCAGTGGCTGAGGGTCTTCATATCCTGGGAATGATGTTAAACTATCTGACGGTGAGGTTCCCATTCTGGAGGTCTGGGGAATGTGGAGCCCCCCTTCATCACCATTGCTGAAGGTCCACTCTAACTCAGGGTGGTAGTACCTGTTAGGGTCCCATCTATGTGTTAAATAGAAACAAATCTGTTTGAGAAAAATTAAGTACCTATCAAGAATGAATGAAACAAAAACGTCTTTGGCATAAAATGACCCAATGGGTTAACATGCCATAAAACCCAACCAACCAAGTAAGACAAACAAGACATACTGGACATAAATGACATTCTTCAATGGATGCCAACACATGGGCTCACCATAGTGGGCTGATCAGCAAAGACTTACATTGATCAGCTCTGTGAGGATACTGGATGTTGTGAGGAGGACTTGCCAGAAGTGACGACCAGGGTGAATGCCATCACAAGACCAAGAAAGATATACGTGTGGTGAGAGAGTCATGGGAATGATGCTGTTAGTGTAATATGATAATGATAATGAATTATGCTAAATTGACATTGAGCACTCTCTCTGTAGATACTGCAACCTTTAAATACAGTAATGATATATATATATATATATATATATATTATTATACTAAAGCTGAGATTTTCCCCTTTTGATGTCTAAAGCCTTTTTTCCTGGTTAGTTTTATTACACAAAAATTGATACTAAATTATTCCTTGGTTTTAGGATTACTTAATGTTTGAAAAAAAATCCATTTTAATTGGTTCTAATTAGTCGTAATTTGCAATAAAGTCAAAAACTGACCCGTCCCTGTCTTTACATTCTGCATAACTCTCTTTTCCTCTCTATATGCCAGTGAAGGGGAAATGGGAGAGTAATTAACTGAGACACTTTTAACAACTCACCAGCACATAATAAAATTCTAAGATCTATTTCAATTTAAATTAGGTCAAACTAGATATACCCAATTCGTTGAAAAATCCGAGTTTTTTTTAATACAATTCTGACCCCCACGTTTGCAAAAAAATTACCAAAAATCAGGGAATTATCCGATTTTAATAAAATTTACAGTGTTGATTTAGCAATGAATTCATTTTATAATGCATCAGTTATTTTAGTTCAAAACTTTCTGATATTTTTCAGGTCCCTTAACTTTAACACCCTTGTTTTTGGGGTGCAAAATATCGGTGTGGTATATATGTGATTGATACGATTTTTAGATTAAAAAAAAAAAAAATTATAAAACTAACCCCTAACCCTAACCCCTAATCCTAACCCCTAACAAACAACCGGATATTGACGGTGTAAATGAAAAACATGTCCTTTCTTAATCCAGATCAAAAAGGGGTGCCTAAAGGTTCTATGGTCTGCAGTTTTGGCTTCATTAGCCAAAACTACATTCAATTCTTATAAGTGTAATATCTTGCATGTTTTCTTGAAAACAGGTGGTAATGTTGAACAGCTGTAAGGGGCAGCCAATCTTCTTCAGTTGCTGAAACAGAAGTCTCCTGCTCACAAGATTAAATGTCTTAGTGAGATTGATGAAGGAGTTGATATACAGAGAAAATCATATGAACTGTTGATCTCTTAACCCTGAATTCACTGTGAGATTCTGGATAAGTATGATTGGCAAGAATTTTGAAACTGAGTTAAGACCACTCAGGGGAAAACTTTATTTATTATGTTCAACCAGGGGATACCCTGGTAGCTGTTACAGTCACTGTGAATACCCTTATTCTTATACAATCTTGACATTGTGTATGACTTGAGGTAGCTTGCCTTCTCTTCAGTAGAGACATAAGAGTTAATGAATATGTTCCAGTAAAGTTAGCTTTCTATGAGGGTAATCCCAATGGTAAGTTCTCCAGAATATTTAGAAATCACAGAAATGCTTATTGTCAATTGCCAAACATCATTTTAAAACTTGAATGTATATCTATCTTTCTACATAATCACCATTTCAGTAAGTGTACTTTTTTAGACACTGTGTCAGTTTTTGACTGCCCATGTCATACCAATTGACTGCCATGTTGAGGAAACACTGAACATCATCGTCATTGCAAAGTCCTTACACACTTGCAGACGTTTTTGACATCCATGCATGACTTGCCATACGCTTCCATTATTTGACAAAGAATTTCAGTTAACTTTAATGCTTTTTGCATTTATAAACCTGATAACCGTGCAAACTTCACACTTTGTGGTACAATCAATTAGGAGCTCCATCAGAAATGTGTAACAAGCCAAGACTGAGTGTGGCAGCAAGACACAAGTGTATGGACAAAAAACACAACAGTTTGGCCAATAGCCACTCAAACATTTTCTCTTCACCCCCAGTGTTTTGGAAACCTTACTTTTAGGATTACCCTTATATATTAGATGATCTAAGGTGGTATGCTTTCTACACCTTGTGCTTTTCTACATGTTAAGGTACCAATGTCTTTACTGAGTTCTTTCACAAGGGTTCAACCCTTCTATAACAGTCAGGTCTCTCTAAAGTAGAGATCCAGATAGTGTTCCACCCACCCATTCCATTTGTTTGTCTTTGTCCATAATCACATTCTCTGTCTTTGGTTTCAGGGGAGAGGACCTTTTTTTTTTTTTTTTTTTTTTTTTTTGTTTACCTGTTACTTCTTTGATGCCCTCATACATACTTTTAATATTTCCCATGTCTTAACAACTGCTGGATGTTGTTTGACAGTTGAAACCAGTAGTTGTTTGCACAGCAAAATGTTGTTAGTTGAGCCTTGCAAGTGTTAGCAGGTTTTTCTCACTTGGGTCAAGTTTGTAATTAATCATCATGCAATACTTAGCATTGATGACCAGCTCTTAGCACAGAGATATTAGCTTCAAGCTGTTCTGCATTTTGTGCTCCTCCTTGCCGTAAGTCATGGATGCAGCAAAGTAAATAATGTTCTTAGTTGAGATCCATCAATATTCTGTACACTTTGTTTGGTCCCCAATATGCATAACCCTGGATCTCCTCAAGCCATTCTATAAACTCCTGTTTTTGTTTAAGTAGACAGTGATGATGATGATGTTGATTCTTTCATATACAGCAATACTCAATCTTATATAAAAAATAATGGACCATATGACCTTTAGGCACCCCTTTTTGATCTGGATTAAGAAAGGACATGTTTTTCATTTATACCGTCAATATCCGGTTGTTTGTTAGGGGTTAGCGTTAGGGGTTAGGGTTAGGGTTAGGGTTAGTTTTATAATTTAAAAAAAAAACTCTAAAAATCGTCTGTTAATAAACAACCGTATATTGATGGTGTAAATGAAAAACATGTCCTTCTGAATCGAGATCAAAAAGGGGTACCTAAAAGTCATATGGTCCAAAACTGTTTATTATAATACATTAGGGGGCTTCAGAGAAACCTCTAAACCTATGTGAATACATATGTAATAAAATCCAACAAAGAGGTACATAACAAAATACAGACTTTATTGTCTGAGCACATGTAACATAAAACACAGATACAAAAGCAGTTAAGACGAACGTACTGATGAAGGAAGAAAGAGTTAATCTTGAGACCACTAAATATAGAATAGAAGAGTCACTTACTGTATATGAGCCATGAGGTTAAGGTCTTGAAAGGGCTACATACACACGTGGGTACAAGCCTATACTTAAGGGGCAATGCCCTCAAGCTTTAATGGATGGAGACACAAGTAGTCTAGGGCATCTTTGTGGATGCCAGATGAAAGAGAGACAGATAGTTTCCCAGGCTGAGTTTAAATAGCCAGGTAGTAATGCCATCTAGTGGCAAATCCTGGCAGCAAGGGAAGATAACCCTTTTCCACTATCAACCTTATCCCCCAAGTTATGATTCCTGGGCATACTGGGCTCTTTAACTTTAGTATGTCAACTGTTCTAGGAGAATGAAAATTCTGAATTCCAACCTGTTAAACACCGCTTAAAATTGATTTTGAAGGGTTGGTAAATTGACCTTTGAAGGGTTGGTAAATATATATATGACAAGTTGGCCACCGGACACTGCTCAGTAGGCTGTCCAGTACTATACTTCAAGGCATGGAGAATAATAGGCCTTATTCTGCCATGCTAGCCCATGGCATGTTGGCAATAAGTTTGAACTCAGTTTCCTTTTCCTAGATTGGTTTCTCTATCAGGGATAAAGAGTCAAGTTTGATCTACTCATAGATTGATGAAAGAAGTTGATTCATGTCTTTACAAAGGGAATTAGTGCAAAGGGAAACAAACAGTTTTGATTGATAATTAAACTTGATTTGGCAATTCCATTTTACATGCTGATAATCATTATACCACCCATGTACAAGGGTGATGAAGCTGAAAATTTCATAGGATGAAAATTTCTGTTGTTAATGACATTTTAACCAATAGGATTGAAACACAGTAACATTGATGGAAGAAGTGCGTTGGCTGCAAGTTATAGATCTAAAAAGTTCTCAATATGCTAAGTAGAGCAAAATTATAGGGACCTAAATCTATCTATGTTTCCCACGAATAGACATTTTGGGTGAAACCTAGATAGATAGTGTCTGATTCATTAAGGTCCTTATATACATATATATATGTGTGTGTGTGTGTGTGTGTGCGTGTGCACAGAGAATGTTGAAAAATGAACCTCATCTGGTCACATTCAATGAGAGTATCTTGGTTAGCCCATATATTTTTCTGCCCAACTTTGCATATACATTATGACTGAGAAACTGTAATGATATTTCGTTTGAGTTTGTATATTTATTAGTTGTTAAATATTATTAGTAAACCAGTTCCTAGGCTGAATGTTATTTTATTTTTATAATTATGGATTTAGAAGAAAATCAATTTTTTATATAAAAGATTGGTTGGAGTTGTACTGATTTCATTGTTTACATTTATAACTTCACACACACACACACACACACACACACACACACACACACACACACACACACACACACACAGACATATATATATATACACACACACACACACACATATATATATACACACACACACACAATATATATATATATATATATATATGGATATATATATATATATATGGATATATATATATATATGTGGATATATATATATACACATATATATATACACACATATATATGTATATATATATACACACATATATGTATATACATATATATATATATATATATATATATATATGTATATATACATATACACACACACATATATACGTATGTATATTTTTTATTTGTCTAGGTTTTTTTGTTTGTTTTTGTATGTTTTAATCCACTGTTTTCTCTTTTGGTCTCCTTTTGTATCATTTCATTAATTCTTGTGATAATTTGCCAAAATAATTCTCTATTTCCTCATCTCCAGACACAAACAGCCATAATTCAAGAGATGAAAGTCTCTCTTTCCATTCCTGATTCCTTATCAACACCATTTATTGTAAACACACACTATTGACCTCTTATCAAGTTCACAAAGAATTACTCATTTACCTCATTGTCTTCTTTCTTTCTTTCTTTTTTTCTTTCTTTCTTTCTTTCTTCTTCCTAATCCTCTCTTTCTCCTTCTTGCTTTTGTTTTTCCCTTCTTTCTTTCCTGATTTCAGCCATTGTAGTGTAGTGATTTTTTTCTTAATTAATACTAAGGAAACACTTTTCTTTATCTCAATAATTGCAGATTATTTATATATTTACCAACCCCTCTGCACAAACAGGATGTGACTTAAGGTCAATTTCTTAAGTGAAATGAAACACCAAAATACAGATGGGAATTTCCTTTACAATGTGTGTGACTGCATCTGCAAGTCCAGAATTGGACTAACCAGCCACCAGAGTGTCCACAACTGTGACAGACTTCTAAAAGGAGGAAACAGGATAAAAGGTTTGAATTCAGAGTTTTCCTTCTCCTTGACTGGTTGCCATACCAAGGTTAAAGAACCTAGTCTGCTCTACTATTTACCTATAGCTGGGAGGAGAATAGTTGGATTCATACTTTTTCCAGAGGTATTAGCACTATGTGAAATGCAAACATCCTCATCCAGGATTTGAATTCAATTTGCCATAACCATTTACTATGACAGTAACCATAACACCACATTCCTCCACATTGCAGATTTTAAGATACAATCAAAAAGATTACAAATTCAGATTTTTGTAACAATCATTTGACTTTTCTTGATTAAAAATTAATCTTGTCTAGGATTAAAGATATCCCACACTACATGTCAAATCATCCAGAAAAAAGTAAAATTGTCACTCACCTCCTTCAATTTTTCTGAAATTTTTTCCAGGTGTGGATTATGTTAACATTAGACAATCCCCAAAATTTGAGCTTCCAATTCCAAAAATTGATGGAGTTATGTTTTTAAGTGCTTTTAGAAATCAATTTTTAAGAGTAGGGAAACTCTAGAACTCATTTTACAGACAAAAATAGATTACAAAAAGTAGCCCTTGAAATTTTTATTTAAATTTTTTAATTATTTTTTAATTTAAAGGGCTAAAAATTGACATAACTCCACTAATTCTTGGAATTTGAAACTCAAATTTTGGGGATTGTCTAACTTTAATATAATCCACACCGTGACAAAATTTCAGAAAAATTGAAGTGGGTGGGTAATTTTACATGGAATTACCCCTAAAGGATTTGTTACTTATGAATTCATAACTTGATATCACTTGTATTTTCTTTGTACAAAGTATTTTTCTGTATTTTGTATCTAATTTAAATAAATAGATTTGAGGAGAATATACCTATTAAATGTATGGCTAAACAAAATCGAGAAAACAATCAATCTCTGTATGTTACATTTCGGCCTCATAGGCCCTCATCAGACAGAGCTATAGATCGGCAAGACCGCCCTGTGCGGTGATTTGAAACCGGCTTGCCAAAGCCCCCTGAAAACAGGTCCCGTTCCCCCCCCATAACCTCTTACAAACTAAAACGGAACCCCTCTTTAAGATTTTTTTTTAATGATTTGGGTTTTAATTATATATCATTTTCTCAATTTTTTTTTGGAAAATTGCCTTTTCTGCAAATTACATTAAAGAGAATTTTTCAATATTCCCTGGTTCCCCCATAAGTTTTTTTTTTTTTTTTGTTTTTTTTTTTTTAATAAGAATTTTTTATCATCAATTGGGGTTTGTCATGTATTAAAGTTTGGACACAATCCTTAAAATCTCCCTATGGCCTAATTATTTAACTAACTATTTTGCCTGAAAGGCCATCTCATGTACCGTTAATGGTTTAGTGAGTTTGATTCCTCACGTTGGCACCCTATACTTCTGACATGTGTGTCAAACAAAGCAAGTCCTAAGTAATAACTACCACATTTGGGTTGATAGCATATAAGACACCCTAAATTATAGTAATGAAATTATCATTAAAATAAAACTGAGGGAAATTTTCTAGGAGGCACGTCCCCAACCTCTTGGTAAAGATCGTTAGATCCCAAGCTTGACGCGGGTCCTGATCTTACCTTTGTAGGAAATCTGCGGAGTTATAGCTTGGAATTTCTGAGGAGGGGCTTGGCTCTGCTTGGTGAGGCATCTCCAATATTTATGAGGGTTTGTTATTGTATAATGTCCACTGACAGTAGCTGAAGCTTATTTATATAATCATTGGTAGTGAGGGTGTAGAGTTCTTTGTATTTCAGGGTTATTCACCGTAATAGCCTACTCCCCTTCCCTCACCTTTATTTGCTTCCTGGGTGGCAGTAATGATTTTGAGGGTCAGATTTTGAACAAAAAAGTAAGGCTTTCACCACTTTAAGGAATGGTCCTGTTTTAGAGTTAACAGTTCACATACATTTTAATTTCATATTTTAAAAGAACTGTTAAGATGAAGCTGAAAGGAAACCAATACATGCGCAAGTAACCAATTAACCAAACCAACTTTAATTTTAATTTCAATCTCTTATGGTAGTGCTATCACCCACTTCGGTTATGACTGTTTTATTAGAACGCCCTGTCAGTGGAGGGCTTTGAATAACCAACTCTGCAGAGGGGTAATACGCTCCTCACCCCCCGCTAACACACTGGGGCACCTGTTGGCCATGGTAGCGACCTGTGATGCTTAAGGATGGAATCCAGGTGGATGAGCAGTCCATGACATGCAACACTCCATAGACCCTTACTTTAGCTCAGTCGGGAGGGGCCCTCTCTGATCAACCCATTCTGGTCATATCAAACCCTAGGCTATTATTATTGCTCCAACCCTATTGCCCTTATGGTAAGCCCCAACCCTTTTTATCATATGGTGCTAGAAGGCAGAGGCTGAGGTCTTCATATCTGGGTATGATGTTTAAACTCTATCTGTTGTAAGGTTCCAGTTCTGAGGTTTGGGAAATGTAGAGCACCTCTTCATCACCATGCTCTCTGGCCACTCTGACCTGAAGTGGTAGTACATGTTAGGGTCCCATCAATAGGTTAAATAGAAAAATAGGTTTATAAAAAATTGAGTGTCTATTAAGAATGAATTTATTTCAAAACTTTATTGCATTAAATGACCCACAAGGTTGATATGCCGTAAACAAATCAAAACAAAACAAACTGTTTATAGATATAGTCACATACACTGTGTTACAATATTTCCAGACATCTGAGTGAAACCAGTACCCTGACTATAAACTAGCCAACCACCCAACCACCCAACCACTCATCCTTGATTTTCCTCATCACTGGAATAATGTTGCCTCTTTCATGGGGCTGAAGAGAGGCAAACATTATTCCAGTGTTGAGGAAGCAAAATCTGAGTGAAGAAGTGGCTCAAGAACAGTCTACAGAATTTTTATGGGGCAGGGATACATCTCTCATTCAAAGGTAGAATTCATTGCTATTGAGAGAAATGGTGATTAATGTGGAGATGTGATCCACAGAGGACCAGCTTCATTTTTATGTATGATACAATGATACATGTTCCTGTGTTGGTAATTAACCTGTCCTAAACAAAATGGCATTACTTTTTGACTATCCCTCGTAATTCAATCTATAGTAAGACGCTATTGCCCTCTTAGGAATGACTGTTTTAGAGTTACAGTCACGTACACTCCATTCAACAATATTTTCAAAGCATCTGTGAGGATGAAGATTAAATGAAACTAGTATATTGGTCACGGTATCACGCAGCAATGGTCAATATTCATCCTCACAAATATGCATGTATGCATTCAAACAGATGCTGAATTTATTTTTATAAATGAGATTGTAATTATATATAGGATGTGGCAGAAGTAATAGTGAAGTCAATAGCTGCAAATAACATTACTGACTGTCCTATTACTTTTGCTCCACACTTTATTTTGATGAGCCTTTTACATCTATAAGATAGACCACTGCTGTCCAGCGTGGTGGTGGAACAGGTTATTTTCTCTCCCACCCAAGACTAAAACATATGGACCTCTTCTCAGAACTATCCTTTTTTATCAGGGTGTTAGGTGTTTAAAAACTTGAACCGTATAAGACTATGGAGGGCATGGTGTAATTGTTAGGGTCATAGGAAATGGATTTTATAATGTTAACGGAAAAGGTATGAATCCAACTATTCTTGGGTAAATAGTAGGCCAGACTGGGCTCTTTAACCTTGATTAGGCAACCAATCTAGGAAAAGGAAATCTTTGAATTCAACTCTGCTTGATAAATTTGATCTCTGTGTCACATCCTGCACAGAGGGTTGTGAAATATATATATGAATTTGGAGTCCTATAAACAGTGCAAGCATTTTTCCCACAGGTGCAATGCCTTATTATGTAACAGGGTTGCCAGTCAGTAAGATATATTTTGAATATATACTTTTTGCACCTCCTCTTGAGAAAGTAACAGGGGTCGTTCAGGAATATTGATGCAAGAAAAATAACTGAAAGTAACAGATATTTTTATTCAACATATAAAAGAAGGATAAAAAGAAATCAAAACAACTTTCAAATGTTTAAGAGTTCTAAAGATTTCTAGATTAAGTTAAACCAAAACAAGAAGAAAAATTATGGCATTAGAAAAATTATTCTAATTCTCTATAAATTGAAAATGAAAATAAAAACAAATCTTTGCCAATGAAGCAAATTACATAGAGAAAATGTACAAGGGAGAGTCAAAAATTATCCGCAACTTTGCCATAACATCTAATATTAATACGCTGCTCCTAATCTTCCATTCATTATCATCCTGCAACACCCTCTGGTTAAAAATGACACCATCCAAATTGTCCAAGATGCAATGTAAAAATATGTGAATACAATTATCTGGTGTGGCTTAATCACAGATTTCTTATTGACCCATTTGATTTCACCCATTTTTAAAATGAAACATTCCAATGGTCTTGCATTACTTAAATGCCCAACATAAATTAGAATGAATTTTTAAAAAAGTTATGTATTTGTTTTATTTGTCCATTAAAAATTGTGAATTACGGAAAGATATTTTGTAATTTTGTAGGATTTATATGTAATGAAATTGCAAATCATCGTTTTTGGCTTAAATAGCTGCTCTTGATTTTTGATTGTTTTTTCATGGAAATTCCATGGTCCCACTAGTATCTTTATCATTGTCTCACTGTGTTCTGCACATGTGTGCTTATATTTGGCAGGGATCAAAGTTTAAAGACTGATCGCACCATTTTGGTTGATGTATTTAAAGTGTAAATGTGGCCAGTCCACTAGCAGTATGCACTAAGGAGAACAAAAAGCAGGACCTAATTTCTCTGGTAGGAAGGAGTGTCAAGGGCTGAAATTCATCAGAGGCTTTAGCACAATATGGGAACAGTGCACTACTATGTTGAAGGTGTATGAGAGGATAGAGAAGTTTAAAAGTGGCAAGACAAATGTGATGTGTGAAGAAGGAAGCCACCACTCAACCTCTACCACTAATGAGAAGATTCAGCTAGCTCAACATATGGAACCAACCGTGAGTTATCATGAGGTAGCTTGTCTTCAGCAGATTAGTCCATAGTTCTGTCAACAAATCATCCACGAATTCCACGGCTTCCATAAAACAAGAGTGTGGATAATTTTTGAATCTCCCTCATTTTATTTAAATCTATGGGCATTTATTTATTCATCTTTGTAATTTGTTAATATTAGTTTTTATTTGTTTTTGGGGATGGGGGAGGTGAAAATACTGAACATTTTTTGTACAGGTGCATGGTGTAATGGTTAGAGTCGTAGGAATAGACTCGTCACATGGTTCAAATCACTGGAGAGGCTGTTTGCATTTTACAACATTGGGAAAGGTATGCATCCAACTACTCTCTCTCCGGCTATGGGTAAATAGGCTCTTTAACTTTGGTTGGCAACCAGTCTAGGAAAGGAAAACTCTGATTCAAACTGTTAAACTCTGCTTAAGAAATTGACCCTGTGTCACATCTGCTCATGCGGAGAGGGTTGGATAAATATATATACTGTACATTTTTTGATAGGAGGGATATACTCTATGTGTTGAACTTACACTAATAAACTTGACTTGTTGGTGAAGCCAAGAATATGCAAAGTGCATCTCCTGTAGAAGGTAAGATCAAGTAGAAATAAATGAATAATAACCAGGGTGTCCTGAATATGACACTAAATTGGAGTTCTGGAGTTTTGGGGAATGCGGTGTCACCTATTTGTTGCTATTACTCACAAGTCACTCTGACCCAAGGTTCCGAGTCATTCTCCTTAAGCATGACGTACCGAGTCGACTTGTGGCGACTGACTTACATTTTCTCATTTACAACGTAAAATCGGGTTGTTTGTTAGGGGTTAGGGTTAGGGGTTAGTTTTATAATTTTAAAAAAACCTTAAAAATCGTCTGTAAACAAATAACCGATTTTGACGTGTAAATGGAAAAAATGTCCCAGAATCGAAATCGCAAAAGGGGTGCTTAAGTTCATATGGTCTGAATATCCCAATAATAATCAAGGCTGGTCACTTCAAGCCCTAGCAACTATATAATTGTAAATACTCAACATTTGCAAACTTTGGTTTGGTCTCTTTGTTTAATGGTCTCCTGAGTTATTTAATGTCAAAGCCATACTTGTAGAATTATATAGGGGTAATATTTTACCCATAGCTGGGGAATTATAGAGTTCATACCTTTTCAAGGGTATTAATCCAAAATTGAACTAGTAGTGTGACTGAGTTTGAATTGCTTTTACTATGTTGCAGTCAGCCACTAGTCATTATATCACAGGGACCCCACTGACAGACTTATCACTGTTACACTTCACTAGTTACTTTCTATAATTGAAATAAGAGTTACATGACATAAACCAACCAACCAACCACCTTGACAAACTGTTGGAATATATTTGTATATAAGGTGTGCTCTAATTCCCCACCTGGATTTATAAACTACCCATGGTCATGTAGTTGTTCCTGCAGCCAATCACTACCATATGGTGAAGACACACTATTTAACCCCCCCTCACTGGTCATAATTACATTACCAATACTCAGGAAGGACTTATAGATCAGAGTACCTAAAGGATTCATTATCGAAGGACTCTTTACCAGAGGAACCAAAGGATTCATTATTGAGGGACTCTTTACAGGGAACCATTTCTAATTATCTAATGAAATTCACCTCTACCAAAGACGCCGTAACACTTGTGAAGATCTTAAAAGAAATAAGGTCGTCATCCTTGCTCCTCGCCACTGTTCTTTTTACTCGGTCTGGCCGAGACGTCATAACTCTCGTCTCCAGCTACAAGACTTGCCACTATAAATTGCGCCCTCAAGGACACTCACGTTTTTACCGCCACAACTAGTGGACTGGATGTTTTGTTTTCCGCCTACACGATGCAACATGCCACCCGCTGTCTCTTTCGATCGGGACCGTTGTTGGCTCATCACAGATTCTGAATTTTGCCCTTCTATCTCACTACACAATTCCACTGGACAAGCACTCCTGCTTTAAGGCCAAATGATGGCCCTTAAAAACTTAACACAAACAAAAGATGTAATTGGTTCTTAAAGACTTTTTTTACTGAATATCTAGACAAAGAAATTCATCCAAACACAATGGGTTTCCATTGGTTCCAGAAGTGCATGATGATGTTTGTGGGATGACAATTGTTTTAATGTTTAGGTTTAAAGGTTGTTGGTTATTTCTGGTGCATATTCACAGGTTCCATCTTATTTGGTGGTCACGTGAAAAGGAATTAAAGGAAAGAAAAGAAGAAACAAAGACAAAAGTAGTTTTAGGATTCAGGCTTTATTCACAGTTCATAGCCACCACATGGGGGAAATTTATTCCTGTCCAGAAATACTGTCTTGCCCAGTTAATGCCTAAGTCAGAATGGCCGAGAGATTCTCTTTGTGGTCGGAATTGGATCCCTTTTCCTGCACATGCTCAGAAGGTTCTTCCGTTTGAAGGCTCATGGAGTTTGTTATTTTTTTATATTTTTATTTTTATTTTATTTTAATCCCAAGTGTTTCTATTTGAAAGTGTGAAGTATTCTGATTTGCATTTCATAGTTACTGTGTTATTTTAGTATTTGGATGATTAAAAATGATATTCTCTATGAAGACCCCTTAAAATTATCATTTAGTTTCAAATTGAAGTGAGAATTACTTTATAATCAAATTTAAAGCATTTTAAGCATATTGATCTAATAAAAAATTTCACTATAAATGCCATTTTTAATGGATTATGGTTAAATATATATTTACAAACCCTCCGCATGAGCAGGATGTGACACAAGGTCAATTTCTTAAGCGGAGTTCAACAGGTTTGAATTCAGAGTTTTCCTTCTCCTAGACTGGTTGCCTAACCAAGGTTAAAGAGCCCAGTCTGCCCTACTATTTTATCATAACTGGAGGAGAGTAGGATTCATACCTTTCCCAAGGGTATTAGCGCAAAGTGAAATGCAATTACACATACAGGATTTGAACTCAGGGCAACGAGTCCATTTTCCATGATTTAACCATTACACCACATGCTTCTATATATATGGTTATATATATATATATGTGTGTGTGTGTATGAGTGAAAATAAAAATCGAAAAGGTAGATAAATCAACAGAAACAATCAATTCAATTAATTGTTTTTATTTCATCTGAAATGAATTAACAAATTGAAAATGTAAACAATAAATAATTTGAATTGATTATTTATGGTGGTTTATCTACCTTTTCCACTTATATTTTCATATTTAGTTGGATTTTTCCATTCTGTGTTTCTTCATATATATATATATATATATATATAACACATTCAAGATGTTAAGCTTATGGAAGCCTGGGAATTGGCATTCATGTGCAAATTGGAGTTTAGCTTTATCTTAATGACTTAACTATTTGATTGACTGTTGTTTAGAATATTTTTGAATTTGGAATTTTTTTTTTTTCAAAGATATCACTAAGTCGGAAAATATGTTTTTTTAAAATTGTCAGGACATCCAAAAACATTCCTTGACTTATGCTTTTTAAACTTTCCTCCCAATAGAAATATGATATGTCAAACATATTCATAAAAGCTAAAAAATAAATCCAAAGTCGCAGACAGTAAGGTGCAAATCAGGTGGACATAGTCCGGCAGTCATGTGACAAGAAAACTACATTTAACAAACTAAAAATGATTAAGAGAAAAAGTCTAAAACTTTGGTTGCATTGGAGCTTAGCATTTCTATAAAAATAACTTAGAAATCTTCACTGGCAATCAATCAGTCCAACTCTTGTCAATCACTGCCATTTACCAAACATCTCCATCAGCCACATATTTGCTTTTGGACAACTTGGACAAAATGTAAATAAAGATTCCTGTTGTTGTATATCCACTTACTCTGCTGCGTATATAATGGGGAGGAGAGGGTGTTCTATTTCACTGACTGGCCATCTTTTTCTGGGTTGATTTATTCCTCTGGTTTGATATGGCTTCTTTTGTGCTGGGTTTGGTTGTCTGTGCTCATGCCTCTTTGTTTTTAATAATGAAGCAAGACTTAGTTTTATTTTTCAGATGTCTTTATTACCCAAAGCCAAAAGGGTTCAACCACGTGGTGAGAAGATGGCTTATCTGGGAACAGATGACCATCACATCTGATCCCTTCGACTAACTGCCAAAATCTAACTAACTCAGTTCTCTTCAACACTTTGCCTTTAGCCAATCAAAAATTGGCATCTAGGTCAGTGAAAGGTTAACTGTTGTCATTAACTTCTATAAGGCTATGGTAACTTTCTATCCACAATACCACTATTTAAATTTTACTACACTACAGCCATAATTTGTAGGAAACCCACAAAATTATGTAACATTAACCAAATCAAGTAGGTAGTTAGATGTTGGTAGGTTTGGTGTTTAATGGCATATCAACCCTTGTGGGTTATTTATGCCAAACTTGAATTGTAATAGTTACAAGGAAGATGGCTATAAAGAAAAAGACATAAAGACACATTTAAAAAATAGTCTGGAAAAAATAGAATTGAATTTGGTTCTTTGTTTAATGGCATATCAATCTTTGTGGGTTATTTAATGCCAAAGCCATCTTTGTAGAATAACAGTAGTGATACTATTTAACCATACTTTGGAGTTAAATGTGATTTATTATCAAAAAGCAACACATCATGATTTATACAAAAGATTTTAATTCCAAGGAACTTGCACTCATCTTTGAAATTGTATACCGGATGCATAAAGGATGTTCACTTTGAGATCACAAATATTTCTTTGTAACTTTTGTCACATTTCATACTACAAATTTCTCTTTTGTTTTTTTGTTTTTGCAAACATTTCTTTCTTGATTTTATTTCATGCCATTCATACAGCTTTGAATTCTTTCTTTCCATTTTCTTTCACTTGCCAAGTAGACAAGAAAGGGGAATTTTCCCTCTCTCCTATGAACAAAGCCAAAAGTTCCTACTAAACAATCAGTAAGATATACTGCCAACCCCAGCTGATACAAAGTTAATAAATTCTTTTGAAAACACATTTATACTGTCTAGGGTTGTTTTATGCATAAAGGTTAGGGAATTGCATTCATTATATTCAGTATATTTATATTCATATTTTTGACTCACACCATCTGACAAAGAAAAGAAAATCCAAATGAAAATGGTCATTTTGGACCATATTACCCTTTTTTGATTTGTGTCATTAGGTCATTTTTTTCATTTACACCGTCAATATCCGTTGTTTGTTAGGGTTAGTTTTAGGGTTAGGGGTTGTAACCCTAACCCTAACTAAACAACCGGATATGACAGTGTAAATGAAAAAATGACCTAATGACACCTAATTAAGGTAATATGGTCCATCATTTCAAACAGGAAGCTGTCAGATCTGACACAAACTAAACTCAGCTACAAACATCTCCAGACACCATACATGGTTACTTTTTTGGATACAGTTGACAACCCAGATATCACAAAGACAGAATTTCAGAACAGATTCACTCACTGTTTGAAGTGACTATGTTCATTTTGCTCTATTTTCTTTGCTAGAAGAAGAAGTGAGATCAGTCTAAAATATCACAAATATAAACATTTGTTTTTTTACCATGCTTCAGCCCTACAGCCTTCAATAGAAAGTACATTTGATTTTTTTAACACTTTCTTTAATTCATGTTAAATGTATAATTGTCATATATATATATATATATATATATATTATATTATATATATTATATATATATATATTATATATATAGGTTAAATTTTTATTATTATTGGAGAAATGATTATAGAGGGCTCAATTACTTCTGTAAGAAATGTATTTATTTATTTATTCATATTAACTAATACAAATGAAAAGTCTGTCTAACCATTGGTTTCTGAATATCACTTTTTCGGTGTTATTCGTCGTCATTTTTTTCATTTATACTGTCATATCCGGTTGTTTGTTAGGGGTTAGGGTTACAACCTAACAAACAAGCAGATATTGACGGTGTAAATGAAAAATGACTAATGACATGAAACCAATGGTTAGACAGACTTTTCATTTGTATTAGTTAATATGAATAAATAAATAAATAAATATATATATATATATATATATATATATATATATTTTACACATGTACACACACACACCAAACATATATATATATATATTATTTGGTAGTAAAAAGTAAATAAAGTTAGTGGAGTGGCCTATTGTCAGTATCACTGGTCAGTGAGGGTGTCTACACCCTTTTTATATATACTAATTCTAGACCAGGGAGATTGTTTTTGCATCTGAGGTAGGGCTACATCTACCATCAGCTCTCCACTTTACCACACAGATTCTAGTATGCTACTCATATGCTGAGTTGGCAAGGGCTAGTATCAAACCCAGAATCTTGTGGTTCTTAGGCAGATGCTCTACTGACTGATATATATATATATATATATATATATAATATAAATCCCATTGTGTTTTATATGCAACTTGATTTGCTATAGTTTTCATAGCAGTTACTTACATATTCCTATAACAAAAATGCTAACCTCATAAGGTGGATTATAAATCTATTTATTTAAATTAGATACAAAATACAGAAAAATACTTTGTACAAAGAAAATACAAGTGATATCAAGTTATGAATTCATAAGTAACAATCCTTTAGGGGTAATTCATGTAAAATTACCCACCCACTTCAATTTTTCTGAAATTTTGTCACGGTGTGGATTATATTAAAGTTAGACAATCCCCAAAATTTGAGTTTCAAATTCCAAGAATTAGTGGAGTTATGTCAATTTTTAGCCCTTTAAATTAATTTTTTAAAATATAAAAATTTCAAGGGCTACTTTTTGTAATCTATTTTTGTCTGTAAAATGAGTTCTAGAGTTTCCTACTCTTAAAAATTGATTTCTAAAGCACTTAAAAACATAACTCCATCAATTTTTGGAATTGGAAGCTCAAATTTTGGGGATTGTCTAATGTTAACATAATCCACACTGGAAAAAATTTCAGAAAAATTGAAGGAGGTGAGTGACAATTTTACTTTTTTCTGGATGATTTGACATGTAGTTGTGATATCTTTAATCCTAGACAAGATTAATTTTTAATCAAGAAAAGTCAAATGATTGTTACAAAAATCTGAATTTGTAATCTTTTTGATTGTATCTAAAATCTGCAATGTGGAGGATGTGGTTACTGGTCATAGTAAATGGTTATGGCAAATTGAATCAAATCCTGGATGAGGATGTTTGCATTTAACATAGTGCTAATACCTCTGGAAAAAGTAATATCCAACTATTCTCCTCCCAGCTATAGGTAAATAGTAGAGCAGACTAGGTTCTTTAACCTTGGTATGGCAACCAGTCAAGGAGAAGGAAAACTCTGAATTCAACCTTTTATCCTGTTTCCCCTTTTAGAAGTCTGTCCAGTTGTGGACACTCTGGTGGCTGGTTAGTCCAATTCTGGATTGCAGATCAGTCAGCCCCACATTGTAAAGGAAATTCCCATCTGTATTTTGGTGTTTCATTTCCTTAAGAAATTGACCTTAAGTCACATCCTGTTTGTGCAGAGGGGTTGGTAAATATATAAATAATCTGCAATTATTGAGATAAAGAAAAGTGTTTCCTTAGTATTAATTAAGAAAAAAATCACTACATAACAATGGCTGAAATCAGGAAAGAAGAAGGGAAAACAAAGCAAGAAGGAGAAAGAGAGGATTAGGAAGAGAAAGAAAGAAAGAAAGAAGAAAAGAAAGAAGACAATGAGGTAAATGAGTAATTCTTTGTGAACTTGATAAAGAGGTCAATAGTGTGTGTTTACAATAAATGGTGTGATAAGGAATCAGGAATGGAAAGAGAGACTTTCATCTCTTGAATTATGGCTGTTTGTGTCTGGAGATGAGGAAATAGAGAATTATTTTGGCAATTATCACAAGAATTAATGAATGATACAAAAGGAGACCAAAAGAGAAAACATGGATTAAAACATACAAAAACAAACAAAAAAACTAGACAATAAAAATATACATACGTATATATGTGTGTGTGTATATGTATATATACATATATATATATTTATATAATATATGTGTTATATATATATACATATTGTGTGTGTTATATATATACATATATATGTGTATATATATAATATATGTTATATATTATATAATATTATTATATATATATATCCATATATATATATATATATATATATCGATATATATATATATATATATATATCCATAATAGTATATATATATATATCATATATATATATATATAGTATGTGTGTGTGTGTGTGTGTGTGTGTGTGTGTATTATATATGTCTGTGTGGTGTGTGTGTGTGTGAAGTTATAAATGTAAACAATGAAATCAGTACAACTCCAACCAATCTTTTATATAAAAAATTGATTTTCTTCTAAATCCATAATTATAAAAATAAAATAACATTCAGCCTAGAACTGGTTTACTATAATATTTAACAACTAATAAATATACAAACTCAAACGAAATATCATTACATGTTCTCAGTCATAATGTATATGCAAAGTTGGGCAGAAAAATATATGGGCTAACCAAGATACTCTCATGAATGTGACCAGATGAGGTTCATTTTTCAACATTCTCTGTGCACACACACACACACACACAACACATATATATATATGTTATAAAAGGACCTTAATGAATCAGACACTATCTATCTAGGTTTCACCCAAAAGGTCTATTCGTGGAAAACATAGATAGATTTAGGTCCCTATAATTTTGCTCTACTTAGCTATTGAGAACTTTTTAGATCTATAACTTGCAGCCAGCACTTCTTCCATCAATGTTACTGTGTTTCAATCCTATTGGTTAAAATGTCATTAACAACAGAATTTTCATCCTATGAAATTTTCAGCTTCACACCCTTGTACATGGTGGTATAATGATTATCAGCATGTAAAATGGAATTGCCAAATCAAGTTTAATTATCAACAAAACTGTTTGTTTCCCTTTGCACTAATTCCTTTGTAAGACATGAATCAACTTCTTTCATCAATCTATAAGTAGATCAAACTTGCTCTTTATCCCTGATAGAGAAACAAATCTAGGAAAAGGAAACTGAGTTCAAACTTATTGCCATGCCATGGGCTAGCATGGCAGAATAAGGCCTATTATCTCCTGCCTTGAAGTATAGTACTGGACAGCCACTGAGCAGTGTCCGTGGCCAACTTGTCATATATATATTTACCAACCCTTCAAAGGTCAATTACCAACCCTTCAAAATCAATTTTAAGCGGTGTTTAACAGGTTGGAATTAAGAATTTTCATTCTCCTAGAACAGTTGACAACTAAAGTTAAAGAGCCAGTATGCCCAGGAATCATAATTTGGGGATAGGTTGATAGTGGAAAAGGGTTATCTTCCTTGCCTGCAGGTTTTGCCCTAGATGGCATTACTACCTGGCTATTTAAACTCAGCCTGGGAAACTATCTGTCTCTCTTTCATCTGCATCCACAAATGCCCTAGCTACTTGTGTCTCCATCCATTAAAGCTTGAGGGCATTGCCCTTAAGTATAGGCTTGTACCCACGTGTGTATGTAGCCCTTTCAAGACCTTAACCTCTGCTCATATACAGTAAGTGACTCTCTCTATTCTATATTTAGTGGTCTCAAGATTAACTCTTTCTTCCTTCATCAGTACGTTCGTCTTAACTGCTTTTGTATCTGTGTTTTATGTACATGTGCTCAGACAATAAAGTCTGTATTTTGTTATGTACCTCTTTGTTGGATTTTATTACATATTGTATTCCACATAGGTTTAGAGGTTTCTCTGAAGCCCCTAATGTATTATAATAAACAGTTTTGGACCATATGACTTTTAGGTACCCCTTTTTATCTCGATTCAGAAGGACATGTTTTATTTACACCATCAATATCCGGTTGTTTATTAACAGACGATTTTTAGAGTTTTTTTTTTAATTATAAAACTAACCCTAACCCTAACCCTAACCCCTAACGCTAACCCCTAACAAACAACCGGATATTGACGGTATAAATGAAAAACATGTCCTTTCTTAATCCAGATCAAAAAGGGGTGCCTAAATGGTTCTATGCTCTGCAGGTTTTGGGGCTAATGAAGCCAAAACTACATTCAATTCTTATAAGTGTAATATCTTGCAGTTTTTCTTGAAAAACGGTGGTAAATGTTGAACAGCTGTAAGGAGCAGCCAAATCTTCTTCAGTTGCTGAAAACAGAGTCTCCTGCTCACAAGATTAAATGTCTTAGTGAATTGATGAAGAGTTGATATACAGAAGAAAAGATCAATACTGAATGTTGATCTCTTAACCCTGAATCACTGTGAGATTCTGGATAAGTAATGATTGGCAAGAAATTCGAACTGAGTTAAGACCCAACTCAGGGGAGAAACTTTATTTATTATGTTCAACACAGGGGATACGCCTGGTAGCTGTTCAGTGCACTGTGAATAAGCCCTTACAATCTCATCAAGCATGGCGTCAATTGGTATGACATGGGCGCAGTCAAGAACTGGGGACACAGTGTCGTAAAAAGTAGCATCTTACCTGGAAATGCGTGATTATGTAGAAGATAGGATATACAGGTTCAAGATTTTAAAATTGACGAGGGGAGATGTTGTTAGCGAATTCGTGATCGGAATAAGTCATGGCTAGGTGATTTCGAGGAGGAGTCTGGGAGAACTTACCAATTGGGTTGAGAACCCCCCGGAGTAGAAAGGTCAACTTTCTGGAAATATTCATTAACTCTTATGTCTCTGACTGACAGAGAAGGCAAGGATCTACGCTCAAGTCATACCACAATGTCAATATTGTATAAGGATAAAGCGTATTCACAGTGACTGTAACAGCTATAACCAGGGGGTATCCCTCTGTTGAACATAATAAATAAAGGTTTCCCCTGAAGTGGTCTTAACTCAGTTTTCAACAATTCTGTGCCAATCAATGACATTATCCAGAATCTCGACAGTGAATTGCAGGGTTAAGAGAATAACAGTTTCATATAGATTTTTCTGTATATCACTCCTTCATCAATCTCAGCTAAAGACATTTAATCTTGGTGAGCAGGAGACTTCTGTTCAGCACTGAAGAAGATTGGCTTGCCTCTTTACAGCTGTGTGCACAATACCACCTGTTTTTCAAGAAACATTGCAAGATATGTACACTTAAAGATTTGGATAGTAGTTTGCATATCATTAGCAAAACTGCAGACCATACGAAACCTTTAGGCACCCCTTTTTGATCTGGATAAAAGCACATGTTTTTCATTTTACACCGTTCAAATCGGTTTGTTTGTTAGGGGTTGTAGCGGCTTAGCGGAGGGTTAGGGTTGAGGGTTAGGGTTAGTTTTTATAATTAAAAAAAACTTCTAAAAATCGTCTGTTAATAAACAACCGGTAATACTTGATGTGGTAAATGAAAAAACATGTCCTTTGAAATGGAGATTAAAAAGGGTACCTAAAGTCATTGGTCTAAATGTTTATATAATACATTAGGGGGCTTCAGAAGAAACCTCTAAACCTATGTGGAATAATATGTAATAAAATGCCACAAAGAGGTACATAACAAATAACAGAGACTTTTGTTGTCTGAGCAACATGTAATAAAACAAGATACAAAAGCAGTTGACGAACGTCTGGATGAAGGAAGAAAGGAGTTATCTTGAGAGCCACTAATATAGAATAGAAGAGTCACTTACTGTATATGAAGGCACGAGGGTTACGGGTCTTGAAAGGGCTACATACACAGTGGTAAAGCCTATACTTAAGGGCATGCCTCAGCTTTAATGATGGAGAGCACAAGTAGTTTTGCATTTATGTGGATGACAGATGAAAGAGAGACAGATAGCTTCCCCAGGCTGAGTTTAAATAGCCAGGTAGTAATGCCATTAGAGCAAAACTGGTTGGGGGGGGCGCAAGGGAGAGGTAACCTTTTTCACTAGTAACTACTCCAAAATTATGATTTCATGGGCATACTGGACTGCTTTAACTTTAGTGTGTCAACTGTTCTAGAGAATGAAAATTTAATTCCAACTGGATTAAACACGTGCTTTAAAAATTGGATTTTGAAGGTTGGTAATTGACGCTTTGAAGGGTTGGTAAATTATATAATATGAAGAAGTGCGCACAGGAACTGCTGGCAGTAGGCTGTCCAGTACTATACTGTCAGCATGGGGAGAGTAATAGGCCTTTATCTGCATGCTAGCCCATGCATGCTTGCAATAAGTTGAACTCAGTTTTCCTTTTTCCCTAGACATTGGTTTCTCTACCTAAGGATAAACGAGGCCAAGTTTGATCTACTTAAATAGATGATGAAAGAAGTTGATAATCTTTACAAGGGAATTAGTGCAAAGGGAGAGCACAATTTTAATTAAAGCTTGATTTGCCAATTCATTTTACATCTGATAATCATTAGTACCTATCATGTACAGGTGGGTGAAAGCTGAAATTTTCATAGATGAAAATTTCTGTTGTAATGTCATTTATACCATAGGAGAGAGACAGGGGGAGTAGGGAGAGAGGAGATTGCTGCAAGGGTTATAGATCTAAAAAGTCTCATACGCTAAGTAGAGCAAAATTATAGGACGCTAAATCTAATTCTATGTTTCCCACGAATAGACCTTTTGGTGAAACCTAGATAACTAGTGTTCTTGATTCATTAGGTCCTTTTATACACATGATATATATATGTGTGTGTGTGTGTGTGTGTGTGTGCACAGAGAATGTTGAAAATGACCATCATCTGGTCACATTCGATGAGAGTATCTTGGTTAGCCATATATTTTTCTGCGCGCAACTTTGCATATAACTTATGACTGAGAAAACTGTAAATGATATTTCGTTTGAGTTTGTATATTTATTAGTTTGTTAAATATTATTAGTAAACCAGTTTCCTAGGCCGAATGTTATTTTAATTTTTTAATTATGGAATTTAGAAGAAAATCAATTTTTTATATAAAAGATTGGTTGGAGTTGTACTGGATTTCATGTTACATTTATAATTCACACACACACACACCAGACATATATATATAACACACACCCACCACACACACACACACACCACATATATATATATATATTATTGGATATATATATTATATATATGGAATAATATATATATATAATCTATGGATTATATATAATATATATATAATATTGGATATATCTATATATATATATGATATATATATATACACATATATATATCATATACACATATATGTTATATATGATACACACATAATATTGTATATATATATACCACATATATGTATATACACATCTATATATAATATGTAAATTATACTAATATNATAATCACCTTATGAGGTTAGCATATTTTGTTATAGGAATATGTAAGTAACTGCTATGAAAACTATAGCAAATCAAGTTGCATATAAAACACAATGGGATTTATATATAATATATATATAATATATCAGTCAGTAGAGCATCTGCCTATCTCTGCTCTGGGGGGGTGATACATATACACACACACATATATACGTATGTATATTTTTTATTTGTCTAGGTTTTTTTGTTTGTTTTTGTATGTTTTAATCCATTGTTTTCTCTTTTGGTCTCCTTTTGTATCATTTCATTAATTCTTGTGATAATTTGCCAAAATAATTCTCTATTTCCTCATCTCCAGACACAAACAGCCATAATTCAAGAGATGAAAGTCTCTCTTTCCATTCCTGATTCCTTATCAACACCATTTATTGTAAACACACACTATTGACCTCTTATCAAGTTCACAAAGAATTACTCATTTACCTCATTGTCTTCTTTCTTTCTTTCTTTCTTTCTTTCTTTCTTCTTCCTAATCCTCTCTTTCTCCTTCTTGCTTTTGTTTTTCCCTTCTTTCTTTCCTGATTTCAGCCATTGTATTGTAGTGATTTTTTTCTTAATTAATACTAAGGAAACACTTTTCTTTATCTCAATAATTGCAGATTATTTATATATTTACCAACCCCTCTGCACAAACAGGATGTGACTTAAGGTCAATTTCTTAAGTGAAATGAAACATCAAAATACAGATGGGAATTTCCTTTACAATGTGTGTGACTGCATCTGCAAGTCCAGAATTGGACTAACCAGCCACCAGAGTGTCCACAACTGCGACAGACTTCTAAAAGGAGGAAACAGGATAAAAGGTTTGAATTCAGAGTTTTCCTTCTCCTTGACTGGTTGCCATACCAAGGTTAAAGAACCTAGTCTGCTCTACTATTTACCTATAGCTGGGAGGAGAATAGTTGGATTCATACTTTTTCCAGAGGTATTAGCACTATGTAAAATGCAAACATCCTCATCCAGGATTTGAATTCAATTTGCCATAACCATTTACTATGACAGTAACCACATGCCTCCACATTGCAGATTTTAAGATACAATCAAAAAGATTACAAATTCAGATTTTTGTAACAATCATTTGACTTTTCTTGATTAAAAATTAATCTTGTCTAGGATTAAAGATATCCCACACTACATGTCAAATCATCCAGAAAAAAGTAAAATTGTCACTCACCTCCTTCAATTTTTCTGAAATTTTTTCCAGGTGTGGATTATGTTAACATTAGACAATCCCCAAAATTTGAGCTTCCAATTCCAAAAATTGATGGAGTTATGTTTTTAAGTGCTTTTAGAAATCAATTTTTAAGAGTAGGGAAACTCTAGAACTCATTTTACAGACAAAAATAGATTACAAAAAGTTAGCCCTTGAAATTTTTATTTTGGTGGGGCCCCCAAAAAAAAATTTAAAGGGCTAAAAATTGACATAACTCCACTAATTCTTGGAATTTGAAACTCAAATTTTGGGGATTGTCTAACTTTAATATAATCCACACCGTGACAAAATTTCAGAAAAATTGAAGTGGGTGGGTAATTTTACATGGAATTACCCCTAAAGGATTTGTTACTTATGAATTCATAACTTGATATCACTTGTATTTTCTTTGTACAAAGTATTTTTCTGTATTTTGTATCTAATTTAAATAAATAGATTTATAATCCACCTTATGAGGTTAGCATGTTTTGTTATAGGAATATGTAAGTAACTGCTATAAAAATTATAGCAAATCAAGTTGCATATAAAACACAATGGGATTATATATATATATATATATATATATATATATATATCAGTCAGTAGAGCATCTGCCTAAGAACCACAAGATTCTGGGTTTGATACTAGCCCTTGCCAACTCAGCATATGAGTAGCATAGCTAGAATCTGTGTGGTAAAGTGGAGAGCTGATGGTAGATGTAGCCCTACCTCAGATGCAAAAACAATCTCCCTGGTCTAGAATTAGTATATATAAAAAGGGTGTAGACACCCTCACTGACCAGCTGATACTGACAATAGGCCACTCCACTAACTTTATTTACTTTTTACTACCATATATATATATATATATATATGTGTGTGTGGTGTGTGTGTGTACATGTGTAAAATATATATATATATATATATATATATATATATTTATTTATTTATTTATTTATTCATATTAACTAATACAAATGAAAAGTCTGTCTAACCATTGGTTTCATGTCATTAGGTCATTTTTTTCATTTACACCGTCAATATCTGCTTGTTTGTTAGAGGTTGTAACCCTAACCCCTAACAAACAACCGGATATTGACAGTATAAATGAAAAAAATGACGACGAATAACACCGAAAAAGTGATATTCAGAAACCAATGGTTAGACAGACTTTTCATTTGTATTAGTTAATATGAATAAATAAATAAATACAGTTCTTACAGAAGTAATTGAGCCCTCTATAATCATTTCTCCAATAATAATAAAAATTTAACCTATATATATATATATATATATATATATATATATATATATATACATATATATATATATATATATATATATGACAATTATACATTTAACATGAATTAAAGAAAGTGTTAAAAAAATCAAATGTACTTTCTATTGAAGGCTGTAGGGGCTGAAGCATGGTAAAAAAACAAATGTTTATATTTGTGATATTTTAGACTGATCTCACTTCTTCTTCTAGCAAAGAAAATAGAAGCAAAATGAACATAGTCACTTCAAACAGTGAGTGAATCTGTTCTGAAATTCTGTCTTTGTGATATCTGGGTTGTCAACTGTATCCAAAAAAGTAACCATGTATGGTGTCTGGAGATGTTTGTAGCTGAGTCTTAGTTTGTGTCAGATCTGACAGCTTCCTGTTTGAAATGATGGACCATATTACCTTAATTAGGTGTCATTAGGTCATTTTTTTCATTTACACTGTCAATATCCGGTTGTTTGTTAGGGTTAGGGTTACAACCCCTAACCCTAAAACTAACCCCTAACAAACAACTGGATATTGACGGTGTAAATGAAAAAAATGACCTAATGACACAAAATCAAAAAGGGTAATATGGTCCAAAATGACCATTTTCATTTGGATTTTCTTTTCTTTGTCAGATGGTGTGAGGTCAAAAATATGAATATAAATATACTGAATATAATGAATGCAATTCCCTAACCTTTATGCATAAAACAACCCTAGACAGTATAAATGTGTTTTCAAAAGAATTTATTAACTTTGTATCAGCTGGGGTTGGCAGTATATCTTACTGATTGTTTAGTAGGAACTTTTGGCTTTGTTCATAGGAGAGAGGGAAAATTCCCCTTTCTTGTCTACTTGGCAAGTGAAAGAAAATGGAAAGAAAGAATATCAAAGCTGTATGAATGGCATGAAATAAAATCAAGAAAGAAATGTTTGCAAAAAAAACAAAAAAACAAAGAGAAATTTGTAGTATGAAATGTGACAAAGGTTACAAAGAAATATTTGTGATCTCAAAGTGGAACATCCTTTATGCATCCGTGTATAAATTTCAAAGATGAGTGCAAGTTTCCTTGGAATTAAAATCTTTTGTATAAATACATGATGTGTTGCTTTTTGATAATAATCACATTTAACTCCAAAGTATGGGTTAAATAGTATCACTACTGTTATTCTACAAAGATGGCTTTGGCATTAAATAACCCACAAAGATTGATATGCCATTAAACAAAGAAACCAACTTCTAAAATTCTATTTTTTCCAGACTATTTTTTAAATGTGTCTTTATGTCTTTTTCTTTTATAGCCATCTTCCTCTTGTAACTATTAGCAATTCAAGTTTGGCATAAGATAACCCACAAGGGTTGATATGCCATTAAACACCAACCTACCAACATCTAACTACCTACTTGATTTGGTTTGAATGTTACATAATTTTGTGGGTTTCCTACAAATTATGGCTGTAGTGTAGTAAAATTTAAATAGTGGTATTGTGGATAGAAAGTTACCATAGCCGTTATAGAAGTTAATGACAACAGTTAACCTTTCACTGACCTAGATGCCAATTTTTGATTGGCTAAAGGCAAAGTGTTTGAAGAGAACTGAGTTAGTTAGATTTTGGCAGTTAGTCGAAGGGATCAGATGTGATGGTCATCTGTTCCCAGATAAGCCATCTTCTCACCACGTGGTTGAACCCTTTTGGGCTTTGGGTAATAAAGACATCTGAAAAATAAACTAAGTCTTGCTTCATTATTAAAAACAAAGAGGCATGAGCACAGACAACCAAACCCAGCACAAAAGAAGCCATATCAACCAGAGGAATAAATCAACCCAGAAAAAGATGGCCAGTCAGTGAAATAGAACACCCTCTCCTCCCCATTATATACGCAGCAGAGTAAGTGGATATACAACAACAGGAATCTTTATTTACATTTTGTCCAAGTTGTCCAAAAGCAAATATGTGGCTGATGGAGATGTTTGGTAAATGGCAGTGATTGACCAAGAGTTGGACTGATTGATTGCCAGTGAAGATTTCTAAGTTATTTTTATATGAAATGGCTAAGCTCCAATGCAACCAAAGTTTTAGACTTTTTCTCTTAATCATTTTTAGTTGTAAAATGTAGTTTTTCTTGTCACATGACTGCACCGGACTATGTCCACCTGATCCTGCACCTTACTGTCTGCGACTTTGGATTTATTTTTAGCTTTTATGAAATATTTGACATATCATATTTCTATTGGGGGAGGGAAAGTTTAAAAAAGCAAGGAATGTTTTTGGATGTCCTGACAATTTTAAAAAACATATTTTCCGACTTAGTGATATCTTTGAAAAAAATAATAAATTTCCAAATTCAAAAATATTCTAAACAACAGTCAATCAAATAGTTAAGTCATTAAGATAAAGCTAAACTCCAATTTGCACATGAATGCCAATTCCCAGGCTTCCATAAGCTTATACATCTTGAAATGTGTGATATATATATATATATATATATATATATATATGAAGAAACACAGAATGGAAAAAATCCAACTAAATATGAAAATATAAGTGGAAAAGGTAGATAAACCACCATAAATAATCAATTCAAATTATTTATTGTTTACATTTTCAAATTTGTTAATTCATTTCAGATGAAATAAAAACAATGAATTGAATTGATTGTTTCTGTTGATTTATCTACCTTTTCGATTTTTATTTTCCTCATACACACACACACATATATATATATATAACCATATATATAGGAAGCATGTGGTGTAATGGTTAAATCATGGAAAATGGACTCGTTGCCCTGAGTTCAAATCCTGTATGTGGTAATTGCATTTCACTTTGCGCTAATACCCTTGGGAAAGGTATGAATCCTACTCTCCCTCCAGTTATGGATAAATAGTAGGGCAGACTGGGCTCTTTAACCTTGGTTAGGCAACCGGTCTAGGAGAAGGAAAACTCTGAATTCAAACCTGTTGAACTCCGCTTAAGAAATTGACCTTGTGTCACATCCTGCTCATGCGGAGGGGTTTGTAAATATATATATAACCATAATCCATTAAAAATGGCATATTATAGTGAAATTTTTTATTAGATCAATATGCTTAAAATGCTTTAAATTTGATTATAAAGTAATTTCCACTTCAATTTGAAACTAAATGATAATTTTAAGGGGTCTTCATAGAGAATATCATTTTTAATCATCCAAATACTAAAATAACACAGATAACTATGAAATGCAAATCAGAATACTTCACACTTGGGGATTAAAATAAAATAAAAATAAAAATTATAAAAAATAACAAACTCCATGAGCCTTCAAACTGGAAGAACCTTCTGAGCATGTGCAGGAAAAGGGATCCAATTCCGACCACAAAGAGAATCTCTCGGCCATTCTGACTTAGGCATTAACTGGGGCAAGACAGTATTTCTGGACAGGAATAAATTTCCCCTCCATGTGGTGGCTATGAACTGTGAATAAAGCCTGAATCCTAAAACTACTTTTTGTCTTTGTTTCTTCTTTTCTTTCCTTTAATTCCTTTTCAGCGTGACCACCAAATAAGATGGAACCTGTGAATATGCACCAGAAATAACCAACAACCTTTAAACCTAAACATTAAAACAATTGTCATCCCACAAACATCATCATGCACTTCTGGAACCAATGGAAACCCATTGTGTTTTGGATGAATTTCTTTGTCTTAGATATTCAGTAAAAAAAAGTCTTTAAGAACCAATTACATCTTTTGTTTGTGTTAAGTTTTTAAGGGCCATCATTTGGCCTTAAAGCAGGAGTGCTTGTCCAGTGGAATTGTGTAGCGAGATAGAAGGGCAAAATTCATGAATCTGTGATGAGCCAACAACGGTCCGTCGATCGAAGAGACAGCGGGTGGCATGTTGCACGTGTGGGCGGAAGAACAAAACATGTGACCAGTCCGACTAGTTGTGGCGGTAAAAATCGTGAGTGTCCTTGAGGTGGCAATTTATAGTGGCAAGTCTTGTAGCTGGCGAGACGAGAGTTATGACGTCTCGGCCAGACCGAGTATAAAAGAACAGTGGCGAGGGAGCAAGGATGACGACCTTATTTCTTTTAAGATCTTCACAAGTGTTACGGCGTCTTTGGTAGAGGTGAATTTCATTAGATAATTAGAAATTGGTTCCCTGGTAAAGAGTCCCTCAATAATGAATCCTTTGGTTCCTCTGGTAAAGAGTCCTTCGATAATGAATCCTTTAGTTACTCTGGTAATCATATAAGTCCTTCCTGAGTATTGGTAATTGTAATTATGACCAGTGAGGGGGGGCGGTTAAATAGTGTGTCTTCACACAGTATGGATAGTGATTGGCTGCAGGAACAACTCATGTGACCATGGAGAGTCTATAAATCCAGGTGGGGAATTAGAGCACACCTTATATACAAATATATTCCAACAGTTTGTCAAGTGGTTGGTTGGTTGGTTTTATGTCATGTGAACTCTTATTTCAATTATAGAAAGTAACTAGTTGAAGTTGTAACAGTGATAAGTCTGTCAGTGGGGTCGCTGTGATATAATGACTAGTGTGCTAGACTGCAACATAGTAATAAGCAATTCAAACTACAGTCACACTACTACGTTCAATTTTGGATTAATACCCTTGGAAAAGGTATGAACTCATAATTCCCCCAGCTATGGGTAAAATATTACCCCTATATAACTTCTACAAGTATGGCTTTGACATTAAATAACTCATGGAACCATTAAACAAAGAGACCAAACCAAAGTTTGCAAATGTTGAGTATTTACAATTATATAGTTGCTAGGGCTTGAAGTGACCAGCCTTGATTATTATTGGGATATTCAGACCATATGAACTTAAGGCACCCCTTTTGCGATTTCGATTCGTGGGGACATTTTTTCCATTTACACCGTCAAAATCTGGTTATTGTTTACAGACGATTTTTAGAGGTTTTTTTAAAATTATAAAACTAACCCCTAACCCTAACCCCTAACAAACAACCGGATTTTTACGGTGTAAATGAGAAAAGTGTCCCCACGAGTCGAGATTGCAGAAGTCATATGGTTCGGATTCAGTTGATGGCTTGTGAAGCCAGGTATTATACCCTTGGGTCAGAGTGGACTTGTGAGTAATAGCAACAAATAGGTGACACCGCATTCCCCAAAACTCCAGAACTCCAATTTAGTGTCATATTCAGGACACCCTGGTTATTTATTCATTTATTTCTACTTGTATCTTACCTTCTACAGGAGATGCACTTTGCATATTCTTGGCTTCACCAACAAGTCAAGTTTATTAAGTGTAAGTTCAACACATAGAGTATATCCCTCCTATCAAAAAATGTACAGTATATATATTTATCCAACCCTTCCGCATGAGCAGGATGTGACACAGGGTCAATTTCTTAAGCAGAATTTAACAGGTTTGAATTCAGAGTTTTCCTTTCCTAGACTGGTTGCCTAACCAAAGTTAAAGAGCCTATTTACCCATAGCCGGAGAGAGAGTAGTTGGATGCATACCTTTCCCAAGGGTATTAGCACTATATAAATGCAAACAGCCTCATCCAGGATTTGAACACATGTTGACGAGTCTATTTCCTACGACTCTAACCATTACACCATGCACCTGTACAAAAAATGTACAGTATTTTCATCCCCCATCCCCAAAAACAAATAAAAACTAATATTAACAAATTACAAAGATGAATAAATAAATGCCCATAGATTTAAATAAAATGAGGGAGATTCAAAAATTATCCACACTCTTGTTTTATGGAAGCCGTGGAATTCGTGGATGATTTGGTTGACAGAACTATGACTAATCTGCTGAAGACAAGCTACCTCATTGATAACTCACTGGTTTGCCATTACCATATGTTGAGCTAGCTGAATCTTCTCATTAGTGGTAGAGTTGATGGGTGTGCTGCTCCTTCTTCACACATCACATTTGTCTTGCCACTTTTAAACTTCTCTATCCTCTCATACACACTTCAACATAGTAGTGCACTGTTCCCATATTGTGCTAAAAGCCTCTGATGAATTTCAGCCCTTGACACTCCTTCCTACCAGAGAAATTAGGTCACTGCTTTTTGTTCTTCCTTAGTGCATACTGCTAGTGGACTGGCCACATTTACACTTTAAATACAGCAAGCAAAATGGTGCGATCAGTCTTAAACTTTGATCCCATGCCAAATATAAGCACACATGTGCAGAACACAGTGAGACAATGATAAAGATACTAGTGGGACCATGGAATTTCCATGAAACGAATCAAAAATCAAGATGAGCTATTTAAGCCAAAAAGATGATTTGCAATTTCATTACATATAAATCCTACCAAAATTACTAAAATATCTTCCGTAATTCACAATTTTTAATGGCACAAATAAAACAAATACATAACTTTTTTAAAAATTCATTCTAATTTTATGTTGGGCATTTAAGTAATGCAAGACCATTTGGAATGTTTCATTTTTAAAAATGGGTGAAATCAAATGGGTCAATAAGAAATCTGTGATTAAGCGACACCAGATAATTTGTATTCACATTTTTACATTGCATCTTGGACAATTTGGATGGTGTCATTTTTAACCAGAGGGTGTTGCAGGATGATAATGGATGGAAGATTTAGGAGCAAGCGTATTAATATATAGATGTTATGGCAAAGTTGCGGATAATTTTTGACTCTCCCTTGTACATTTTCTCTATGTAAATTTGCTCATTGGCAAAAGATTTGTTTTTATTTTCATTTTCAATTTATAGAGAATTAGAATATTCTAATGCATAATTCTTTCTTCTTGTTTGGTTTAACTTAATCTAGAAATCTTTAGAACTCTTAAAACATTTGAAACGTTGTTTGATTTTTTTTATCCTTCTTTTTATATGTTGAATAAAATATCTGTTACTTTCAGTTATTTTTCTTGCATCAATATTCCTGAACGACCCCTGTTACTTTCTCAAGAGGAGGTGCAAAAAGTATATATTCAAAATATATCTTACTGACTGGCAACCCTGTTACATAATAGGCATTGCACCTGTGGGAAAAATGCTGCACTGTTTATAGTGACTCCAAATTCATATATATATTTACCAACCCCTCTGTGCAGGATGTGACACAAGATCAATTTATCAAGCAGAGTTTTGAATTCAAAGATTTCCTTTTCCTAGATTGGTTGCCTAATCAAGGTTAAAGAGCCCAGTCTGGCCTACTATTTACCCAGAATAGTTGGATTCATACCTTTCCCAAGAAAATCCATTTCCTATGACCCTAACAATTACACCATGCGCCTCCATAGTCTTATACGGTTCAATTTTTTAAACACCTACACCTGATAAAAAGGATAGTTCCGAGAAGAGGTCCATATGTTATTAGTCTTGGGTGGGAGAGAAAATAACCTGTTCCACCACCCACGTGGACAGCCAGTGTCTATCTTATAAGATGTAAAAAGGCTCATCAAAATAAAGTGTGGAGCAAAAGTAATAGGACAGTCAGTAATGTTATTTGCAGCTATTGACTTCACTATTACTTCTGCCACATCCTATATATAATTACAATCTCATTTATAAAAATAAATTCAGCATCTGTTTGAATGCATACATGCATATTTGTGAGGATGAATATTGACCATCTGCTGGTGATACCGTGACCAATATACTAGTTTCATTTAATCTTCATCCTCAACAGATGCTTTTGAAAATATTGTAATGGAGTGTACGTGACTGTAACTCTAAAACAGTCATTCCTAAAGAGGGCAATAGCACTTACTATAGATTGAATTACGAGGGATAGTCAAAAAGTAATGCCATTTTGTTTAGGACAGGTTAATTACCAACACAGGAACATGTATCATTGTATCATACATAAAAATGAAGCTGGTCCTCTGTGGATCACATCTCCACATAATCACCATTTCTCTCAATAGCAATGAATTCTACCTTTGAATGAGAGCGTGTATCCCTGCCCCATAAAATTCTGTGACTGTTCTTTGAGCCACTTCTTCACTACAGATTTTGCTTCCTCAACACTGGAATAATGTTTGCCTCTCTTCAGCCCCATGAAAGAGGCAAACATTATTCCAGTGATGAGGAAAATCAAGGATGAGTGGTTGGGTGGTTGGGTGGTTGGCTAGTTTATAGTCAGGGTACTGGTTTCACTCCAGATGTCTGGAAAATATTGTAACACAGTGTATGTGACTATATCTATAAAACAGTTTGTTTTGTTTTGTTTTACGGCATATCAACCTCAGTGGGTCATTTAATGCCAATAAAGTTTTGAAATAAATTCATTCTTAATAGACACTAAATTTTTTTTATAAACATATTTTTCTATTTAACCTATTGATGGGACCCTAACATGTACTACCACTTCAGGTCAGAGTAAACCAGAGAGCAATGGTGATGAAGAGGTGCTCTACATTTCCCAAACCTCCAGAACTGGAACCTTACCAACAGATAGAGTTTAACATCATACCCAGGATATGAAGACCCTCAGCCTCTGCCTTCTAGCACCCATATGATAAAAAGGGTTGGGGCTTGCCATAAGGGCAATAGGGTTGTAGCAATAATATAGCTGCTAGGGTTTGATATGACCAGATGGTTGATCAGAGAGGGCCCCTCCGACTGAGCTAAGTAAGGGTCTATGGAGTGTTGCATGTCATGGACTGCTCATCCACCTGGATTCCATCCTTAAGCATCACAGGTCGCTACCCATGGCAACAGGTGGCCCCAGTGTGTTAGTGGGGGGAGGAGGTATTACCCCTCTGCAGAGTTGGTATATTCTAAAGCCCCCCCGACAGGGCTTCTATAAAACAGTCATAACCGAAGGTGGTGATAGCACCTACCATAGAGATTGAATTAAAATTAAAAGTTGGTTGGTTAATTGGTTAGTTGCCCATGTATTGGTTTCCTTTCAGCTTCATTCTAATCAGTTACTTTTAAAATATTGAAATAAAATGTATGTGACTGTAACTCTAAAACAGACATTCCTTAAGTGGGTGAAAGCACTTACTTTTTTTTTCAAAATCTGACCCTCAAAATCATACTGCACCCCAGAAGCATAATAAAGGTGAGGGAAGGGGAGTAGGCTATTTGAAAATACCCTGACAATACAAAGAACTCTACACCCCACTACCAATATTATTATAAATAAAGCTTCAGCTACTTCTGGTGTGACATTATACAATAACAAACCTCACTAAATATTGGAGAGTGCCTCAAGGAACCAAGCCCCTCCTCAGAAAAATCTCCAACTATGACCCTGCAGATTTCTACAAGGTAAAGATCAGGACTGGGGTAAAGCTTGGGATCTAAGAATCTTTACCAGTGAGGTTGGGGACATGCTCTAGAAAATTTCCCTCAGTTTTAGTTTTATGACAATTTCATACTAAATTTAGGGTGTATCTTATACGCTTATGCATCTTATATGCTACAAAATTGGGTAGTTATTTACTTAGCTTAGCTTTGTTTGACACAATGTCAGAAGTATAGGGTGCCAAGTGAGAATCAAACTCACTAACCATTAAGGTACATGAGATAGCCTTTCAGCAAAATATGTTAGTTAAATAATTAGGCCATAGAGATTTAAGGATTGTGTCAACTTTATACATACAACAACTGATGATAACAATCTTATTAAAAAACAACTATGACAGAATATTTGAAATCTCTTAATGTAATGCAAAGGCATCAAAATAGAATATATATATATATATGTGTGTGTGTGTGTGTGTGTATAACTTTCAAAGAAAGAAAAACTTAACAAACCATCATCTATTATGTTATTTATTTTGAACAGAAACTCAGAATGAGTTTAGCCTCTTCAGACAGATTTTACAAATAAAAAAAAGGGGGTTTTATTTGTAAAATCTATCTGAAGAGGTTAGACTCATTTTGAGTTTCTGGTCAAAATGAATAAATAATATAACAGATGACAATTTGTTAAGTTTTTCTTTCTTTGAAAGTTAAATATTTCTCTGTATATAATTGATTTATTGGTTATTATACATTGAGCTCTCTTAGGGATTTATAAAAATCCTTATATGAATATATATGCTTGCATCTACAAGAACAACCAGTATGGTTATACAGTGAGATTTTGATGATCCCAAATAGAATCATCCCTTACTTACCAGTCATTTGGATTATCTTACACACACACATTATATATATATATATATATATATATATATATATATATATATATATATGTAGTTCCTGTTGTGTAATGTTAATTATCATATGAAATGGTCACAGTGAATTGAGTTCAAGTCCTGGACGAGGATGTTTGCATTACCCATAGCACTGATACCCTTAGGTTGGAAAAGATAATTTTTTTTAAAAACGAGAAATACAGAAAAACATTCAAAATTGATTTTGTTGTCTGGTTTGAAAAATATGGTAAATATTTAAGTTTTGAAAATTTGAAAAGAAAGTTTTCTTTGTTTTAATTGGGGAAATTTAGAAATCTTGGAAAGAATATAATAAGCCTAGTTGTTATGTTATAATTCCAATTATCTTTTCAATATATCTGCAGGATTCATTTCCATTTTTCTCACTTACATACATACATACATACATACATACATACATATATATATATATATATATATATATATATATATAGATAGATAGATATGTATGTGTGTGTGTATTAATAATATTGTTTGCTATACTTATAAATAAAGAGTGCTCAAAACCACTGATAGAACATATACATATATCTAAGTTAGTGTCAGTTTCTCACCAATATAGCTGCATAAATAACCACACTACATAAACTAGAACACCCTTCCCATTCTACCCCATAAACTAAAACACCTTTCCTGTCATTCCCCACACAGCAGTATATAAAGGGATGCTCACTGCCTGCATACCACTTGGTCTGATGGTCACATAGGTGAGAAACTGACAGTAACCAAGTACAGTTGACTATGTCTACACTATCCTAACTTATCATATATATATAAAATAAAATAGAAATTAGAAGGCTATTGACAATGCAATGGAAAAAGATAGGTCATGAAATTGATGTTTATTTACGTGTATCCTAAATTTTCAGGATAAAATCCCATCTTCAGAGGTTTTGGAGTTACGTGTGTTTTAAAAAAACCAAAAAAAAAACATATTAAAAAAACACACATAACTCTGAAACCTCTGAAGATGGGATTTTATCCCGAAAACTTAGGAAACAGGTAAATAAACATCAATTTCATCACCGATCGTTTTTTCCATAGCATTGTCAATAGTCTTCTAATTTCTATTTTCTTTTCTTAAATATATGTATATATATATATATATATATACACACACACATATACATATATCATGTGCTGATAGCCCAGTGGTTAGAGACTCTGACTGATCAAAAATCGGTTGTGCCTCGATCCTAGCTGGAGGCAGCCTGCTAAGTTTAGCCACACTGAAGAAACATGATACATTGAAACAGGACTGTATGTGGATGACAATATATATATATATATATATATATATATATATATATATATATATATATATATATATATATATGTAGTATATTGAGAAATTTGAAAAAACACAGGTTTAAATAAAATGAGTGGTAAGTTTATTAGCCAATGCTGTAGTGTTTTGATCTGTTGAGTAGATCTTCTTTAGGGCTTTTGTTCATATAAGGAAGAGTAAAAAAAAATGTAATCACAGAATAATGAGAAGACTGTGATAGTCCTTGTTTATCAATCTGTTCAAAAATGTTTTGAAAGGGAGTTAATGTTCTTAGAATAATTTGAAAATTGAAGAAATGCTGGAAAGATAGACGGTTTGAAATATGACATCAAGTAGATATATATATATATATATATTCAAATTATGAACTCTAAATGTCTTTTATTTTTCATGTGATCACACATCTTTACAGCCTGTTAAATAACTAATTACAACATTTCATATGAAAACTAGTGATATAGAGATAGGGATTACTTGGCCAAAATTTAGGCTGCTCTATTTCATATATAACAAAATAGCAGCATAAATGTTAACTATTTATGTTCTAGGTGTTAAGTACTTATACTTATATTGAGGATACAATGAATAGTATCAAAATTGTGTATTTATTTGGTGTGGGAGGATGCAACAAAAAAGTCTAAACTTTTCTCATTTTCTGTATCTTTTTTTTTATTTGTATATGTATGTGCCAATGGGTGTACATTTAAAAACAAAAGTGACAACTCATTGCAGTGAACATAGAAAATTAACTATTTATGAAAGTGTTAAAAATGCAATAAAACTGAAGACAAAAAAAAAAAGAATTTCAAAGACAATAGTTTAGAAGAAAAGCATTGTTAAGAAGAAGAAGAGCTCAGGTATGAATATTAATTAAAAGGACAGGACAAATACAATGACTCACATAAAAGCTGACAGGAAAAGGAGTAAGAAAAATAGATTGGTTGGTTGGTTAGATTTTACAGCATGTCATCCCTGTTGGGTTATTCTATGCCAAAGACATTTTGTTTTATTCAATCTTATTCATTATTTGGAGGATATTCCATCTTTTTTTTCAAACTTGTTTTTTTAAAAACACATTTTTAATACTCATTTTTTGATCTATTAAACCCATAATAGGACCGTAAGAGGTACTACCACTCCAGATCAGGATGGACCTGGGAGTAATGATGATAAAGGGGTACTCCATATTCTCCAGAGTTCCAGAATTGGAACTTCACCACTAGATGCAGTTTAATGTCATACCCCGGACACTAAGATCCTCAGCCACTACCCTCTAGCACATATGTGGTAAAAGGGGTTGGGAGGGGAGGTTGCTATAAAGGCAATAGGGTCAGAACAATCATATAGGTGCAAGGGCTTGATGTGACCAGCCGATTGATCAGAGGGGGCATCTCCAACCAACCATCTAGCCTAAGTAAGTGCCAAAGTGGAGTGTTGTTATGTCATGGACTGCTCAGCCACCAGGATTCCGTCTTTAAGCATCACGACCTAAGTACTTTTTACTATATCACAATTTTTTCCTCCCCCCTTTTCAGCATACATGTCAGTACCTAAACTTTGACCCCCTCCCCCCATAATGCCCTATTATGTTCATGACTAAAAAATAGCTAAAAATATCAGATACTGTAATCTGTTTTTATTATTCTCTACACACTGCGGACTGCTATACTCCCAAGTTTTTAGACAAGTATGATAAACGGCACCTGAATAAGTAAGGCTGGAGAGTAAGTTGACCAAAACATTGTGAGTACAGTAAAAGAAAGACAGAAAGAAGGAAAGAAGGAAAGAAGAAAAGAAGAAAAAAAGGAGAAAGAAAGAAAGAAAGAAAGAAAGAAAGAAAGAAAAGAAAAAGAAAAGAAAGAAAGAAAGAAAGAAAAGAAAAAAAAAAGAAGGAAAGAAAAGAAATTTAAAAAAAGAAAGAAAGAGAGTAAGAAAATGACCAAAAAAGAAAGAAAAAAGAAAGAAAGAAAGACATAAAAAAAGGAAATAAGCAATAATTGAACTCATACATTAACAAAATAGCAAAGAAAAGAAAGAAAAACTGAAAGAAATATATGAAAAAGAATGAAAGAAAGAAAGATAATGTTTCCGCTTAAGAGAAAGTAGCAATAAGGAAATTCGCATATTAACAAAATAACCAAGAATAGAAAGACAGGAAAAAAGTGAAAAAGGAAGAAAGGAAAAAGAAATGAAGAAACTAAAAAGAAAAAAGGAAAGAAAGAAAGAAAGGAAAAAGAAAAAAAAAGAAAGACGGAAAAGAAAAGAAAAGAGAACAAGGAAGGAAAAATAATGAAAAAGAAAGAAAGGAATGAAAAAATTAAAAAAAGGAAGGAAAAATGAAAAAGAAAGAAATAGAGTATAGTAGTCCGTGATGGGTAAAGAATAATGATAACAATATCTAATCTCCGAAATATAGACAGATATTGTAATATGTTATTCAACAACTTTACAGGCAATTAAATAACAGATTACAACATTTCATAGGCAATAGCGATGTAGAGATGGGGATTACTTGGCCAGAATTCAGGCCAGTCTGTTTTGAATATTTCCAAGTAGCAGTATTAATACCAGATGGATGGGTTCGAGGGGTTAACTATGTATACTTGTATTGAGGATAATCTGTTAGATTATGTGGGTATAGTTATTTACTAAGCTTAGCTTAAATGTGGCACAAGGCCAGAAGTATAGGGCACCTAATGAGAATCAAACTCATTAACAACAATCTGTAAATCTAGCTTGCTAACCATTACACCCTGAGTATGAGATGTACACCATATTGCCACTCCTATTTATGAACTTTCCCAACATCAGCAGCTGGCACTTCTGGTAAAAATTGGCCAATGAGAAACCTATGAGAAATGTATACGAATGCATTTAAGATTGTTGGTAATTGTCCTAAAATCAATTGCAAATTAAACTTTCTGTGATCAAGAACTACAGACGAGGATTACAAGGAGAACTACTAATACTACAGACTTTCGGACCATATGACCTTTAGGCACCCCTTTATGATCTCGATTAAGAAAGGACATATTTTTCATTTACACCGTCAATATCCGGTTGTTTTAACAGATGATTTTTAAATATTTTATAAAATTATAAAACTAACCCCTAACCCATAACCCCTAACCGTAACCCCTAACAAACAACCGGATATTGACGGTGTAAATGAAAAACATGTCCTTTCTTAATCGAGATCAAAAAGGGGTGCCTAAAGGTCATATGGTCCAGACTTTCTGCCACAAGGAGTATCTACTTGTTCAATTGCCGAATGTTTGTTTGGGGCTGTCCCCACCTGATACTCGCCATCGACCACAAACCCCTCGTACTAATATTCAATGACTGTATCCTCAGCAAAATAAAAAATCCAAGGATATTGGACATTTGAGAACAGACCTTGATGTACAAATTCAAGGCCATAGTGATACCCGGTGATACAAATGGTAGAGCAAACGGGATGTCCCGTATTCCAGCACCGACCGCCAACCTTACAGCCATAGAAGCAACCGACCTAGTAGAGGCAGGAATACAATGCCAATATGACCAGGAAACATCCCCCATAAAACTTGCACGCATAAAGCGGGAAGCAGACATGGATCACCAATATCACAGCTTGTTAAAAACACTTGGACTAAGCTTTCCTGAACATAAGGAGCTCCTGCCCATCCACCTCAGGGAATTCTGGAACATGCGAAATGAGCTATTTGCTGTCAATGCACTAGTATTTAAGGATTTTGATCCCAAAAAGCATACGCCCTGGACTTGTTGAGCAGCTGCACATCAGACACCAAGGTGTTAACAGCATGAAAAACAATGCTAGACAATGTTTCTTCTGGCCTGGCATGGGAGCACAGTTGCAAAACAAACAAGACCAATGTAAACGTTGCAACGAAACCACCCCATCAAACCCTAAAGAATCTGCATCCGGACCTATACACCCAGGCTACCCATTCCAGTTAGCAGTCACAGACATCTTTCACATGGACAGTCGTAAATATATCCACGCCGACTGATACTCTGGTTGGACAGAAGTGGCATCAGTATATCAGAATGCAAGGGCCTCCACAGTATGTAACATCCTATGTAGATACTTCCTTAGCTACGGCGTTCTGGAAGAAATTTCTTGTGGTGGAGGTCCCTCATACAACTCCCACGAACTGAGGACACTTCTGAGAACATGGGGTATCTGCCACTGACTATCATCAGCATATTACCCACAAAGCAACGGCAGAGCAGAATCTGCTGTCAAATATATGAAGTGCATCTTGACAATGAACATTAGTCCCAGTGGTTCATTAGACACAGACTTTACCTAGGATTTCAAGGAATACTACAGACTTTCTGCCCCAAGGAGCACCTACTGAGACAACATTTTATCTACCTAGAATTTCAAGGAATACTACAAGATTAGGATTAACGAACTAAACCCAAACTCAGTATTGACTTGGATTTATCAACAGGAAAACTAAACGCCTAAAATGGTGATCAGAATTTTAACAGTATCAAAATTTTCATTATTTGAATTATTTGGACTATTGTCCTCGTCTTTATTGTTATCTGTACAATGTTTTGGCTGATGTGCCCTCCAGCCTTTTTTAGGTATTTCTTGTCGGAGTCAGGACTAACCATAGCTGGGGTACAGGTAACACCTGAACCCCAGCTATGGTTAGTGGAATGAGAACAGGATACCCCCGTGGATTGAATAAAGGGTTGGGTTCAAAGTTTCATGATAGCTCCAATTATGACAAGAAGGTTCCTGAGTTTGAAAAGGAGTTTCCCGGAGGGCACATCAGCCGAAATGTTGTACAGATAACAATAAAGATGAGGACAATAGTCCAAATAATCCAAATAATACTAATTCTCAAGCCTCATCTCAAAAATTCAGAGAAATATCAAATTGTGTATTTAAAACAAAAAGATCTCACAATGAAGAGATAAAAAAAAGAAGAGAGGGATTTTATGAGGGGATGCACTCTGTAATGGTTTGCCTAAAAGTGAATAAAATGCTGTCTGTTTCATTCCTTTCTATAAGTAACATTTGGGTTACCTTATAAGCAAGCACCTGTTCACAACATTTTTACCAATTGTTCTAAATGTTTTCTTTCCTTTTAAATTCATTTGAGTCAGTTAACAAATCGGACCATGTAACCATTAGCCACCCCTTTTTGATCTCGATTAAGAAAGGATATGTTTTTCATTTTCATTGTCAATATCCGGTTGTTTTAACAGACGATTTTTAGATTTTAAAAAAAAATTATAAAACTAACTCCTAACCCTAACCCTAAACCCTAACAAACAACCAGATATTGATGGTGAAAATGAAAAACATGTCCTTTCTTAATCGAGATCAAAAAGGGGTGCCTAAAGGTCATATGGTCCAAAAAATCTATACATATATAAAGGGCAGTTGTGTGTATGTATATATGGTTGGAGGAAACTATAAAAATAAAACGATTAATGATAAAGTAAATATATATATACATTCACTATCACCAGATCTTGCTTTTTGAGCAAAAATAATGAAGATTTGATTTATGTTCGTGAAGTGGTTAAAAAACAAAATTTAAATAGTAACAGCATGGATTTTCTTTTCGGCAATTGATGTTTTAAATAGGAGATATTAATTTTTTTTTCAGATTGTCTGTGCAATTCTTTTCTGATACTCCACTAGGCCATATCAACGCAAGGTCTTTTTTTACATAGGGATTTTAGTGGAGCATCCTGCAAGAATCCACCTCGTGATTCAATAATAATGGATCAGCAAGACTAACTTTTTTGACCCTCCCCTTCTACCCAAGCAATGCCAGGTAGCCACTTATATATAAGGAAAGTTGGCGAGTAAACAAAAATAATTTGATCTATAAATAGCTATCTCATTATTCTATACAAAATGTAAAATGCATAAAATATTAGGTTGTTCAGAAAATAATGTCCAATTTTAGAATCAATTTTTATTCCTGAATTAATGAATTTAAACAATGTTTTATTTAGTCAAAATATAATCCCCAACCATCTATTTATTTGTGTCTGTATGATAAATGACCTTTAGGCACCCCTTTTGATCTCGATTAAGAAAGGACATGTTTTTCATTTACACCGTCAATATCTGGTTGTTTTAACAGATGATTTTTAGTTTTTCTTTTTAAAATTATAAAACTAACCCCTAACCCTAACCCCTAACCCTAACCCCTAACAAACAACTGGATATTGACTGTGTAAATGAAAAACATGTCCTTTCTTAATCGAGATCAAAAAGGGGTGCCTAAAGATAATATGGTCCTGATAAACTTCTAAAGGTTTTAATGCCAAGAAATCTTAAAATACAGTTTCTACTTCTCCTTTGGAACAGAATAATTTTTGTGTCAAAAAAATTCCTAGATGCTTAAAAAATTGTAGTCAGTAGGTGAGTGTAGTGGAAGTGAAAGGCAGGATGAACTGCTGGCTACCTTCGATCAGGCTGCTCATCCTCGTTGATCAAAAGCACAACACTTGGTGTGTTGCATCTACAGGAGAAAATGGCTGGTGCAAACCTGAGAATGTTCACTAATAAAAAATATAGTCGCTTTGGTGGGCTGAGCAGTGCCTGAACACTTTCTGCATAGTGAAATTACCAATGTTTATACAAACAGCAGACAGATTTCTGCCTTGTAAGTCGCCAGTTTTACTAGTGTACGGAATGTAGTGATTTTCACTTATACTTTCTGTATCCCTGGCACCGGTTAACGCCGGGGGTTCAGTGAGCGTTGATCCCAGGGGTCTATCCCCCCAGCTTCCCCCTCGATTTAAAGGGATAGGGCTGGGTCTATTGCCCGGTGCCTGAGGCGCCCTCCTTGAAGGGGAATGCTGACAGGATCAACGCATTTTTTGAACCCGCCAGTCTCGGCTTGTGAGTGGTCCCATGTTAATAGGGCCTTGTGCCTAACCCATACAAGTGGGGTATGAGGTAAATAATCTTGTACTTTCTGTATCCCAGTTATGTTCAATGTTTGTTTGCACTGTGTGGAATACTTTGTTGTCTCTGCCATGGACATGTCTTTGCTTCTTTTTGCTTTGTCTCCTGTGCTGTTGTTCATTCTGTCCCTCCTTGTTTGTGTTCTGGCAGCAGAAAAAAACAATTTCAGTGATGAGAGATCTATTAGAAAAATTAGGGATAAATTATCTGCCCCTGGCACCAGGTGGCAAATTGCCAATATACAATATTGGCGCCTAAATTGAATTTCATGATTAAGTCACTTATAGTGTTGAGCAGAAAACTGTGAGACGTCTAAATCCAGTCACTCCCAAAACTTAAAAGAACCTCAACAAATAAGGCTTGTCACAAACGCCATTAAGTTTGCAAAATATTATTTTTTTGGACCATATAACCTTAAGGCACCCCTTCTGTGATCTCAACTTGTGGGGACACTTTTCTCATTTACACCGTAAAAATCCGGTTGTTTGGTTAGGGTTAGGGGTTAGGGTTAGGGGTTAGTTTTATAATTTTAAAAAATCTCTAAAAATCGTCTGTAAACAATTAACCGGATTTTGAAGGTGTAAATGGAAAAAATGTCCCCACGAATCGAAATTGTAAAAGGGGTGCCTTAAGGTCATATGGTCCATCTTTTTTGCTGGGCGTCATATAATTTCCCAAATTAAAAGGTAGGCAGTTAAATTTGGATGAAGAAGACAACAACAATTGAAGATAAAAACATGTATTCAGAAAGGTACAAATTGCAAACTTAATAGCGTTTGCGACCAGATTTATCTGTTGAGGTTCTTTTAAATTTTGGGGGCAACCAGATATAGAAGTCTTGCAGCTTTCAGCTCAACACTATAAGTGACTTAATCATGGAATTCAATTTAGGTGCCAATATCGTATATTGGCGATTTGCTCCCTGGTGCCAGTGGCAGATAATTTATCCCTAATTTTTCCAATAGATCAGGAGAATGTGGTAGATGTGGCAAAGACTCTTATCCTAAGTCAGTAGCTTCTACTGTGTAATCCTGGCAACATGTGGTCAAGCATTGTCATGATGTAAAATTATGAACAAGCTTAAACAAAAAACAAGAAAAAAATACTTACCCAACACTTTCACCACGGGTAGGATTTGTCACAAGTATGGGACTCCCAGTGAGAATCAAACTCACTTTTCAGTAATAATAAAAAAAAGTAAATGCATTATTTCTTTTTTCATGTTCACGATTAGGGGCATATAACCTTCAAGAAAAAATTCTGAAAAAAGAGAGAGAAAATTAACAAAGAGGACACTTTAATCATTAGAAATGTGATTTTTTTATACAACTACTATTAAAATATGTTAGAACAAAATTTAAACAGTTTAAACTAAAAATTTGACAGTATTTTCTGAACAAATTAATATTATTCAAGTGTTTTATAATTTGCTTGAAGCATTGTATCTATATTGGTTTGGTGGTTGGTTTTGCAGGCTATCAATTCAAGTGTAAAGAAAAATGAGGTAACTATGATGTTGTTTGTTAACCTTTGATTTATTCTTAATATTTCAAGATAAAGATCTCTTTGTCAGAAGATTTCTGAAAGTCTAGAACTGTTAGTTTGTTGTTAGGAAATGTCCATTCTGTTTATGCCTGGGGAATATCTTCCAAATCCTCTGTGTGTGTGTGTATGTGTAAGTCGTTTTATGTGTATTTGTGTGTGTGTGTCTGTCCAACAATGTCTTAGCATCATTCCAGGTTTGGCCTACCTTTTATTTTTTAAAATATTATTTAAGTTATTTCCCAACACAATGAAAGTTATGCAACAGTTAAAATTGGTATGCAAAAAAATAAAACATCCTGTTATCTTCTATCTTGACAAATCCTGACTGCAGAATTTGTTTGCTCTGATAAGAAAGGCCTGCAGCGATATTGGACAGTGGTTGCATGTAATTTTTGGGTATATTTACAGAGTTTCATCCTGGCCTCCTGCCTCAAAAACCGCTAGCCGGTGGCTGCTGAAAAAAAAAAAACCCAGCTACGATTGAAGTCCGTAGCCGAAGCGGTGTCACTTAAAAAAAAATAGGGTTAGGGTTTAGTGTTAGGGTTAGGGATGGGGTTGGGGTTGGGGTTTAGTTTAATGGGAAAATAAATAAATAAATAATTTGGGCTCTGTTTTTTCTGGGTCACCCTGTATACAGGGTGACCCAGAAAAAACAGAACCCACAAATTTTGTAATAAAACTGTTAATTTTAACTAGGGCATTTAGGATTAGGGTTTAGGGTTAGGATTTAGGGTTAGGGTTAGGGTTGGGGTTGGATTTTTGGGAAAAATGCCCTAAGTTGGTTGGGTTTTTTTTCAAGTAGCCGAAGCGGTGTCCGTTTCGGCTACAAACTTCAATGTTTACTGGTGTTTTTTTTCAGCAGCCACCGACTAGCGGTTTTTGAGGCAGGAGGCAGGGACGGAACTCCGCGAAGAGTACCTAATTTTCATATGAAAGTATAGGATAGATATATAGTTATGCTATGAGGAGAAAGGATAACCATAAATAGAATTTGTTCCCCCCAAACATGAGGAATACCAATAGAAGCTAAGCCATTTTTTGCGTCACTTTGCTGGAGGCTTGCTTCCAGCATGTCACCTCATGTTTAATGCAGCCCTTGTGTCATATTTTGGACTCTTGGGAAGTCAAATAAATGCACCATAAAAAAGACATTGGAACTACAGACACCACACTCCCAGAATACAGAATAACCTACTTGGTAATGCCAAAACATTAATGGGGGATTAAAATAAAATTAAAAAAATACAAAACTCCCATGAGCCTTCACTGGGAGAACACACAGCATGTGCGGGGAAAAAGGACATACTTCTGTCTCCCAAGAAAATCTCTCGGTCATTCAAACTTGGGTCTTAACTGGGACTAGACATGACTACTGGCTAGGAGGGAATTTCCTTGCCATGTGGTGATTATGACCCGTGAATAAAGCCTAAATCATAAAGCCACCTTTTGTCTTTGTCTCTTCCTTTTCTTTCCTTCCTTTTCAGCGCAACCACCAAATAAGATGGGGTAAAAAGCAAACCCTAAGAACATGCACCAAAAATAAAGCTTTTTAACCTAAAACATTAAACCACTTGCCACCCTACAAACAATACTAATTGTTTAAAATTTTTATATGAACAAATATTTATTATAAACTGAAAATTGTAATTTTAAAATTATCTTTAAAAAGAAAAAGAAAACAAAATAGAAATATAAGTCATCAAATTACAAAAAACAAACATTAATAATTTTTATGGTTTTCAATAAAATCAAAGAATCAAAAATATTTCTTGTTTCCTGAGTATGATATAGACTGTAGAGACAAAGATTTCAATTCCCAAATACCTGTTAGTGTCTCCTCAGTGGGTCAAATAGATCTGTTTAAAATAATGTTTAAAAGGATGTTATACATTGGCTGTTAAAACATTGATAATGCAACTAAGTGTGAAAATACGTTTTTGCACCATATATGATTATAGATTATAATTCTAAATCTGAATTTAATATAATTAATGACTAAAATAACAAGTAAAAAAAACAACCAGTAAGTAAACAAAAATTTCTAAGTGTAACAATAATTAAAAAAGAAGTGGTTTAAGAAAAATTTAAAAATCTTGACAGAGATGAATCTGAGTTCCAAGGGAGATAATTACTTAACAAGAGTTATTTTTCTTGCATAGATTTTTGCTTTCAATTTCCAACATGGATACTATCAATTCTGACGAAGAGGTTTGTCCAGATACCAATAACAAAAATGTACCTTGTGCCTTGTAAGTTTTTCTTTTTACCTTGGGTATACACTCTATTAGTGTTCCACCTGTCACTTTATTCTTGCTTGCGGTGTTTATATTCGGAGTAAAAACCTTTCTTCAACGACTCAAATCATAATTTTAATATAAAGTTGTTAACACCGAACAAACACGTGTTAGTTTAACGAAGAATACATTTATTTACTTTCTCGTGTTTAATGGTCAAGTTTTTTTTTTGTTTTTTGTGTGTGTTTTTAAAACAATACAAATTAAAATCAGTTAACTCGGCGGGATATTTGTTAAGTGAATAACAAAATGTTTTTAAAACCAAGTGTTCATTTTAAAACCAAGTCATGAACATTGAACAATAACATTATCATTGTATGTATTGTAATATTTGTTAAAATAAATTAAAAGAAAATCTTGTTAATTGTTGTATTAGCTGAAAAATCATAATTCTTTTTCTACTGACGTTTTTATGCCTAACAACATCTTTTTGAAAAAGTTTAGAAAAAGATATTTTTGTTTTACTTTTTTGGTAAATAAGCAATATCGGCTTGTGAACGAGCCTCGCATTTATTTGAGTAAATTTGAAAGTGGGAAATTTAAATTAGATTATTGAAGAATAAGCTAAATTTGAAATTAGACCTTTCCTTTTTGGGGGGGTAGTCATAATAAACAAGCTTTGCCTTCAATATCACTTGTTTGATTGGCTTGCACTTTCTGTCGGAAGTAACAGACGAATGATTCGAGAGAAAACGATGTATGTTTATAGGTACCACCAATTTTCCCTATGAAATTTACCCCCCTACATTTAACACAATGAAACTTGCATAAAGGTTAATATTATATTGAATTTTTTTTGTCTATTCGAGAGAAGAAACATTAAACAAACTCCTGGTGATTCAGCTTACGGAAATAATGAAAATTATGAACGAAAAACAATGTTTACATATTTGCACCGTTAAATCAATTGAAATTTAACGTAGCCAAAAACAAGTTATGACTAGAGGCTTTTTAAAAGAATTCTATAAAAAATCAATTAATGGTCCATTTTCACGAAAATTTACAGAATTGCTTGTCTTTGTATGAAAATATGTTTGAAATAGAGGGGAAATATTTTTTTACGAGGTCTACCCCCCCCCCCATTTTATTTTATGAAATATAAAAAAAATGAACCGACAAAAAACGATTTTTACTTTTTTTCTATAAAGATAAGAGTCTGAATAATTATATCAGCATATTTTTATAAGTTTTGATACGAGAGCTTTTGAGTAAAAGAACCATGAATACAGAATTCTGCTAAAAAAAATCAATAAATTGAGTTTAAAAAAAAAAAAAAAGACTGAATACTCAATAAGAATGAATAAAATAAAACGTCTTTGGCAAAAAATAATGCAAGAGTTGACATGCCATAAATACCAACCAACCAGCCAACTAAACTTCTATCGGAAATTCAACAGAGAATTATCTCCCCCTGCTGCTAGGGGGAAAATCGCCAACCTCCTGTTGGCGAGAATCAAACCAAACCTCTCTTGTCACTGAGGGAAGTTGCAAAATAAGTGGTCCCACCACCAAACTTGTCTACAGGCCATCGAACTGGACGGAGGCATTTTTTAACAGCATACTTTCTGAAGGCTGTTTTGATAGCACACTTATCAGAAGGCTGAGGACCTAAATAGTCTACTTGAAAAGGGCTGCATCCATCGTCTTTTAAAAGAACAGTTACCGAGGCGAGAAGCTTCTAAAATAGCATCCTTTACTTTATTTATCGGACGAGAACCGACAAAATGGACGAGTCTCTACAGAACTCTACCACCAGCAAACTTTCTAAGGCATTGTATCAGCATACTACTCTGAAGGCTGTCACAATAGCATACTACAGAAGGCTGAAGAACGAGAAATGACCTGATGAAGCGTCTTAACAACATTCCAACCAGCGACCAGAATATCCCTGTTATCACCACTTCTCTAACGAACAGTATTTTAACCTCACAGATAAGTCTGTAGCAAATGCCAATAAAATTTGCAACAAGTTCTTGTATTATTTGTCAATACATGTATTAAATTTCCATTGTGTGTTTGTCTTCATCCGTCCGAACAATTTGCCTACAACTGGGAGATTTAAGAGGCTCCCCTCTTTAAACCCATAATTCCTCTTACTTCTTACTACATGTGTTCAGCCCTGTCGACTGCGGCTTTAGAATACACCAACTGCACCTCTGTTGAGTGGTAACCCCCCCCCCCAAACAGGGCCACCTGTTGGCCGTGGGTGATGAATCGTGATGCTTAAGGACAAAATCCTGGTAGATGAGCAGTCCATGACTACATGTGATGATATGTTTGTAAAAGTAGATTGGGTTTAGTCTTAGTAAAAACATCAAGGTAAAAAGCATTATGTCTTCTTTCCTTCTTCTTCTTCGTTCACCTCTTCTTCTTCCTTTCTTTCTTTCTTTCTTTCTTTATACAAAAACGCCGTGTCACTAAAGCACGCAAAAAATCGCCACACCCTCTCTGCCCAAAATGGGCCACTTTTATGGTGAAAGCAGGAGTCGCAATGCACCATGGGCCATTACCCATAGTGCCTTTCAATATCAATAAAAATGTCTTCTCTGCCCCCCTTCCAACTTTTCAACATTTCTCACTCCGACCACATTCCTTTCTTCTTCGCTACATTTTCTCCCTGCAATCCATGCACCGGAACCGTTTTGAGTCAGGTAGGTTTGCCTCGTCATTACATTCCCCCCTGATCTCAGGATCACAAAAAGTACAACCGTGAGCAGGACGTTTTCGACGTGTACTCCTCCGGAGAGGGGGCAGGGCCTGGTTGATCGTCCTCCGATCGCAACGGGGCTCCAACAGTGAGTTGGTTTGGCAAATCCGGGTCGTCTGAGCGCGTTTCGACGTCGGGTGGCTGTTGTGCATATCCCGAGCGAGTGACACTGTTTTGCCTTCCTTGTTGATCCCAATGCTTCCCAGCGCCAATTTCTTGTCTCTCGTTGGCATGGGACTGACGTCCCAGTCTCGGCTCGTCTGCAGAGGATTCATCCGAGGAATCACTGGCAGCACACGATTCTGATGAGGGGGATCCCACCTGGATAAGCCTCATACTTTCTTCGGAGGAACTCTCATCTTCCAAAGAGCAAGGTTTTGAACAGAGGCGCAAATGTCTGACATGGCGTGGAGTTCCATCAACCGTTACGGATTGCTGACTGTTGACTCCGGTCACACGACCTATTTTTGATCGTGTAGTGCACCTGCCGTTCGGAACCTTGACCCAAACATAGTCCCTACCTGGTACATTCCGTGTTCCTGTTGCAATTCGGGCGGGAGAGCGGCATCAATTCCCCTGACCCTGACATGGTACTGGTGTATACGATTGGCCGGTGCTGAAGACGACGAAACATCGTCTTTGGGTGTCACGTTATACCAGTACACAGCTTCTTGGATGGTACACTGCTTCCTGGCCGCGATTGTCTTGATCGTCCTATGACACCGTTCAACAATCCCGTTTCCGGACGGCATGTATGTGCATCGGAGACGCAATCGCACTCCCCATTCCCCAAGAAAAGTTCGAAATCTCCTGCTGGTAAAGGCAGTGTCATTATCGGTAAGTATTTCGACTGGTGGACCCCGCTCGCAAAAGATTGCCTCCAAGTGACGAGCCACTGTATCAGAATCCTGGATCTCCTCT
>CM042147.1:62268868-62291333 GCA_023376005.1 Doryteuthis pealeii | reverse complement strand
GAGCTCATGTCCATGTGCCCTCTAACCTTGGTTCATGGCTGAAAAATAGTTGAGGCTGTTGAATATCAACATTTCATAGAAATAGGGATTCCTCGGATGAAATTCAGACTGCCTAGGTATATAAACTTCAAGATAATGGCATAAATACCAGCCACTCAGGTTTTAAGAGTTAACATAAAATTCTATTCACATCACCAGAAGAGTCCAATAATATAAGACCTTATAACTATAGAATTTTAGTGCGCCTTACTGAGACCAAGGTTGCATGATTGATAAATATATAAAGTAATACATTACATATATATATGATATATATATATATATATATAACATGTATTTACCCAACCCCTTTATACAGACATCATATGACACAAATTCATTTTAAGAAGAGTACATTAACATAGACTATAAAGTATTCTTATTACATGACTGTAGTGAGACAGGTTGAATGATTGGGACCAATATGACCTTTGAGGCACCACCTTTGCTTTGCTGATTCATAAGTTCTATGTTTTTTCATTTTAACAACCATCAACATCCGGTGTTTGTAAAGACAATTTTATGAGTTTTTTTTAAATTATAAAACTAACCCTAACCAAACACCGATGTTTGACGGTGTAAATGAAAGAATGTACTTATGAATCAGCAAAGCAAAAGGGTGCCGTAAAGGTCATATGGTACAATGAGTGATTATACTAAAGTAATATAAGTAATCATTTTGTTAAATAAGTATGTATTTACCATAACCCCTCAGTACGGCAGGATGTCAATTTTTAGTGGAGTACGTGGTAATTGAAATTCAATTTTCTTTTCTAAACTGGTTATCCTGCCAAAGCTAAAGAACCAAGTCTGCCCTACTATTGTACCCATAGCTGAAGAGACAGGAGATGGATTCATGCCTTTTCCCAGAGCATCAAGTGGCAAAGTGAAATACAAAATGCCTAATATATATTAACTTTTAATTCTATTTCTACGTATTCTATTGTCTGGGGGGGGAGGGGTCCTTGTGGCGTGTTGCTACAATCCGTCGACTACAACAGCTGTAGTAAATGAGTTCCAAACTCTGGTCACAACAGTGTAAAGTCACTTGTGGACCTAATACCCTTGGGAAAAGCGTATGAAACACAATCCTCAAGCGACCATCTAATGGGTTAAATAGCACATTAATGTTCATGATTCAAAGGAGGAATTTGGCATTAGATACCCATGAAGGTTAAATATGCCATTAAACAAGGAAAAACCTAAAGCAAAACAAATCCCAAACCAGCTATGGGTTTGAATTAGTACTCACTACTATCTTTATATTTATTGGATCACTTTTGACATAAATTTAACCCAGAAGGATTGTATAATGCCTTAATTAAAGAAACGCAAACCACACGCATCTATTGTCTTGCTTGGATATTCTCAATGCTTTCATTCTACACCATTTTTATTTTTTATTTTTCAACAGGTGCTTTAAGTAGTGAGATGGCAAGCAATTATACACCAACAGCAGAAATTTGAAAAGATGTTGGTGAGGAAAAAGACCAGCATATTATTCGTATTTTTTTTTTTAGTTTCTTTATTGAATAGTAATCTTTAATTCTATTTTATTTTCTTTGTGATATAGTGGAATTGTTAATTTTCTTTTTTTGTTATTTTTCTTTTTCTATTTTATCTATTGTTCTTTTATTTATATAATCTATTTTCTTTTAAAAATTATCTGTCCTTTTGTTTTCCTTTTTTTTCTTTTTCTTTTGCTTATATTTCCTATATTTTATTATATCAGTATTTGTTATATATTTATATCTTTTTGGTATTAATTATAAATTTATCCTTAATGAACTATATAGAAATATTATAGGTTCTATCTACTTGTTCTAAATTTTTTATTTTTTTTTTTTTTTTTTTTTATGGTTCTTAGTATTTTTTTTGGTTTTTTTTTGTTACCAAATATTTTATTATGATGACTTTTTTGAATGCTTGTATTATTTTATCTTCAATAATCTTAATGTATAATGAATCAATTTATAGGGTAATGTAATTTTCTTCAAAAATAGTTGCCTTGTGCTATTTCTATCTTCTACTATTTTTTTTCCAGTGAGTTTATCTGTTGGTTGATTTTATGCTATCTTCTTTTGTAACTTCTTTTTTTGATTATTATTTGTGAAGTCTTTGTCATCATTCCATCATCTTTTTGGTTATTTTCCTATTATTATCTTTCCTATTACCTAATATAAATAATCGTGTATATCATCTTCTGATTGACGTATATTCTATTTATTGAATCTACTAGGGAAAAAAAGAAGACAGGGTTAGGGTGTAGTTTAATGGGAAAATAATGGGTAGAATTAATTAAGCTAGATAAATTCATATCACATTCAGAGTGGTTCCCCTTTTCAGGTTGGAGGTATAGGAAATAACCTTTTTTTTTTTTTAATGTCCTCTATATCTTTTAAATCTCTTGTCCATCAGATGAATTATTAAAAAATCCTTGCTAAATATTTTCTCTGTAATTGTTATTTAGTAGCAAATTTAGGTCTCCACAAATGTCTGTTCATCGCCCAATGTTTCTTTCTATGTGATAATCATTTCTATGTGTCTTGTAATTATTTTTTTTTAGATCATCTATTTTGCATTTTTCTATACATATTTATCTTTCTCAATTGAGTTTATTTTCCATTTTTGGTTTGAAGCTACTCTTTGTATATTTTCTTTTTTTGTATATGTGTGGAAGCGGTCATACATCTATTGTCTTTTTTTTAATGTCCTTTTTATATCTATATAAACTCTTCAATTTTGTATGATGGTATTAAGTCTTTATAAAGTCCTTCATCAATCTTTCATTCTAATTTTATTATTTTATCTTTCCCTACTTGATTTAATATTAACACTTTTAACTATTATTGTTATGTTATATGGAAAAATAAGTATTCATTATTGTGCTTGTAATACATTTTTCTATGTAATTCTATTTGGTTTATTGTTGTCTCTATATATAATGTATTTATATATTAAATATTATAAAAAATATAAAATTATAATAAAAAAAGAAGCTGTTATTATCCATATACAGAAATTGATACATATTTATATATATTAATTTATCTATATAATATTTTCTTTTCTTTTCTTATTGTTTTCTATGTTTTTTTTCCATCATTTTGTATATTGGCTCTCTTAAATTTCTCTCGCTAGATTTTTTTTGTGTATTGTAATCTGTTAATTTCAATTATGTATTTGGGTGACCATTTTTTATGTCTCAAAGTAGGTACTTTTAAGCTATATCTGAATTATTTTCTATGGTCATTAGTATTTTTTTGTCTTCCTTGTAATTAATGTGGTTAATATATCTTGTAATATAATCATAATACTAATTATCAATATTTATTTTTTTCCTCATATGTTTAGTCCACTTTTGTCTATTTAACACATTTATTCTGTGAGTTTTTTTATATAGTATTTCTATATAGAATCTCTCGTTATAACTTTTTTTTCAGGATTCAGATTTAGTTTTTTGTCATTCTCATATATTTTGTTTTCTTATTTATTTTTTTTTATTTTTTTTTCATTTTTTGTTTATATTTAGTAATAATATCTTATTTGTCCTTTGCATATTATTCTGAATATTTATTTTCAAAATACTTTCTATTGTTTTTTGTATCTATATTTTTATATTTGTAAAATATATATTTTTCTATTCTCATTTCATAAGGTTAATTATTTATTTTTTCTTTCCTTATTTCATTTTTCGTCATCTATATTTTCTGTCATATTTAATTTCCATATTTATCTACTTTCACGTGTTATTTTGTTTTATTTTTTATATTTTATATTATTTTTTATATTTATTTTTTATTATTTTTATTTTTAATATTTTATTTTTATTTTTTTATTTTTTTTATTATTTTTTATTTCTATATATATGCTTTATCTTTTTTTTTTTTTTTTTTTTTTTTTTTCTTTTTTTTTTTTTTTTTTTTTTTTTTTTTTTTTTTTTTTTTTTTTTTTTTTTTTTTTTTTTTTTTATTTTTTTTTTTTTTTTTTTTTTTTTTTTTTTGTTTTTTTTTTTTTTTTTTTTTTTTTTTTTTTTTTTTTATTTTTTTTTTTTTTTTTTTTTTTTTTTGTTTTTTTTTTTTTTTTTTTTTTTTTTTTTTTTTTTTTTTATCTATATGTATTTTTTTTATATGTTATTTTTATATTCTTTTGTTTCTATTATTTATATATATTTTTTTTTTGTAGTTTTTTTCTATTTTTTTGTTGATTATATTATCATGTAGATCTTTATTTGCGTATCGTGAAAATAAATAGGTGGCATTGTGATACTTTTTATTATTGTTATATCACATTAATAACAGATTTTAATTTCTTTTTTTTTTTCCTATTTAATATTGTCAATTATAAACCTCTAAGTATAATATATATATATATATTTGTTTGGTTTTATTTCTATGCTTGACTTTGGTTTTACTCCTTTCACTTTTAATTCATGAGTCTAAAGATCAAGTATAGGTAATATATTTCACTTTAATAACAAATAATATATTAAAATTATTTAATGAGTGTTCATTATATTTATTTATTTATATTATTTATTATTTATTATTTTCTCAAATGAGGGGAAAATTTTCTTTTTATGTTATTTATTTTTTTGATTGTTCTCTAACTTAGTTTTTGATCCATTAGGTCATTGGTCAGGAAGATAATTATTGTGTGAAAGAAATTGTTTTTAGAAGTTTTTTAAAAGTTTTCAGAAATTGTTTGACAAGCCCAAAATTTTGGGCAGAGAAATTAATTTAGAAGTGCAGTCCATCTGTTTCAGTATATTTATTATTATATATTAGGTTCCATTTTCAAATCATCAGCAGTCACCCATCCTCCTTATAAATCATTCCTGAAATTTGTTCTAGGGTGTGACTTATTATTAAAGTTAGACAATTCTTCCAATAAATTTGATTTCCAAAATTCCAAGAATTGTGGATGTTATGTCGATTTTTAACTCTCCAAATTGGTGGATTGTTATGTGTAAAAATGCGACTTTTGTAATCTACTTTTTTGTCTGTAATATATATTATTTCTATGAGCCATAAAACGTACTATTAATTAAATTATTCATTCATATAATCTTCATCCATATCAGTTACATCTGTATTATCATTATCTCTAATTTATAAATTATTGAAAGGTTTAAATTATATTTAATTTAATTTTATTGATTATATTTTTCCAACTTAATGGACATTTTTTTATTATAACTTCGGCAGAAAACTGCAAATTTGAAATATTTTAACAATCTGTGAAGATTAATGTTGTTTAACATAAGTTTCAACCCTATTTCTTATCTTGTGTTGTTCCAATAAGTTTATCAGTTCTGAAATGTAAACATCCTTTAAACATCCCCATTTATAGCCCAAGCTTCAGAAATTAATAAATTTATTAAAAAATGTTTAATAACATTTATGTATTATTCCATAGTCCCCATTTCCTCTCTCTTTAATAGATAATGATTGAATAAGAAAAACTTAAATATGGTCAGGTTGGTGGTTATAATATTTCAACTAAAAATCTTGTTTTTGAGAACCCTCGTTTCTTCCATTCAAAGTGGAAGAATGCATGAATGAAAAATAATTGTTAACAGGTACTTTAGTCCCTCTGGTTTTGCCCCTTAGGTCATTATATATAATATATATATATATCACAATGTTAGTATGGATTCCCATAACTACTTGCCAACTATCCCTATTGATAAAAGCCTCTTGACAGGTCTTCCACACAGCATGCCAGAATCTGTACAGAGCTGATTCATACAGGTTTGTGCTGTTCAGCATGTCTTATTCATCTCACCAGGAATGTTTGAAAAATACAAGGCAGGTGACTGTTTTCTTGTGAGATGCTGCTTTCCAGGTTTATTCAAGGCAGCTCCCATGTGGGCTTTTTCTCCAAACGCTTGTTAGAGTCCATTTGTGCTGCATACAGTAAGCACTGATATGGCTATATATATATATATATATATATTATATATATAATTTATTTAATTATAGTTTACAATACATTTAATATATTATAAACTGTAATTAAATAAATACAGCTCTTACAGAAGTAATTGAGCACTTTATTATCATTTCTCCAATACTAACAAGGAATTAACTATATATATATATATATATATATATATATATATATATATATATCTCTGTAAGTCTAGTTCTCAGTGTGAATATATTTGTATATATGTATTTTATATATACCTATAATATTTATTTTTTTTGGATTATGTGGGATGCATGAGCTGTGAAATGAATTTAAGAAACTCAGTTGGTGATTAAGTGTTAAGTTCCATTTTTTTCAGAAGTTCAAACTTCCCTTGTCACGGATAGGAGGTAAGTGGCTGTACTGATGCTTTTTTTTGTCAGGTATGGCTTCTAGCATTTTTTCAAGACAGCATACAGCATCCTTGTGTAGTTCTCATGGGTCTTTTTCTCCAAACATTTTGTTTTGATAATTTTTTTCTCTTACAAGATTTTTTCAACTTGGTTCAATTTTAGGACCATATGACCTTTAGGCATCCCTTTTTGATCTCGATTCAGATGGAAATGTTTTTCATTTACAACGTCAATATCTGGTTGTTTGTTAACAGACAATTTTTAGTTTTTTTTTTTTTTTAAATTATAAAACTAACCCTGACCCCTAACCCCTAACAAACAACCGGATATTGATGGTGTAAATGAAAAACATGTCCTTCTGAATCGAGATAAAAAAGGGGTGCCTATAGGTCATATGGTCCCAATTTTATACAAAATCTGCTGTCACCGACACGCAATGATCTAAAAATTAATGTAAACATATACCAAATTTCTCTTTCTGGGTAGAAAACATCTTGGATATTAAAAACAAAGGTTTAAAGAAAAATATTTTGGTTATACCTTTGACTAGGGCCAGTTTAGCTCAGTTGGTAGAGTGTCGGACAAGGAACCACAAGGTTCCAGGTTTGATACCGGCCCTTGCCCACTCAGCGTATGAGTAGCACAGAGATCTGTGCGGTAAAGTGAGGAGCTGATAGTAGGTGGTGCACTCCAACTCAGATGACAAAAACAATTTCCTTGGTCTAGCGCTAGTGAAAAAGGGATAGACTCCTTTGCTGTCTGGCTGATACTGACTTTAGGCCACTTTGAAGACTTTTTAATACCTTTGAAAATAACCAGTGATAAGAAAAATATTCTATATGTATATCAAAGAAAGTTGTATGTATGTATGTATGTAGGTATGAATGTTTGTGCAGTGAAAGTCATGTCCTTTTATAAAGGAAAAATTTAGATCAGCAAAGACCAAAATACAATAAAATCCACACCCTATTTTCGTCTAAGAGAGGGTTACAAAACCAACTTAAAAACAAGAATATATAAAGAATAAAAGATAATACAACAAATATATAGAAAAAGATATAGATGACAAGGAAAAAAAATCAATGAAAATTGTTAAAAATAAACTGGTCTTATTTTTAATGAAACATGCTTAAGAAAATTATTGCTACCTAAATACAGGTTATATATATATATATATATATATATATATTAAATTGTTTTGGGATAAAACAAAGAAATCACAGTGCTCAACCACAAATTTGTAGGAGCTTTATTTATTTGTTGAATTTTTAAAAAATAAAATGGTGAAATAACCTGAAACCTGGGTAGTTGCTTATGAAAAACTTTTATATTTAAAAAATTCAACAAACAAACAAACAAATAAAATATATATATATATATATATATATATATATATATATAACAAAATGTGATAATACAAACAGGAATATTTATTTCATGTTATTTATTTTTTAATTGTTTTCAACTATTTTCAACCTTAGGTCATTGTTTCTTGTGAGGAAATTGTTTTTAGAAATTGTTTGACAAGCCAGAAAAATATGCTGGTAACAGCAACATGTTCATTTGTTCAGTGAAAAATATTTCTGGTTAAATTCACTTGGATTCTTTTGTTTTTTTATATGATGAATTTTTGAAAGTTGTGTGTATATATATATATATATATATATGGTGAGAGCACTGGCTAATGAGTTTTCAGTTAGGTTTGGGAGTTGTTCATTTCAAATTGAGTGGTCAGTGTCTATATCTATTTGTATAGGTGTTGGTGACTCCCACATTTTATTACCAGGATGGGAAGTTAAGTTTTATGTCAAGTCCAAGTGGATTAACACTTTTTATTTTGTTTATACATTTGTTTTCACACACACACACACATATATTTTTTTTCTTTTTGCATCCAACCTCATCTATTTAGAGTCAACCAACTTTGAAAAAAGGAACATGAAACAAAGTAAGATATTAGAAGAAGGAGAGTAAGGAGATGACAGGGAGAGTAAGGAGAGTGACGAGGGATGGAGTAACAGTCAAAATAGGGCAGTGAGAACAAAGAGATATAAAAAAAACAAAATGAATGAACTCAACAAACAATTGATTTCCCTTTCCTTGTCAAAATCATTGAATCAGAACAAACCTAATTTTTTCATAATTCATCATTCATCAAAAATTTAGCTTCTAGATGTCAGTCATCATGAAAACTAATAATTAGCAACAATAACCTTTCACCTTAATTTCCCTCCTCAATGCACAGAACCGTTTAGATAAAAGAGAATTTCTATTTGCTATTCTGTTTTTGTTTTAGTGAAACATTAAACCTAAACACAATATGACTCACAATTAACACTGATTTGTTTTTGGTTGTTGCTATTATTATTATTTACTTTGTTTTGCTTAGTCTGGCACACAGGTTTCAGATTGTTTGCAATATTGCTGTTTTAGTCTGGCACACAGGTTTCAGATTGTTTGCAATATTGCTGTTTTAGTCTGGCACACAGGTTTCAGATTGTTTGCAATATTGCTGTTTTAGTCTGTTTCAGATTGTTTGCACTGTTTTAGTCTGGCACACAGGTTTCAGATTGTTTGCAATATTGCTGTTTTAGTCTGGCACACAGGTTTCAGATTGTTTGCAATATTGCTGTTTTAGTCTGGCACACAGGTTTCAGATTGTTTGTAATATTGCTGTTTTAGTCTGGCACACAGGTTTCAGATTGTTTGCAATATTGCTGTTTTAGTCTGGCACACAGGTTTCAGATTGTTTGCAATATTGCTGTTTAGTCTGGCACACAGGTTTCAGATTGTTTGCAATATTGCTGTTTTAGTCTGGCACACAGGTTTCAGATTGTTTGCAATATTGCTGTTTTAGTCTGGCACACAGGTTTCAGATTGTTTGCAATATTGCTGTTTTAGTCTGGCACACAGGTTTCAGATTGTTTGCAATATTGCTGTTTTAGTCTGGCACACAGGTTTCAGATTGTTTGCAATATTGCTGTTTTAGTCTGGCACACAGGTTTCAGATTGTTTGCAATATTGCTGTTTTAGTCTGGCACACAGGTTCAGATTGTTTGCAATATTGCTGTTTTAGTCTGGCACACAGGTTTCAGATTGTTTGCAATATTGCTGTTTTAGTCTGGCACACAGGTTTCAGATTGTTTGCAATATTGCTGTTTTAGTCTGGCACACAGGTTTCAGATTGTTTGCAATATTGCTGTTTTAGTCTGGCACACAGGTTTCAGATTGTTTGCAATATTGCTGTTTTAGTCTGGCACACAGGTTTCAGATTGTTTGCAATATTGCTGTTTAGTCTGGCACACAGGTTTCAGATTGTTTGCAATATTGCTGTTTTAGTCTGGCACACGGTTTCAGATTGTTTGCAATATTGCTGTTTTAGTCTGGCACACAGGTTTCAGATTGTTTGCAATATTGCTGTTTTAGTCTGGCACACAGGTTTCAGATTGTTTGCAATATTGCTGTTTTAGTCTGGCACACGGTTTCAGATTTTTGTTTGCAATATTGCTGTTTTAGTCTGGCACACAGGTTTCAGATTGTTTGCAATATTGCTGTTTTAGTCTGGCACACAGGTTTCAGATTGAGTCTGGCACACAGGTTTCAGATTGTTTGCAATATTGCTGTTTTAGTCTGGCACACAGGTTTCAGATTGTTTGCAATATTGCTGTTTTAGTCTGGCAGTTTCAGATTGTTGCAATATTGCTGTTTTAGTCTGGCACACGGTTTCAGATTGTTTGCAATATTGCTGTTTTAGTCTGGCACACAGGTTTCAGATTGTTTGCAATATTGCTGTTTTAGTCTGGCACACAGGTTTCAGATTGTTTGCAATATTGCTGTTTTAGTCTGGCACATTTCAGATTGTAATATTGCTGTTTTAGTCTGGCACACCGGTTTCAGATTGTTTGCAATATTGCTGTTTTAGTCTGGCACACAGGTTCAGATTGTTTTGCCTGTTTCAGATTGTTTGAATATTGCTGTTTAGTCTGGCACACCGGTTTCAGATTGTTTGCAATATTGCTGTTTTAGTCTGGCACACAGGTTTCAGATTGTTTGAATATTGCTGTTTTAGTCTGGCACACCGGTTTCAGATTGTTTGCAATATTGCTGTTTTAGTCTGGCACACAGGTTTCAGATTGTTTGCAATATTGCTGTTTTAGTCTGGCACACCGGTTTCAGATTGTTTGCAATATTGCTGTTTTAGTCTGGCACACCGGTTTCAGATTGTTTGCAATATTGCTGTTTAGTCTGGCACACAGGTTTCAGATTGTTTGCAATATTGCTGTTTTAGTCTGGCACACCGGTTTCAGATTGTTTGTAATATTGCTGTTTTAGTCTGGCACACAGGTTTCAGATTGTTTGTAATATTGCTGTTTTAGTCTGGCACACAGGTTTCAGATTGTTTGCAATATTGCTGCTATTAAATGGTCAACTATCATCATCATATTTATTATTTTCACTCCTGTAAGTTTTTCACACCAGCGTTAGCTGATGGTCTTTCACTGAAGTCTGACTGACAACAAGTCTCCAGGACTCTTCTGAGTATTCTAGCAATTTTAGTAGGATTCTAGCAATGCTGTTGTATGGGTGGTCTAGGGTTTTAGCAATGCTGTTGTTTGGGTGGTATCAATTCTTCCTCTGATTTCCAGTTCCTCCAGTCTTTTTTCCAATGTTTTTGGGACCGTTGCTAGTGCACCAACTACAATTGGTATCATTTCACCTTCATATTCCACAGCTTTTTCAATTCTCTTGCAAGGTCCAAGTATTTGTCTATCTTTTTAGTTTTTTCTTTACCCTGTGATCTGCTGGAACTGTAAAATTTACTAGTTGACAAGTTCTCTCTTTTTTTTTTTTTTGTTAATCAATACTAGGTCTGGTCTTCTAGCTGGGATAAGGCAATCCATCTTTATCTCAAAGTTCCAGAGAATGAGATATGAGAGATTATTGTTATTTTCTTTCTTAATTCAATTTTTTTGACATTGTGAATTTTTCCACACCAGTTCTAACTGGTGGTTTTCAATGAAGTCTAAGTGACATCATGTCTCTTCAGGACTATTCTAATTATTCCCACTGATTTTAATAATGTCAGAGTTTGGATGGTCTTGATTTTTTTCTCTGATCTCCAGTTTCCCCAGTTTCTATTCCAAACTTTTATTGTTTATATATTAATATACTAGTACCTACCTATGTGGGTCATGACCTGTCATCCCCACAGATTAATAATGGACCATTCTGTTTTGATTCATAAGATATGAATGCATGTGTTCAAATGTTATGCCCTGTCATCACCTCAGATAAATAATCAATCATATCTTTGTAATTGTGAGGGAAGAAAAAGAACATGCTACACATCAGAAAGCAAATAAAGAAAGAAAAGTGAGATAGGAAATTATATTGTCTGTTTCAATAAAATAGAAAAAAAAAAGCAGAAAAGAAAGAATAAGAGAAAAAGAAAGAGAATTTCTTAGAGGTTATTATACTTTTTACATATTGAGCTATTTAGCAATAGCTCTTAAGTAAACATATACTTATTATTATACTGTGGTATATCCATGGTTCGCACTAATTATTATCATTATTATTATTATCATACTCCTTGTGGGTTTTTCATACTAATTGTTTTCACTGAAGTCTGAGTGTCTGCAAGTCTCGAAGACACTTCCAAGTATTCTAGCTGATTTTAACAGTGCTTGGTCATAATTCTTCCTCTGATCCTTCAGTCTCTTTCCTGAATTTTTTCCGAGGGCTGCAACTCTGATTGAATAATTATGATTAATTTTATTAATATTAATGTTGGTGTTTAGTTTTTTGTTTTTCAGGCAGAACAATCCTTGACTATAATCACAATTATTGAATATTCAGTGTAGGATTTAATTCACAATAATTGGCATGCAATATTATCTTATAAAGCAATGCATGTTTCAAACAACAGTTTATTTGCTATTTCATAGGTTATAATAATTTGAACAGAGGTCATCTTTAATTTCCATTGTCTTCCCAACTATTCCAAGTTACCTCATTCCTTACAGTCAACAATTCTACCTTGTTTCTATGATGTGAGTCATCCATCTTTGTTGTTTTATGCTACTCCATACTTTACTATCCCAAGCCTCATCACTCCTTATGAAGGATTTGTGTGTGATAACAAAATGAATTAATTCATCTTATTATAATGGAAAGGGGCCGGGTTAGCTCAGTCGGTAGAGCATTCGGCTAGAAACCACAAGGTTCCTAGTTCGATACCGGTCTTCGCCAACTCAGCGTATGAGTAGCAGAGGGATCTGTGTGGTAAAGTACAGAGCTGATGGTAGGTGTGGCGCTCCACCTCAGATGCTAAAACAATCTCCTTGGTCTAGCACTATTGAAAACGGGATAGACTCCCTTGCTGACTGGCTGATACCGACTTTAGGCCGCCCTGTCGACTTTACTTTATAATGGAAATTAGGTGTCTGCCTGCCTGTAACTGAAACTACATGACTGCTTACATTACAATACCCTCAGGAGTTGCATAAGTTTATCAATGAGCATTTGATTTAATTTGAACATTTTAAGCATTATCTACTACATAAATGGCAATTTCTATCTGCTTGTGTATAACTAATGCCATAAACAAACCTAGCAAAGGTTGCCATTGGAAATCCAGAATGGAACTGCAAATAACCTCACCTTTCCCTGATACCCTGTCGGCTGGGGAATTAGAATGCACCGACTGAACCTCTGCAGAGGGTTAAGACTCCCCCAATGGGGCCACCTGTTGGCGGCGACCCGTGATGCTTGAGGATAGAACCCAAGTGGTTGAGTAGTCCATGACTTGCAATACTCCACTTTGGACCTTTCTTAGGCTAGACGGGCAGTCGGAGAGGCCTCCTCCAATCAATCAGCAGGTCACGTCAAGCCCTAGCACCTATATGATTGCCCCAACCCTATTGCCCTTATGGCAAGCCTCAACCCTTTTTATCATATGGGTGCTAGTGGTAGTACCTGTTAGGGTCCCATCTATGGGTTAAATAGAAAAATGTATTTATAAAATAATTGATTATCCATTAAGAATGACTTTATTTTAAAATTTTATCGGCATTAAATGACCCACTGAGGTTGATATGCTGTAAAACAAACCAAGCCAATCACCTTTCCCAGGTATTACTGGGTTCTGGTGCTAGTATACAAATATAGCAACATGCATCTAATAGCCATTTGTTTACAAATCTAATATTGAAATACACATCTAATAGCCATTAACATATTTACAAATCTAGCATTTAAATATATACATCCAATAGCTATTTAAGTGTTTACAAATCTAATATCAAAACATCTTATTATGGAGATTCTGTATTTGTCTGTAACCAAAACTACATCACTGCTTACATCACAATACCCCCAGGAATTGTGTAAGTTTATAAATGAGTATTTAATTCATAGTCAAAATTATTGATACATAGAATAAATCTTATTTATTAACAATGTCTCTATGAAGATTTGAGTTAGATTTGCCTCAAAACAGCCCTTGTCATTAGTGTGATTAAAATCCTGCAATGTGTCTTATATATCACTAAGAAAGGTTTACATAATATATGGTGTGGTTAATTTGCATAATGGTTTTAACAAAACCGGGTTTAATAAATAATTACTTGGTGTTATTGATATTTAATACTATTGTTTTATTCTCCAATGTATTAAAATCAATCCTATGAATGATATTATATAGAAATCAATTAAAAATATAATTAAAATAAATGTAATCTTTATATGCATTCTTATCTAATTTTCTTTTTACTCAGAAAAATATTAAGGCTTGAAAAAATGATGAAGGTGTTATAAAATCAGCCATGATTTTAAAAGCAAATTGAATAGTAAAAAAGGTAAAGATTTTTTTTTTATTATAAAAACCTCAAATGGGATTTTTTTTAACTGTAAGCAGTTTCTATCTGTTTTTGTACATTTTAGAGAAATCATTATGAACATTTCAGATATGGGTGTTTTTAGGGGCATATTGTTCCCTACAACTTTTCTTTTTAGGGGTAAAATATAAAAGGATTCAATTAAGAGTACATTCATGAAATCTTGTAAAAACTTTGATAAGAAAATAATTGGAAAGGTAAAATTACACAAAACAGCAGATACGGATATACTCTCTCTCTCTCTCTCTCTCACACACACACAGGCGCTAAACTGTCAGTAATAGGTAACAATATTAGATTTATAAATATCTAAACAGCTATTAGAAATATATATTTTAATGCTATTTGTAAATATTTTAATGGCTACCAGATGTACAAGCAAGAATATGCACCCTCAAGTCATAACTCTGTAATTCAAAATATAAAAAAATAGCTGCCTAAAAATAAGTACACACCTTATTTATATTCATGCAATTTTATTTTTAGTTACAAAGTTTCAATGCTGTAGAGTTTGGTAATAAATAATACCTGAGGGGATTAAAATAAAATTAAAATAAAGTAAATGATAAAAAAAATCTCCCAGGAGGTTGTTTGTTTCGTTTTCCAGCATATCAACCTCAGTGGGGTTATTCAATGCTAGCAAAGTTTGGAAATCTAACTCAAATTTTCATAGAGACATTGTTAATAAATAAGATTTATTCTATGTATCAATAATTTTGACTATGAATTAAATACTCATTTATAAACTTACACAATTCCTGAGGGTATTGTGATGTAGTTTTGGTTACAAACAGACACACATAATCTCCATAATAAGATGTTTTGATATTGTAAACAAATGGCTATTAGATGCATGTTACTATATTTGTATACTAGCACCAGAACCCAATATACCTGGGAAAGTGATTGGTTTGTTTGTTTTACAGCATATCAACCTCAGTGGTTATTTAATGCCGATAAAGTTTCAAAATAAATTCATTCTTAAAGGACACTCAATTTATTTTATAAAACACATTTTTCTATTTAACCCATAGATGGGACCCTAACAGGTACTACCACTCCGAGTCAGAGTGAACCATGGAGCAATAGTGATGAAGGGGTGCTCCACATTCCCAGACCTCCAGAACTGGAATCTCACCATCAGATAGTTTAATGTCATACTCAGGGTATTCTCCCAGGAGGAAACTCCACAACTTAAAATATAAACACATAGCAGCCCCAAAATAAGTACACATCTTATTTATATTCATGCAATTTTATTTTTAGTTACAAAGTTTCAATGCTGTAAAGTTTGGTAATAAATAATACCTAATGATATACATTTTGTTTGTATAATGTTTCATTAGAAATAATAAAATCTTGGTATCTTTGGTTTAGAAGAATATTCACTTTATAAAACACTGTGGTAGAATGGGCTAATTTATGGGTGATACTGTATTATCTAGATAGTCTATTTCTATAAGTAGAAGAGGAAGAGACCATCCAGTGAGCTACTGTCTCTTTGGTTAAATAGTCACAAGCTGTGATCAAAGCATTTTCTTTTCTTTTATTTCTCAATTGAGAAAGAAAGACAGTTGCTTTTAGTCTTGCACAGAAGAAGTTTCAGCTTTGATTTCAGTATGTTAAAATAAATGGTGACTGAGGATTCCACTATTACATCACGTACAAACAAATTGCAGTCAAGAGACAACGTGATTATGGGGAAGGGATTTTGATTCTTATGGTTGGCCATCTGATGGATATTTCTTTGGGAAGGCAAACAAATAGTAGTGGTGATCACCTGTGGTTAGAGGCAAATGATAAAATAACTATTTGTTAAGTACAGGACAATCATGGTTTATTTCTTTAGGATTTCTCTAAGAGGTTGGAATGGTGGAATCCAAGTCACTTAAAGAGATAAAGGTATAAAGTTATATTTTGCATTTGTTATCTTTGGTGTTCTTTAAACTATCCTGTGTTCTTCTGAGCAGGAGCCTGACCTCTACCCCTCTTGAGGGTTCTGATTATCCAGTTCCAGTGTCTGTAATGTTTCTAGTCTCTGACACTTCCTGTCTACTGTTACCTTGCCTCTGCTTTGCTTCAATCTCCAAGAATCTCTCTTTCTCTTTAAGTATACAAAGAATAATTCTATTCATTATTATTTTAAATATAAAATAAAATAATAATATATATAAAATAAAATAATGATAATAGAAAACTACAAAATCTTTAAGTATACAAAGAATAATTCTTTTTTCAAACATTTCAAAATTCTCTGTATTTTGACTGCTTTATTTTCAAAAACCAAACAATTTACCCTGATGAAGGCTGTTCTTCTTTGTACACTTAAAGATTTTGTAGTTTTCTATTATTTCATTTTATATTTGAAATAATAATAAATAGAATACATGTGTATATGAATAAACTCCTGGCCGAAACATGTGTTGGTAAAATAAAATCTATTTTATCCATTCAGCATTTTCTTTTCTTTGTTTATTTTTCCTTTCAAAAAGAAAAATATATATATATATATATATATATATATATATAATCTCAGTTTGAATAGACTATTGGTCTGATGATTGCATAGGCAAGAAACTGACAGTCACTTGGAGTCTACACTATTCAAACTTAAATCTACATACGGTCTAATACTGTTTTAAATGGTTTATTTATAACTATAGCAAACCATATAACTATTATTAATTACATATATAAGTTTATATATATATATAAAGTAATATAATAATAATTATATGGTTTGCTATATAATGGAATAGATATGGAAATTATTTTTTAAAATTCAGTTCATGACGTTATGTTACTTATTTGTCACGTGTTCAAAATTCATTTTAATTTTGAATTATAAATATTAAGTGTAAAATATTGACTACAATGTATTAAAAAAAAACACACAAAAAACTTTTTCCTTTTTTTTTAAAAATAATTTTAAACTAATTATCTCACACAGTTTAAAATGGAATGCTAACAGCTACACAATGCTAAGTTTGGCCTCTTTTTTCTTTCCAATTCATATTTGAATAATATTCAGAAGCCACAACATACTAAAAAAAAAAACCTTACTAACCACTGTTTTAAGTTTTTCATATAACTAAATATCAACAATGCCTTGACAATGGTTTGCTAAACAAACAGAAACATTATAACATCAGCTCCTATGAGAAAAATATCAACCTCTGAATACCTTTATGCTTTTTCATATTTTTTTTATATACTTTCATAGCTTCAGATTTATATCCATTTTTCTTGATATCCTGTTCTTTTTGGGAAAAAAATTATAAAACAAAAATACAAACAAAACATATATATACATATCTGGTGAGTCTAGTTCTCAGTGTGAATATATTAATATTTGTATATATCTTTTTATATATATATATATATGTCTATAATATATAATTTTTTGGAATTTTGTGTGAAGCATGGTATGTGAAATAATAAAGAAACTCTGTTGGATGTTAAGTGTTAAATTTCATTCTTTGGAAACATGATCTTCCTTTATCAAGAAAATCTAGACTGACTGTTTTATGTTGCTTTTGGCGCTTTATATCTAGGACTTGGGATCTGTGGTTTGGTTAGCTGGGGTTGGGGTGTCCCTTTGTCAGTAGGTTATATATATATATATATATATATATATGTGTGTGTGTGTGTGTGTGTTTATGTACATAAATGGACATCGGGATATACACATTTGCAAGTAAAGAAACCAAATTTGTAAATCCAAGAGTCATGAAGATGAATGCATGTTTTGTAATTTATCAAAAGAATTTAAAAAATTGCAAGTGTGCATTTGTCTGTGAGCTGGCACTTTTAAGAAACAAATGCCGAAAGGAATTTGAAATACAAAATTGTTGAGAAGAGGAAATCATATCAAATAAACCTGATATGTAAATTTTGTCCATTAGAAAATCAGCCTTGAAGAGGCAAAGGTAGCTGAAATAAATTTATTCATCTATGATATACTCCATATATATAAAAAAAATAAGTGCATACACTGATATTTAATGGAGGTGAGTGTGTAATAGCTAGAGTTGTAGGAAATGGACTTGTCGATCCGAGTTCAAATCTTAGACGAGCCTGCCTACATTTTACACAGCACTAAAATCCTTGGGAAAAGTATAATCCACCTGCTCTCCTTCAGCTATTGGGCTCTTTAACCATAGTTAGGCAACCAGTCTAGGAAAAGGAAAACTCTAAAATTCAAACTTGTTAAATTCCACTTAAAAATTGACCTTGTGTCACATCCTGCCTCCTGTGGAGGGGTTGGTAAATATTACACTGAATATTTATATGCATTGACACAAAATCTTTACATGTAAATTTGAGTTCTAAATTTTGTTGAATCCTAACATGGAACCACTTGATACCATTCATATATATATATATATATATATATATATAAGATAAAAAGGAAAGAAAATTTTGTATGGATAAAGATTATTATTTTTATCCATACAACATTTTTCTATCCTTTTATCTTTCAATATAATTCTTGATTCACTTCCATTTTTCAACTTATATATATATATGCATATGCACACAAACACACACACACACACACACACACACAATATATTTATATATATGTATGTATATTGTGTTCTGTAGATGAGTAGATGCAGCTGTGGCAAAGGTAAAAGTGTATAAGATACTTTAATGCTGCTAAGATATTTCTTTATCAGAATGAACAATAAATCCCATTAATCTGTAAGTAATGCATTTATCAAACCTTTTTATATTAATCAACCAAAATGCAGAATGTATTTTCATTCTCTTGTGGTTGGTTTCATTGCAACAAAATACAATATGAGAATCTGTAATTAGTATAAAAAAGCATCTGTTTTTCCATGCATGATATTCTCCCACCTGAAACGGATTTAGACTGGTGAGGATTCCATCGTGGTGTAATGGTTAACAAGCTAGTCTTACAGATCCATTACTACTAAATAGTGAGTTTGATCCTCGCTGGATGCGTCATACTTGTAACCTTGTGTCACATCCTACCTGTGGTGAATAGGTTAGGTAAATAAGGGCATCTCATTATGGTGTAATGGTTAGCAAGCTAGTCTTGCAAATCCATTACTACTGAATAGTGAGTTCAATCTTCACTGGATGCCCCATACTTATGATCTTGTGTCACACCCTACCCATGATAAAAAGGGCGTCCCATTATGGTGCAATGGTTAACAATTTAGTCTTTGGTAAATAAATTCCTATTTCTGTCAAATTTTAAGCAATAAACATTGCACATATGCAGATATCTTTTTCTGTTGTAACAATTTACAAAGATTAGCTAAGTTTGGCACAAGGCCAGAAGTCTTGAGCACACAAAGAGAATCAAACTCACTAATCATAGCTAGCCTAGCTTGCAAACAATTATACCTTGTGAAACACCTCCAGGGATAGCTCACCCAAAATCTATGAAACTCCCGATTATATGATACGGAGACTTCACTCATCTAAATGTCAATTTTCATAAAGTAGCATTGATAGAAAATATCTGAAACTCATCCTTCTGGGTCCTCAAGCAGGCTCTTTCCCACTGATTAGGTGGTCCAGGGATAGTATTCACCAGTCCTGGTTCATTGAATTTATGGCATGTCAACCCTTGTTTGGGTTATTTTTATGCTGAAGACATTTTGTTTTATTCAATCTTTATGGGTATTCAAAATTTTTTAACTCAATTTTTTTAACTCAATTTTTTTCTATTTAACCCATAACATGTCAAAGTAAACCTGGGAGTAATGGTGACGAAGGAGTATTCCACACTCCCCAGAAAGACTAATGAAACTAAATAAGAATGAATTCAAAATATTACTTATTTAATGTTATTCTAATTGATTTCTATATAAAATTATTCATAGGATTGCTTTTTAATACGTTTGAAAATAACATGATCATCTTAGAAATCAGTAAAAGCAAATAATTATTTATTAAAACCCAGTTTTGTTAAAATCCTTATGCAAATTAGTCCCACCATAAACTATGTAAATCTTTATTTCTTAGAGATATATAACTAGCTTTCCCGGAATCAATAACGACGGAACTGATGAAGAGTTAGTGTGATTGTGGCAGTATATTTGTGAGCTAAGTCGATTCTGGTGTAGCTCTAGGAGGACGTAAACGGCATTGTGAACTAAAACAGTTAGTTAAGATATAAAAGAAAAAGGAAAAAAAAAAAAGAAAAAAGAAGAAAAAAAAAAAAGAAAGGCCCCCAAAAAAAAAAAAAAAAAAAAAAGAAAGCCTAGAGAAGAGATAATTGGATTCAACCGTTCCCAAGGGCATTAGTGCTACTAAATGGAAACAGTCAAGTCCAGTATTTGAATTGATTTGAACTTTGACATCATTGAAAACTCCCGTAACCACTTGTGGATGTTTTTTTGACATCCATTATGACTTGCCATACATCTCCATTATTGGCAATGATTTCAATCAGTTTAATGCCTTTTGTATTAAAACTGAATAATTGTGCAAACTTCACACTTGGTGGTAGCTTCATCACGAAATAACTGGCCAGCCAGAGTGTGATATCGAAGGGTGCATAGGGGAGGGGGGGGCAGGTGCCGGCACACAAACAAAGAACTGTCAATAGAGCACAACAATTTCCGTGAATCTCCAGTTTTTATGAAGACTTAATTTTGGGATTACCCTGCAGAATATTAATTAGAATTTAGTTAACTCTTTAAGAAGCGCGGTTGGATTTCCCTATTCCATTTTTTTTCTTCTAATTACAAGGGTAATCCTAAAAGTAAGTCTCCAAATGACAGGGGATGCAGGGACGGTTTGTGTGGCCTACTGGCAACACTGTGTTTGTTGTGGGGCATGTATCTGTGCCAGTTTTGGCATGACAGTTGTTTCTGACAAAACTCCCGATTGAAGCTACTGCCAAGATGAAGTATGCATAGTTTATTCGTTTTTTGAATGCAAAAGGCAATGAAAGTGATGAAAATTCATTGCCAATTAATTGAAGGTATGGCAAGTCAGATGGATGTCCAAAAACGTCCACAAGTGGTTAGGAAGTTTTCAAATGATGACAAGGTTAAAAAATGTCCTAATGTCATAGTGCTGAGCTGGTATGATATGGGCATACAAAAACTATCACTGTGTCTACAAAATGCATCACTAAACAGAGACTATATAGAAAAATAAGATACACAGAGATAATCTGATAGGTAACATGTCCGCTGCATCCCTGACACCAAAAATCTGAAAGGACTCATGTAAAATCCGTATGCATGTGTCCCATTCTCTCTTTTTTTCTTCCTCATTATTTCAAGGCTAACTGTAAATACATTTCAATATTTTTCAGAAACGAATTACAACAGGATAGGTTACAAGGTGGAGTTAGACAGCTTTAGTTGTTTCCAGATCATAAATAAAACCCTAAAATTTACTAAAGAAACTTTAGTTGGGAAACCATGTATAAATTTCTGGGACTCATTCAAGCAAATATGTTGTGTCCCAGGAAACACTAATTAAAAAGCTATCAGCATGACTGGATACATGTTGAAACTTTAAAATGATATAAAGATTAACAATAAACGTTTCTGTGATTTCTAATATTTTGGAAAGACCTTACCTTTGGGATTACCCTCATGAATTATACAATTTAGAAGAATTAAAAAAATAATTGTTTTAAACCTTGAACTGCAGCCCATACATTTTCTAATGTTCGTGCTAATGCACATCTTACCAGCATTGGTGGGGGCATTCTTTTATAAGATAATGATTAAATACATAGACAAATTAATACTTACATCTAGCTCGTGCAGATTGGGTCAAGAATCTGGAAGAATAGAGTGTTTCATTTCTTCTTGTTGGATTTTTTTTTGTTCATGTCTTCCTTTGAAGGTTGTTTGTCTTCTAAGAAAAAAATCATATAAATAAAATAAACGTGATCCAAAAAAAAATGCTTATAAATGCATAATTTCTAAAAAGGGTTGATTGAATTTTATGCATGTCACTCTGTGTTATTTTATGCCAATGAACATTTTTATTTATTCTGTAATAGTTAAGAATTGAATTTCTAACTTTTTTTAAACAACTTTTAAAAAAAAAAAATCATTTTTTTAATCTATTTTAACCCAATAAAATGGTAACGCCTAGACAGGGTACTATCACTCTGGGTCCAGTGAGGACTAGGGTAGAGGTCTCCACATTTTTCAGAGCTCAGAATTGGACCTCACTATTAGATGCAAGTTT
>CM042147.1:62104208-62268768 GCA_023376005.1 Doryteuthis pealeii | reverse complement strand
CGAAAGTACATACAAGGATTTGATTTTTCTCGATTTGTTTACTAGCCATACCATGTTTAATACAGCGAAGCCTATTCTCCGCCTATCCGCATTAGTCTAGCAGCATTAAACTCATTAATTTCAAAAATTTAGGTTCCTACTCCAATTAAAGCACTTATTCTCCAAAAATTATCGGCAAAAAAGCCATTCAAACAAACCTTGTTTACATATATATTAGACTAGTATATGTGTGTGTATAACTTCACAGAAAGAAAAATAACAAACCATCATCCTCTATATGTATTTATTTTGAACCAGAAATCCAGAATGAGTTTAGCCTCTTCAGACAGAATTTTACAAAATAAAAAAGGGGGTTTTATTGGTAAAAATCTATCTGAAAGGGTCTAGGAGAAAACTTTTTTTTTTTTTCCATTTGAAGTTTCGCGTCCAAAAATGGCAATAAAGACCCACTTATAACAGATGACAAATTGAGTTTTCTTCTTGAAAGTAAATATCTCGTATATAATATTTATTGTATTATACATGACTCTCTTAGGATTTATAAACGCAACCTATATGCTATATATGCTCTGAACTCCTACAAGAACAACCAGTATGGTCATACCAGTATGATTTTGTTGATTCCCAAATAAACATCATTCCGCCTACTTCCAGTCGATTTGGATATTCTTACCCACACACTTATATATATATCATATATTATATTATATACTATATAAGTATATAATATGGAGTCTGAGGTAATGTTAATTTCATATGGAAATGTCACAGTGAATTGGTCAGTCTGGAGAGAAGGATGTTTTGCAGCAGATTTAACCGCCATGCAGCGACTTATACCCTTAGTGGAAAAGATGAAATTTTTTAAAACTCAGTTCAAAGACAGAAAGATTAAACAGTTCCAAGATACTGTTGATTGGTTTTTGTGTCTGTTTTGAAAAAATATCGAGGTAATATTTAAGTTTTTTGAAAATAAAAGAAAGTTTCTTTGTTTTAATTGGAAATTTAGAAATCTTGAAAGAATATATAAGCCTAGTGTTACTGTGATAATTCCAATTATCTTTCCAAATATATCGCAGGATCAATTTCATTTCTCACTTACATAATTACTATACATATAGTATTATAAATATAGTATTATAAATAATACTATAATTATATATATAATAAATATATATAGATGAAATAGATAGATATGTATGGCGTGTCGTTTATATAATATTGTTTGCTATACTTATAAATAAAGAGTTGCTTCAAAACACTAATAAACATATACATACTATCTTAAATGTTAGTTCAGTTTCTCAGCAAATAGGTGCACATAAATAACCACACTACGAAAACTTAGAACACCTCTTCCCATTTCGTACCCCATAAACTTAAACACACCTTCCTGTCATTCCTCCACACAACGTATTATAAAGGGAACAATGTGCTCATTGCCTGCAACCACTTCGGTGTCTCGATGCACATAGGTGAGAAACTGACAGTAACCCAAGACAGTTGACTTCCTACACTATCCTAACTTATCATTAATATATAAAATAAAATAAAAATTAGAAGGCCATGACAATGCAATGAAAAATGAACTTAGTCTATGAAATTGATGTTTTTAGCTTGTATCCTAAATTTTCAGTGATAAACCCAATCTTCAGAGGTTTGATACGTTGTTTTTAGATAAAACCAAAAAAAAAACCATATTAAAAACATCACATAACTCTGAAACCTCTGAAGATGGATTTTATCCCAAAACTTAGGAAACAGGTACAATATAAACATCAATTCATCACTATCGTTTTTTCAAGCATGTCAATATAGTCTCTAATTTCTATTCCTTCTTAAATATACTGTAGATGTATAAGTATACTTAATCTATACTATCCTATATAATAAAACACACATCAATTACATTAGTTATCAGGTGCGACTTACCCAGTTGGTTAGAGACTCTGGACTGATCAAAAAGATCGTTGTTGCCTCGATTCCTAGCTGAGGCAGCCTTGCAAGTTTAGCCACTACTGAAGAAACATGAACATTGAAACAGGACTGTATTGGATGACAATAGTATATACTATATAAATATAATATATACTATAATAGTATGTGTAATATTGAGTAGAAATTTTGAAAAAACAATAAAACCATCAGTTCGGTATGCGGTCTCCTTCTAATTTTAAAGTAAAAAGAATGGACTTGTAAAATATTAGCCAATGCTGTTTGATCTGTTTCTGTTGAGTGATCTTCTTTTAGGCTTTTGTTATATAATATAAGGAAGATGTAAAAAAAAATTTAAATCACAGAAAAAAATGAGAAGACTTGTGATAGTCTTGTTTATCAATCTGTTCAAAAATGTTTCGAAAGGGAGTAACTTTCTTAGAATATATTGAAAATTTCAAGAAATGCTTTGGAAAGATAGACGGTTAAATATGACATCAAGTAATGAATATATATATATATTCAAATATGAACTCTAAAACGGATTTATTATTCATGTACACACATCTTTTGCCTGGGTAAATAAACTACTTTAATTACAATATTGCATGATGTGAAAAATAGTGATTATAAGAGGGAACCTTGCCAAAAATAGGCTGCTCTATTCATTGTTCTAGGTGTTAAGTATTTTATACTTATATGAGGATACATGAATAGTATCAAATGTGTATTGTATTATTTGTCTCTGTGGAGGTGTCTCAAGCTTGAGATCAACAAAAAAAAGTCTTTAAAACGTTTCTTCATTTGCTGTACGGTGTTTTTTTATTCTGATATGTATGTGGCCAAGTGTACATCTTTAAAAACAAAAGTCTGACAAACTCATTGCCATATGAACATAGAAAATTAACTATTTATGAAAACAGTGTTAAAAAAATGCAATAAACTGAAACAAAAAGAAAAGAAAATTCAAATACAATAGTTAGAAGAAAGCATTGTATAGAAGAAGAAGAAGAGCTCAGGTGATGAATATAATTAAAAGGACGACAAAATACACCAATGACTCAACATAAAAGGCGACAGGAAAAGAGTATAGAAAAATAGATTGGTTTGGATGGTTGATTTTTACGGCATGTCATCCTACGTGTAGCTGATATTCTATGCCAAAGACATTTTGTTATTTTCAGTTCTTATTCATTATTTGGAGGATATCCATCTTTTTTCAAAACTCTGTTTTTTTCTTTTTTAAAAAGCCATATTTTTTAATACTCATTTTTGGGTGATCCTATTAAACCCATAATAGCGACGTAAACGGTACTACCACTCCAGCATCAGGATACCTGGAATCAATGATATAAAGGGTACTCCATATTCTCCAGGAGTTCCCCCAGAATTGGAACTTTCACCACTAGATTGCTCAGTTTAATGTCATTTACCCGGACACTAAGATCCTCAGCACACCCTCGAGCACATAATATGATAAAAGGGTTGGGAAGGAGGTTGCTATAAAGCAATGGTTCGAACAATCATATAGGTGGCAACGCTTGAGTACCAGCCGATTGATCAGAGCGGGCATCTCCAACCACATCTAGCCTAAGTAAGTGCCAAAGTGGAGTGTTGCATGTCATGGACTGCTCAGCCACCAGGATCCGTCCTTAAGCATCACGCCCCCTAAGTACTTTTACATATCATACACAATTTTCCTCCCCCCTTTTCAGCATACATGTCAGTACCTAAACTTTGTCCCCCTCCCTCCAATAATGCCCTATTATGTTCACGACTAAAAAAAATAGCTAAAAATAAAATATCAGATACTGTAATCTGTTTTTATTATTCTCTACACACTGCGGACTTCTATACTCCCAAGTTTTTTAGACAAGTATTGACAAATGGCACCTGAAAAGTAAGGCTGCGAGATATACGTTGACCAAAACATGTGAATTACAGTAAAAGAAAGACAAAAAGAAGGAAAGAAAAGAAAAGAAGAAAGAAAGAAGAAAAAAGGAGAAGAAAGAAAGAAAGAAAGAAAAAGAAAGAAAGAAAAAGAAAAAAGAAAAGAAAAAGAAAAGAAGAAAAAGAAAGAAAGAAAGAAAAAGAAAAGAAAGAGAGTAAAAACAAATGACCAAAAAAAAGAAAGAAAAAGAAAAAAGGAAAGACATAAAAGAAGGAAATAAGCAATAATTGAACTCATACATTAACAAATCAGCAAAGAAAAGAAAGAAAAAATGAAAGAAAATATATGAAAAAGAATGAAAGAAAGAAAGATAATGTTTCCGCTTAAGAGAAAGTAGCAATAGGAAACTCGCATATTAACAAAATAACCAAGAATAGAAAGACAGGAAAAAGTGAAAAGGAAGAAAGGAAAAACAAAATGAAGAAAACTAAAAAGAAAAAAGGAAAGAAAGAAAGAAAGGAAAAAAAAAAAAAAGAAAAAAAAGAAAGACGGAAAAGAAAGGAAAAGAGAACAAGGAAGGAAAATAATGAAAGGAAAGAAAGGAAGAAAAAATTAAAAAAAAAGGAAAAATGAATAAGAAGAAAGAGTATAGTAGTCCGTGATGGGTATAAAGAATAATGATAACAATATCTAATCTCCGAAATATAGACAGATATTGTAATATGTTATTCAACAAACTTTACAGGCAATTAAATAACAGATTACAACATTTCATAGGCAATAGCGATGTAGAGATGGGGATTACTTGGCCAGAATTCAGGCCAGACTGTTTTGAATATTCAAGTAGCAGTATTAATACCAGATGGAGGTTCGAGGGGTTAACTATTAATTATTGAGGATAATCTGTTAGATATATGTTGTATAGTTATTTACTAAGCTTGCTTAAATGTGGCACAAGCAGAAGTAATAGGGCACCTAATGAGAATCAAACTCATTAACAACAATCTGTAAATCTAGCTTGCAACCATACACCCTGAGTATGAGATGTACACCATATTGCCACTCCTATTTATGAACTTCCCAACATCAGCAGCTGGCACTTCTGTAAAAATTGGCCAATGAGAAACCTATGAGAAATGTATACGATACATTTAAATTGTTGTAATTGTCCTAAAATCAATTGCAAATTAAACTTCTGTGATCAAAGAATACAGACGAGGATACAAGGAGAAACTACTATATACTACAGACTTGGACCATATGACATTTAGCACCCCTTTATGATCTCGATTAAGAAGACATATTTTTCATTTACACCGTCAATATCCGGTGTAACAGACGATTTTAAATATTTTATAAAATTATAAAACTAACCCCTAACCCATAACCCTAACGCGTAACCCTCTAACAAACAACCGGATATTGACGGTGTTAAATGAAACATGTCCTCTTAATCGAGATCAAAAGGGTGCCAAAGGTTCATATGGTCCAGACTTTCTGCCACAAGGAGTATCTACTTGTTCAATTGCGAAGTGTTTGTTTGGGCTGTCCCCACCTGATACTCGCCATCGACCACAAAAACCCCTCGTACTAATATTCAATGACCGTATCCTCAGCAAAATAAAAAACCAAGATCATTGACATTTGAGAACAGACCTTGATGTTACAAATTCAAGCCATAGTGATACCAGGTGATACAAATGCTAGAGCAAACGGATGTCCCGTATTCCAGCCACCACCGCCAACCTTACAGCCATAGAAGCAACCGACCTGGAAGAGGCAGTAGAGCAGAAATACAATGCCAATATGACCAGGAAAACATCCCCCATTTAAAACTTGCACGCAATAAAGCGGGAAGCAGACATGAAATCACCAATATCACAGCTTGTTAAAAACACTTGGACAAGCTTTCCTGAACATAGGAGCTCCTGCCCATCCACCAGGAATTTCTGAACATGCGAAATGAGCTATTTGCTGTCAATGCACTAGTAATTTAAGGATTTTGATCCAAAAAAGCATACGCCCTGGACTTGTTGAGCAGCTGCACATCAGACACCAAGGTGTTAACAGCATGAAAAACAATGCTAGACAATGTTTCTTCTGGCCTGGCATGGAGCACAGTTGCAAAACAAACAAGACCAATGTAAACGTTGCAACGAAACCACCCCATCAAAACCTAAAGAATCTGCATCCGACCTATAACACCAGGCTACCCATTCCAGTTAGCAGTCACAAGAACATCTTCACTATGGACAGTCGTAAATATATCCACGCCGACTGATGCTCTGGTGGACAGAAGTGGCATCAGTATATCAGAATGCAAGCCTCCACAGTATGTAACATCCTATGTAGATACTTCCTTAGCTACGGCGTTTGGAAGAAATCTTCTTGTGGTGGAGGTCCCCTCAACAACTCCCACGAACTGAGGACACTTCTGAGAACATGGGGTATCTGCCCACTGACTTATTTCATCAGCATATTACCCACAAAGCAACGGCAGAGCAGAATCTGCTGTCAAATATAGAAAGTGCACTTGACAATGAACATTTAGTCCCAGTGGTTCATTAACACAGACTTTACCTAGGATTTCAAGGAATACTACAGACTTTCTGCCCCCAAAGAGCACCTACTGAGACAACATTTATCTACCTAGAATTCAAGGAATACTACAGATTAGGATTAACGAACTAAAACCCCAAACTCAGTATTTGACTTGGATTTATCAAACAGGAAAACTAAACGCCTAAAATGGTGGACCAGAATTTTAACAGTATCAAAATTTCATTATTTGAATTATTTGGACTATTGTCCTCGTCTTTATTGTTATCTGTACAATGTTTCGGCTGATGTGCCCTCCAGCCTTTTTAGGATTTCTTGTCGGAGTCAGGACTAACCATAGCTGGGTACAGGTAACACCTGAACCCCAGCTATGGTTAGTGGAATGAGAACAGGATACCCCCGTGGATGAATAAAGGCTTGGTTCAAAGTTTCCAGAGCTCCAATTATGACAAGAGGTTCCTGAGTTTTGAAAAGGAGTTTCCCGAGGGCACATCAGCCGAAATGTTTACAGATAACAATAAAGATGAGGACAATAGTCCAAATAATCCAAAATAATACTAATTCTCAAGCCTCATCTCAAAAATCAGAGAAAATAAAATTGTGTATTTAAAAACAAAAAGATCTCACAATGAAAGAGATAAAAAAAAGAAGAGAGGATTTTATGAGGGATGCACTCTGTAATGGTTTCCTAAAAGTGAATAAAATGCGTCTGTTTCATTCCTTTCTATAAGTAACATTTGGGTTACCTTATAAGCAAGCACCTGTTCACAACATTTTTACCAATTGTTTTCTAAATGTTTTCTTTCCTTTTTAATTCATTTGAGTCAGTAACAAATCGGACCATGTAACCATTAGCCACCCCTTTTGATGTCTCGATTAATAAAGGATATGTTTTCCATTTTCATTTCAATATCCGGTTGTTTAACAGACGATTTTAGATTAAAAAAAAAAATTATAAAACTAACTCTAACCCTAACCCTAAACCCTAAACAAACAACCAGATATTGATGGTGAAAATGAAAAACATGTCCTTCTAAATCGAGATCAAAGGGTGCCTAAAGTTCATATGGTCCAAAAAATCTATACATATATAAAGGGACAGTTGTGTTATGTATATATGGTTGGAGGAAACTATTAAAATAAAAAACGATTAATGATAAAGTAAATATATATATACATTCACTATCACCAGATCTTGCTTTTTGAGCAAAAAAATGAAGATTTGATTTATGTTCGTAAAGTGGTTAAAAAACAAAATTTAAATAGTAACAGCAGGATTTCTTTTCGGCAATTGATGTTTAAATAGGAGATAATAATTTTTTTTTCAGATTGTCTGTGCAATCTTTCTTGACTCCATAGGCCATATCAACGCAAGGTCTTTTTTACATAGGGATTTTAGTGGGGCATCCTGCAAGAATCCACCTGTGATTCAATAAAATGGAATCAGCAAGACTAACTTTTTTGACCCTCCCCTTCTACCCAAGCAATGCCAGGTAGCCACTTATATATAAGGGAAAGTTGGCGATTAAACAAAAATAATTTGCATCTATAAATAGCTATCTCAATTCTATACAAAATGTAAAATGCATAAAATATTAGGTTGTTCAAAAATAATGTCCAATTTAGAATCAATTTTATTCCTGAATTAATGAATTTAAACAATGTTTTATTAGTCAAAATATAAATCCCCAACCATCTATTTATTGTGTCTGTATGATAATGACCTTTAGGCACCCTTTGATCTCGATTAAGAAAGGACATGTTTTTCATTTACACCGTCAATATCTGGTTGTTTAAACAGATGATTTTTAGTTTTCTTTTTAAAATTATAAAAACTAACCCTAACCCTAACCCTAACCCCTAACAAACAACTGGATATTGACGTGTAAATGAAAAACATGTCCTTTCTTAATCGAGATCAAAAAGGGGTGCCTAAAGATAATATGGTCCTGATAAACTTCTAAAGGTTTTAATGCCAAGAAATCTTAAAATACAGTTTCTACTTCTCCTTTGGAACAGAATAATTTTTGTGTCAAAAAAATTCCTAGATGCTTAAAAAATTGTAGTCAGTAGGTGAGTGTAGTGGAAGTGAAAGGCAGGATGAACTGCTGGCTACCTTCGATCAGGCTGCTCATCCTCGTTGATCAAAAGCACAACACTTGGTGTGTTGCATCTACAGGAGAAAATGGCTGGTGCAAACCTGAGAATGTTCACTAATAAAAAATATAGTCGCTTTGGTGGGCTGAGCAGTGCCTGAACACTTTCTGCATAGTGAAATTACCAATGTTTATACAAACAGCAGACAGATTTCTGCCTTGTAAGTCGCCAGTTTTACTAGTGTACGGAATGTAGTGATTCTCACTTATACTTTCTGTATCCCTGCACCGGTTAACGCCGGGGTTCAGTGAGCGTTGATCCCAGGGTCTATCCCCCAGCTTCCCCCTCGATTTAAAGGGAAGGGCTGGGTCTATTGCCCGGTGCCTGAGGCGCCCTCCTTGAAGGGGAATGCTGACAGGATCAACGCATTTTTTGAACCCGCCAGTCTCGGCTTGTGAGTGGTCCCATGTTAATAGGCCTTGTGCCTAACCCATACAAGTGGGTATGAGGTAAATAATCTGTACTTTGTACCCAGTTATGTTCAATGTTTGTTTGCACTGTGTGGAATACTTTGTTTGTCTCTGCCATGGACATGTCTTTGCTTCTTTTTGCTTTGTCTCCTGTGCTGTTGTTCATTCTGTCCCTCCTTGTTTGTGTTCTGGCAGCAGAAAAAAACAATTTCAGTGATGAGAGATCTATTAGAAAAATTAGGGATAAATTATCTGCCCCCTGCACCAGGTGGCAAATTGCCAATATACAATATTGGCGCCTAAATTGAATTTCATGATTAAGTCACTTATATGTTTGAGCAGAAAACTGAGACGTCTAAATCCAGTCACTCCAAAACTTAAAAGAACCTCAACAAATAAGGCTTGTCACAAACCCATTAAGTTTGCAAAATATTATTTTTTGGACCATATAACCTTAAGGCACCCCTTCTGTGATCTCAACTTGTGGACGCTTTTCTCATTTACACCGTAAAAATCCGTTGTTTGGTTAGGGTTAGGGTTAGGGTTAGGGTTAGTTTTATAATTTTTAAAAAATCTCTAAAAATCGTCTGTAAACAATTAACCGGATTTTGAAGGTGTAAATGGAAAAAATGTCCCCACGAATCGAAATGTAAAAGGGGTGCCTTAAGGTCATATGGTCCATCTTTTTGCTGGCGTCATATAATTTCCCAAATTAAAGGTAGCAGTTAAATTTGGATTGAAGAAGACAACAACAATTGAAGATAAAAACATGTATTCAGAAAGGTACAATTGCAAACTTAATGTGTTGCGACCAGATTTATCTGTGAGGTTCTTTTAAATTTTGGGAGCAACCAGATTTAGAAGTCTTGCAGCTTTCAGCTCAACACTATAAGTAACTTAATCATGGAATTCAATTTAGGTGCCAATATTTGTATATTGGCGATTTCTCCCTGGTGCCAGTGGCAGATAATTTATCCCTAATTTTCCAATAGATCAGGAGAATGTGGTAGATGTGCAAAGACTCTTATCCTAAGTCAGTAGCTTCTACTGTGTAATCCGGCAACATGTGGTCAAGCATTGTTATGATGTAAAATTGAACAAAGCTAAAACAAAAAACAAGAAAAAATACTTACCCAACACTTTCACCCTGGTAGGGATTTGTCCACAAGTATGGACTCCCAGTGAGAATCAAACTCACTTTTCAGTAATAATAAAAAAAAAGTAAATGCATTATTTCTTTTTTCATGTTCACGATTAGGGGCATATAACCTTCAAGAAAAAATTCTGAAAAAAGAGAGAGAAAATTAACAAAGAGACACTTTAATCATTAGAAATGTGATTTTTTTATACAACTACTATAAAATATTTAGAACAAATTTAAACAGTTTAAACTAAAATTGACAGTATTTTCTGAACAAATTAATATTATTCAAGTGTTTTATAATTTGCTTGAAGCATTGTATCTATATTGGTTTGGTGGTTGGTTTTGCAGGCTATCAATTCAAGTGTGTAAGAAAAATGAGGTAACTTTATGTGTTTTTTAACCTTTTTATTTCTTATATTTCAAGATAAAGATCTCTTTGTCAGAAGATTTCTGAAAGTCTAGAACTGTTAGTTTGTTGTTAGGAAAGTCCATCTGTTATGCCTGGGGAATATCTTCCAAATCCTCTGTGTGTTTGTGTGTATGTGTAATCGTTTTATGTTATTGTTGTGTGTGTCTGTCCAACAATGTCTTAGCATCATTCCAGGTTTGGCCTACCTTTTATTTTTTTAGATATTATTCAAGTATTTCCCAACACAATGAAAGTTATGCAACAGTTAAAATTGGTATGCAAAAAAATAAAACATCCTGTTATCTTTTATCTTGACAAATCCTGACTGCAGAATTTGTTTGCTCTAATAAGAAAGGCCTGCAGTGATATTGGACAGTGGTTGTATGTAATTTTTGGGTATATTAGCAGAGTTCTGTCCCGGCCTCCTGCCTCAAAAACTGCTAGCCGGTGGCTGCTGAAAAAAAAACAAACCCAGCTACGATTGAAGTCCGTAGCCAAAAGCTGTGTCACTTAAAAAAAAAAAAAAGGGTTAGAGTTTAGGTTAGGGTTGGGGTTGGGTTTTTTAAGGGGAAAATAAATAAATAAATAATTTGGGCTCTGTTTTTTCTGGGTCACCTTGTATACAGGGTCACCCAGAAAAAACAGAACCCACAAATTTTGTAATAAAACTGTTAATTTTAACTAGGGGATTTAGGGTTAGGGTTTAGGGTTAGGATTTAGGGTTTAGGGTTAGGGTTGGGGTTGGGTGTTTGGGAAAAATGCCCTAAGTTGGTTGTTTTTTTTTTCAATTAGCCAAAGCGGTGTCCGCTTCGGCTACAAACTTCAATGTTTATTGGTGTTTTTTTTTCAGCAGCCACTGACTAGCAGTTTTTGAGGCAGGAGGCTGGGACGGAACTCCGCGAAGAGTACCTAATTTTCATATGAAAATATAGGATAGATATATAGTTATGCTATGAGGAGAAGGGATAACCATAAACAGAATTTGTCCCCCCCCCCAAACATGAGGAATACCAATAGAAGCTAAGCCATATTTTGCATCACTTTGCTGGAGGCTTGCTTCCAGCATGGCACCTCATGTTTAATGCAGCCCTTGTGTCATATTTGAGAAGTCAAATAAATGCACCATAAAAAAGACATTGGAACTACAGACACCACACTCCCAGAATACTGAATAACCTACTTGGTAAAGCCAAAACATTAATGGGGGGTTAAAATAAAATTCAAATAAAAAAAATAACAAACTCCCATGAGTCTTCATTGGGAGAACACACAGCATGTACGGGGAAAAAGGACATACTTCTGACTCCCAAGAGAATCTCTCGGTAATTCAAACTTAGGCCTTAACTGAGACTAGACATGACTACTGGCTAGGTGGGAATTTCCTTGCCACATGGTTGTTATGACCCGTGAATAAAGCCTAAATCATAAAACCACCTTTTGTCTTTGTCTCTTCCTTTTCTTTCCTTTCTTTTCAGCGCAACCACCAAATAAGATGGGGTAAAAAGCAAACCCTAAGAACATGCACCAAGAATAAAGAACTATCTTTTTAACCTAAAACATTAAACCACTTGCCACCCTACAAACAATACTAATTGTTTTAAAATTTTACATGAACAAATATTTATCATAAACTGAAAATTGTAATTTTAAAATTATCTTTAAAAAGAAAAAGAAAACAAAATAGAAATATAAGTCGTCAAATTACTAAAAACAAACATTAATAATTTTTATGGTTTTCAATAAAATCCAAGAATCAGAAATATTTCTTGTTTCCTGAATATGATATAGACTGTAGAGACAAAGATTTCAATTTCCAAATACCTGTTAGTGTCTCCTCTGTGGGTCAAATAGATCTGTTTAAAATAATATTTAAAAGGATGTTATACATTGGCTGTTAAAACATTGATAATGCAAGTAAGTGTGAAAATACGTTTTTGCACCATATATGATTATAGATTATAATTCTAAATCTGAATTTAATATAACTAATGACTAAAATAACAAGTAGAAAAAACAACCAGTAAGTAAACAAAAATTTCTAAGTGTAACAATAATTAAAAAAGAAGTGGTTTAAGGAAAATTTTAAAATCTTGACAAATGAATCCGAGTTCCAAGGGAGATAATTACTTAACAAGAGTTATTTTTCTTGCATAGATTTTTGCTTTCAATTTCCAACATGGATACTATCAATTCTGACGAAGAGGTTTGTCCAGATACCAATAACAAAAATGTACCTTGTGCCTTGTAAGTTTTTCTTTTTACCTTGGGTACACACTCTATTAGTGTTCCACCTGTCACTTTATTCTTACTTGCAGTGTTTATATTCGGAGTAAAAACCTTTCTTCAACGACTCGAATCATAATTTTAATATAAAGTTGTTAACACCGAACACGTGTTAGTTTAACGAAGAATAAATTTATTTACTTTCTCGTGTTTAATGGTCAAGTTTTTTTTTTTTTTTTTTTTTGTCTGTGTGTTTTTTAAAACAATACAAATTAAAATCAGTTAGCTCAGCGGGATATTTGTTAAGTGAATAACAAAATGTTTTTAAAACCAAGTGTTCATTTTAAAAACAAGTCATGAACATTGAACAATAACATTATCCTTGTATGTATTGTAATATTTGTTAAAATAAATTAAAAGAAAATCTTGTTAATTGTTGTATTAGCTGAAAAATTATAATTCTTTTTCTATTGACGTTTTTATGCCTAACAACATCTTTTTGAAAAAAGTTTAGAAAAAGATCTTTTTGTTTTACTTTTTTTGGTAAATAAGCGATATCGGCTTGTGAGCGAGCCTTGCATTTATTTGAGTAAATTTGAAAGTGGGAAATTTAAATTAGATTATTTAAGAATAAGCTAAATTTGAAATTAGACCTTTCCTTTTTTGGGTAGTCATAATAAACAAGCTTTGCCTTCAATATCACTTGTTTGATTAACTTGCACTTTCTGCCGGAAGTAACAGACGAATGATTCGAGAGAAAACGATTTATGTTTACAGGTACCACCAATTTTCCCTGTGTAATTTACCCCCTACATTTAACACAATGAAACTTGCATAAAGGTGAATATTATATTGAATTTTGTTTTGTCTATTCGAAAGAAGAAACATTAAACAAACTCCTGGTGATTTAAAAAAAAAATTTCAGCTTACGGAAATAATGAAAATTATGAACGAAAAACAATGTTTACATATTTGCACCGTTAAATCAATTGAAATTTAACGTAGCCAAAAACAAGTTATGACTAGAGGCTTTTTAAAAAATTCTATGAAAAATCAATTAATGGTCTGATTTTAACAAACATTTCCAGAATTGATTTCCTTTGTATGAAAATATGTTTGAAATAGTTTTCCTAAAATATATTTGGGGAAATATTTTTTACGAGGTCTATCCCCCCCCCCATTTTATTTTATGAAATATTAAAAAAATGAACCGACAAAAAACGATTTTTACTTTTTTTCTATAAAGATAAGAGTCTGAATAATTATATCAGAATATTTTTATAAGATTTGATGCGAGAGCTTTTTAGTAAAAGAACTATGAATACAGAATTCTGCTAAAAAAAAATCAATAAATTGAGTTAAAAAAAAAAAAAAAAAGACTGAATACCCAATAAGAATAAATAAAATAAATCGTCTTTGGCAAAAAATAATGCAAGAGTTGACATGACATAAATACCAACCAACCAACCAACCAACCAGCCAGCCAACTAAACTTCTTACTACATGTGTTCAGCCCTGTCAACTGTGACTTTAGAATACACCAACTGCACCTGTTTGCCGTGGGTGGTGACCCATGATGCTTAAGGACAAAATCCTGGTAGATGAGCAGTCCGTGACTACATGTGATGATATGTTTGTAAAAGTGGATTGGGTTTAGTCTTAGTAAAAACAACAAGGTAAAAAGCATACATTTTATAAAGAGGATAAAGTCACAATTTGACTGAGCAATGAATGATGTAAATTCTTTTCTTTTCTCTTTCAGCTGTCTCCTCCATGTGTCTAAGTACACATGTCCAAGATGCAATGCCAATTACTGTTCTGTTGAGTGTTATAAAAGTGAGAAGCATCTCCGGTGTTCAGAATCATTTTATAAGAATTGTGTGATGGAAGGACTTTCTGATTATATGGCCAGGTAAATAATGAAGATGATCTTTGGAAAATGAGACTTAGTATATTTGGACTTGTAGCAGAAGATTATAGTACCGATGATTAAAGGTTGTCTTTGCATGTTTGTAGCATTACCAGCACTTTCATTGAAATTGGTGAACATTGACAAATTTGCACCTTAATTGATTTAATTTGCATTTTCTCTAGCATTTCTGATCCAGAAATCCACTTTTGTACCCCCAATTTTAGAGCTTTAAATTCTCATAACTTTTGAACCACTGGGGATATTTGCATAATTCAAACAGTTTTGAACTCCATTTACAAAGCTCTATATAACTATCAGGATTAAATAACAATAACCGTAATTTTAAAAAATCCGCTGGGAATGCTAATGATTGTCATATTTGGGCATTATAACTCACTGCTAACACTAAATGAGTGAGAAGAAACACTTGTAGCCAGGGCTGTGAAGTCAGAAGCAATTAAGAGGTCATTGGAGTTGGGTCTGTTAAACTATATCAACTCCGACTCCAGTTGAATTTACACTTCATATGTCTCTAGTTTAATCTGTAATGTTATGCAGTACACATGCCTTATAAATAGATTATATTTAAAAAAAATATTTATTAAGAATTAATTACATGAAGAGAAGTCAGAGGTGCCAAAAATAGGGGAGTTGGAGTTCAAGTTTTTGTGTTCCAACTCCACAGCCTATTTTGGTAAAATATGAAATAAACTTATCTCATTCTGACCTCATATATTTTATGTAGGTATTCTATATAATGTATAGCATTTTTGGCATGGATGTCGGAAGAAATGTTTTTCATTTACACCGTCAATATCTAATTTTAACAGACGATTTTTAGATATGTTTTTTAACCCTTAACCCTAACCCCTAACAAACATCGGATATTGATGGTGTAAATGAAAAACATATCCTTTCTTAATCGAGAGGTGCCTAAAGGTAGTATGGTCCAAAACATTTTATGCAAAGAACATATTAAAATAGTTTCATTTTAATCTTATCAATAATGCTAATGTTACAAACTCGTTAAAATAATTGTAATCTTTGTGTTGTATTGCGGAGTGGAAAGATATACAGAAGAATGGTGTGCTTAACACATTTATTAAGCACCAGCATCCGGTGCTAAACGGATACATACAAACACAGAACAAATAAGTACAAACAATTAACAAGACAAACTCACACTAAAAGAGGAGGGTCAGTTCGGTATAGCGAACACAACAAAGTCAGTCTGAATATTATTCAGCTAGTTAATCTATTTTAATCGCTATGAGCCAGTCCATCTGGTAGAGTGCTGAAGGGGTGTTAGCTAATCTACAACACTTTGTTATAAAGATATTTAGATCTAAATTTTTAAATTATATTTTCTATAGGAAATTTATCTTTGGACATTTGAATTTTTTATCTGTAATTATGGGAAGGACAAAAAAATGATTCTTCTTAATAAAATAACATTTAACTAGAATTTGATAATAAACAATATTGATTGCTTCATTGTAGCTAACTTATTCTTTATTGATTTTTGGGACCATATTACCTTAAGGCACCCCTTCCACGATCTCGACTCGTGGGGACACTTTTCTCATTTACATCTTGTAAAAATCCGGTTGTTTGTTAGGGGTTAGTTTATTAATTAAAAAAAAAACTCTAAAAATCGTCTGTAAACAATTAACCGGATTTTGACGGTGTAAATGGAAAAAATGTCCCCACGAATTGAAATCGCAAAAGGGGTGCCTTAAGATCATATGGTCCGATTTTTGTATATATTTAAAGAGAAGATATTTTTGTTATTGGCTATTTTCTTGTTTCAGTCCTGAAGAAAGACAGAAAATGGTTGAAACTCTTAAAAGTATGCAAGATGAGGATGATGATGATGGCTATCTTGACTCTGATGATGATGGTATGTAAAATTCTCTTGATTTTTTAATTTTAAACTTCAATAAAAAAATTGATTTCTGTTTTAAATAATAATCACACCTTGACTTTCACAAATTTATTTGTGAGTTTACCATCAATAGTTAAAGGGATATTTTTTATCTTTATTTCTTGGGCTAAAATTACAAATAATGTGCCTAGATAAGAAAATGTAAATAAAAATAAAAACAGTTGAGTCATAACTGTATAAAATATAAACAGTATGTTCAAAAAGTATGAGGATATTCTCAAAAGTAAGGTCTCCAAAGCACTGGGAATGCAGGGAGACTGTTCGTGCAGCTATTGGCAACATTGTTGTATTTGTTGTGCATGCATCTTCCCCTACCCCCACCTTGCTTCCATGCTTAGTCTTGGCTTTGCAGTTGTTTCTGATGGAACTCCTAACTGACGCTAACGCCAAGTTTAAACTTTGCACAGTTATTCAGTTTTAGAATTCAAAAGGCATTAAACTGATTGAAATTCATCACAAATTAACAAGTGTATGGTGAGTTGTGCATGGATGTCAAAAACGTCTGCAAGTTGTGTAGGGACTTTGCAACAACGATGAGGTTCAACACTTCCTCAACAACATGGTGGCAAGCTGGAATGACATGGGCATACAAAAACTGCCACAGCGCCTACAAAAATGCATTCAACTAAAATGGGGATTAGGTAGAAAATAGGTACATGTTCAAACTTTAAAATGATGAAAACATAAACGTTTCTGTGATTTCTTAATATTTTGGATTATTTGGAATTATCCGTTGTATCTAAAATAAATCTGTATTTTCCAGGCAGAAATAAATAATCTATATATCAATATAAATAAGGGTAGAGTGTGATACTAAATTATAGAATTTTTTTTTATTTTATCCTATTTTTATTTTGAAAACTTTAAAATAAATAAGATACATAGAAATTAACAATAAAAGATAAAAGAATTTAAAATCTCTAATAAAAACACATCAAATATGTAAATATAGTAGAATGAATTATTTACATTGAAAAATTGTAAACACATGTGTGACATTGTGTAGTTATGCTGTCTTAATTTTATTCATCATTCTTTACAATTAGTGATCTATTTCACTAATTAGGACTGAGCCTATTTTAGTAGTGACCACCCCAAGTGGAGTTTAACAGGTTTGAATTCAGAGTTTTCCTTCTCCTAGACTGGTTGCCTAACTAAGGTTAAAGAGCCCAGTCAGCTTACTATTTAACCATAGCTGGAGGGAGAGTAGTTGGATTCATACCTTTCCCAAGTGTATTAGTGCTATGTGAACTGTAGCTTCATCCAGGATTTGAATTTGGATCAATGAGTCCATTTCTTATGACTCTATTACACCATGTGCCTTAACAAAAACTAGAATATTCAAATTAAATTTAATTCTTTAATGCCTAAATGAGATTTATATTCTTGCATGTTTGGTTTAAGGTTTGTAAGGTGTTTGTAGTCCTACATAAGGCATTTTTAGGGATAAATATAACAAGGCAAATAACATGATTTTATTGTGATCATTATTCTTTAAAGAAATAGGATTGAAATAGTATTTTTAAGTTTTTAGTATCTATGTGAGTTTTAGTAATAGTTATATGCTATGTGAGTTTTAGTAATAGTTATATGCTATGTGAGTTTTAGTAATAGTTATATGCTATTGAGTTTTAGTAATAGTTATATGCTTTGGTGAATTATTTATGCTAATTTTATGGTGTTTATTCTCATTTTAAGGCTTATTTAGAAAAATGATTGCATCATGGCTTTTGGAATCAATTAAGGATGTAGGTGCAGAGTGTAACTTTAATTCTACTCAAAAAATTGATGAATCTTTTAAATGAAAACTCTGCTATGAAAATTCTTTATTTTTTAACTTCTCTATTTTTTCTTTATTTTTTCTCTAGAGGATGAACCTGATCTCTCCAATCGTCTTCGGGGTTTAAATTTAGGTGAGATTTTTTTATATCTTTGCCTGTCTTAACATCTAGAATCCCTGTGAATTATTATTTCCTATAATGCAGATTTACATGGATTTTAAACCGGGCTGTGGAGTTGGAATCAGAAGTAATTAAAGGGTCACTGGAGTTGGTAAAATTATACTGACCCCCAAGTCCAACTCCAGAAAGAAATTCATCTCAACTTCTTTTTGAAAGTCATTCTTATTTTTTGTAGTTATTTTGTATTTGCAAAACTATTTATGTAAAAAAAAACAAAAAAACTTGCATTATACAATTTTTTATTTTTGTTATGTCTTTTACATCCTGTAAAAGATTATATTTCAACTTCTGTTATAAAGTAGTTTTATTTTTGTTCTGTACTTATTTCTTATTTGCAAAGATGTATGTAACAAGTCTTACATTATAGCATTTTTATTTCTTCTATATCCTTTCAAAGATTTTATCTTTAACAATTGTTTAACAATTCTGTTAGAAGATATTAAAGAATTAATAGGTTCATACCAAAGCCACAATATCTTTATTCTTTGATATAAACCAGTTATAATGATATTGGCCTACTCAAGTTAGGAGTGTATGCATAGGTTTTATGAAATTTGTATGACATAATCACTTAATTAAACAAAGATTGGAGTCGGAATTGCCAAAAATGGAGAAGTTGAAGTCGAAGTTTTTTTTTGTTTTAAAAAAAAAATTAAACTGCACAAAAATGACCAGCAAAAAGAAAAAGCAATCAAAAGAGTTAACTAGGCTAATTTGTAAAAAGAGCTCAATACACTAGAGCATAAATATAGAAAACCTAAATCATCAAACACTACCAACCTGAAGGATCTTCAGGATAATACTGACTCTCTTTCTCTCTGTTATATATATATATATCTATATCTATATCTATATATATATATATATATATAATATATATATATATATATATATATATATCTTCATAATCATTTTCAGAATCTACAATGCGTTACATATTTCTAATAATTATGAAAAGATTTTTTACTGAAATGTGCAATTTGAATTGTCTCCCTTACATAGCTACAAAAACTTTTTATTAGCAAAGTTAAGGAAGAAGGCACTCAATACGCTATATTCTTATTTCTTGAATATTTTATCTGTTAGGAGAAACATTCTATATCACAGCCATTTGCCTCTAACACCTAAGTTTTTATTCATTCATAATTTTATTGTAGAGATATTTACTTGGTTTTTATTTTTATTTATTGCTGAAATTATTCTAAGAATATAAAACTTATAAGTAAAAAAATTAAAGTTAGCAGAGTGGCTTATTTTCGATATCAACTGAACAACATGGGAGTCTATCCCCTTTTCACTAACGCTAGATCAGGAAGATTGTTTTTTGCATCTGAGGTAGAGTGCCACATCTACCATCAGCTTCCCACTTCACCACACAGATCTAAACCATGCTACTCATGTGCTGAGTTGGTGAAGGTCAGTATTGAAATCTGAACCATGTGGTTCTAAGGCCGATGCTCTACCGACTGAGATCAAGAATTTAAAACTACTTATTGGTCTAAATTTTTCAGATGAGGCTTGATATGTATTAAAAAAAAAAATTTTTATTGTTCTCATCTTTATCATGATATGTAAAAACACAAATGCTTTGAATTTCCATGAAATTCCAATAAACAATTTTTTTTTTATTGATTGTGACACTTCTTGGATTGATGGGCATACAAAAACAATGATTATTTTGTAAGAAGTAAAAAAAGATAAAATAGAAAGAAAAGAAGATAAGAAAGAAAGAAAGAAAGAAAGAAAACAATGTTAGAAAATAAATAAATAAAGACTGAAAGAAAGAAAGAAAAATGAAAAAATGAAAATAAAGAAAGAAAGAAGATAAGAAGATAAACAGAGAAAAAGAAAGAAAGAAAGAAAACAATGTTAGAAAATAAAGAAGAAAAAAAGAAAAAAGAAACAAACAAACACAGAAAGAGAGAAAGAAAGAGGATAAGAAGATAAACAGAAAAAATAAGTAAAGAAAGAAAGAAACAAACACAGCAAGAAAGAAAGAAAGAAAGAAGATAAGAAGATAAACAGAAAAAAAATAAAGAAACAAATTATTTGAATGGGATCTTTATGGGTTCTTCAGCACCTTGTTTGTTCACCGGTTGGACTGTTCTGTTTGATTGTTGCTGTGCTCGGGTGGACAAGGGACACCTGGAGAAGACAGGAGAGTACAATGGCCTAAGTATATCTCAATAAAGAAGAGGACAACAGTCTGAAAAATCAAAATAATTTAAAACTACTTGTTGACCTAGCATAGTACCCATCATAAATGACAGGATTATTTGTATATGGATTTGCTCTTTAGCTTGTCTGGGGATTAAAGATTGTGGTTATTAGATGCAAGAGCATCAATCAACTGAAATCCTTTCAAATTAATCAAGTAAACAGAAAAAAAGAAGTAAATTATGAGAAGTGGAAGAAGAAAACAAAATGAATAAATTGGAAAGAAAGAGAAATTCTAAAAGAAAGAATATAAAGTGATACAAAGAAGAAAGAATTTATATAAACAAAAGAAAGAGGAACAAAAAGTGATAAGACAAATAGGAAGATTTCTTTTATTTTTTTTTATTGGTCTCAACTACTTTTGACCTTTGAGAAAAAGAATTTTTAGAAAGTTTTGAAAAAAGTTTTTAAAGGAATTTATATGCACTCAGAGAAGACAAAAATGCATTGGTGATTAGCATATCCATTTTTTGGATGAAATCATATATATATATATATATATATATATAATATGTGTGTTGTGTGGGATTCTTATAAAACTTATGTAATTAAATTGGTAATTTTCACCTTTAGTTGTCAAAATTCCTAGCTTAAAATTGTGTGTGCGCATTATCTGAAATGAAATTAATTGTTATTAAGAACACATTTTATGATATTTTTGCATTAAAGCATGCAGTTGTATTGTTTTTGAAAAAGTTTTGCACGGAGACTTTCAAAATAGCTACCGGCTTGTTTCAAAGTGAAAGTCAAGGGAGGTTACTCTAGTTCCCTTATTTGTTAGGAATTTAGCCAACTAAAGGTGAAAATTACCATTAAATTTGCATCTAACCAAGAACTGGATAACATTTTTTCTCAAGTGGATATTTTTATGTAATTTGGGCAGATATATAAAAAAAAAGCATTTTATATATTTGAGACAAAATGCCAACATTGAGTTTTCAGTTATTATTCTTTACTGTCTACGAAACCATTGAGACCATTTGTTTTTTATACAATGCTTTGATGAGTGTTTTAACAAGTTCTTTTCAATATAATCGGTTTGAACTAGCAGTAAAAACTTATTGAGTAAAACACAAAATTGGGCCTCAGTTGTGTCTCAGACTGTTAGTAATTGATTGAGATATTTCCCTGAATTAATTTTTAGTATTCATCATTTTCAGATTCTGATACAGATAAAATTTGGGAAAAACTAACCAAATCAGAAAAAGAGGATTTTCAGAAGATGATATCACATGGTCAACTTGGTGGCCTCATTGAAATTTGGACTCCTTGGTGGAATTATAAAGTTTGTATGAAATATTCTCATTCACGTTTTTGTTTTTCTCATTAGGAACAGATGAGTTTGCTCTTGCACAGACATGTCCAAAGTCTGACCAATGGGCCAATTTTGACTTGCAGTATGATTTCTTATGGCCATAGGTTTGGTCTTATATTATTTATGGCCTGCTAGAGCAGTGTCAAACAGGGCATGGTGCTAATTCGCCACAAGTGATTTAGACCAGAATGCGTAAAATTGCCAGACAAGATGAAAACTTCACTCTTTTTGCTTTCTTTACATTTGATTTGTAAATATAAACTATGTTTTATGGAGATTTTCACTTCCAATAAATTTAATAATTTTAGCAAAATCTTTTTGGTGAGTGTTTACGATGGACTCCTAGTAAATCTGAGATTTCCAAAATTTCACCTCCTTGGATTTGCTAGCAGAGAATCCTACCAACTACAATGTTTTTCTGAAACAGTTTTGAATTCATTTAATTTTTCAATGTGGTTTATTTTCTGATTTTCCCCATTACAGTTCATAGGATGTTGTCTTGGGTACAATAACAAAACTGCATTTGGTATTGAGGCTCCAATTCTGGAGTACTACTTCATTCCCATTATTTCCAGATCCACTCTGACCTGGATTGGTTATACTTATCAGGGTCCATCATCTTAAGGTTAAATAGGTGTGATTTAAAATTATCAATATTGGATAGGAATGCTTGAAACCATATAACTGTGTGCAAGCAAATAATTAAATTGGAATAGTCACTTGAAATGATATAATCATTTGAATTATTAGTTTTAGAAAGGAATATTAGGTATCAAAAATGTTCCCCAATGCTTTGTTAAAATCTGAGAGGGGGTTTAACTCCCCCACTGATCCCCAACTTGTATGCCCTGAGTACTGTGTTAAATGGTGTTAAAGAATGGCTCCTGACCTGATATATTATTGGCATTCATAGGATCATTTATCCCTGGAAGGCAAGGTGAGAGTGAGGTCAAGCGCCGTCACTCACTCTCAAGGCCATCAGCTGCACTAATCGCCATTATGATTTCTACACTATTGTCATAAATAATAGGTATCTAATAATTATGTAACAGTACTCCACACTTCCCAGAGGTCCAGAATTGGAACCTCACCACTAGATGAAGTTTAGCGTCATGCCCAGGACACCAAATATTAAAGGAATTATAAATATAATTTTAGGTTTGATTTGGTTTCTTTGCTTAATGGCAAATAAACCTTCATGGTTTAATAATGCCAAAGTTATTCTTGTAGAATAATAGTGGTACTATTTAACTCATAGCTGGAGGGATGAGGGGGTTCATACCTTTCCCAAGGGTATTAGATTTCAAGAGTAATACATATTACTCTTGAAATCTAATACCCTTGGGAAAGGTATGAACCCCACTCATCCTCCAGCTATGAGTTAAATAGTACCACTATTATTCTACAAGAATAACTTTGGCATTATTAAACCATGAAGGTTTATTTGCCATTAAGCAAAGAAACCAAATCAAACCTAAAATTATATTTATAATTCCTTTAATATTTGGTGTCCTGGGCATGACGCTAAACTTCATCTAGTGGTGAGGTTCCAATTCTGGACCTCTGGGAAGTGTGGAGTACTGTTACATAATTATTAGATACCTATTATTTATGACAATAGTGTAGAAATCATAATGGCGATTAGTGCAGCTGATGGCCTTGAGAGTGAGTGACGGCGCTTGACCTCACTCTCACCTTGCCTTCCAGGGATAAATCGTGAGAACCGGAAGGCATGGAAGACCCTGTCTTCTGGTTTAAGGATAGTAAGTTTAAGTCAGTTAGTAGTTAGAAGCCGAGCTCGTGGGATGTGAGCAGATGTCTGGTTTGGGGATTTACAAATAAAGTAACATCAAAGTGAATCGAAGTCTTGTGTTTATTACCTAAAAACTAACAATGACACAGGGCTTCTGATAATGAGAAATCCCCATAGAAGACCAGACCTGAAGTCCCCAAGAAAGTCCAGACCTTAGAAGATTCCAGACCAAGATGATAGAAGATAGAACCAGAGCCGGCCAGAAGAAAATACAACCAGAAGTAAGAAGTAAGAAAAGGGTATACAACAGTACACCTTCATTGCCATTATTCCCAGGTCCACTCAGAACTGGAGTGGTAGTACCTATGGATTAAATAGATTAAAAAATGAGTTTTAAAAAATGTGTTTAAAAAAATAAAAATATTGAATACCTAACAAGAATGAATAAAAGAAAAAAACGTCTTTGGCCTAAAATAAACCAACAAGGGTTGACATGCTGTAAAATGTAACCAACCAAATAAACATTGTTTAATATTCACTTTGCAGCACAAAGAATAGATTTGCCAACTTAGATTCAAATGTGTCATTAAATTTCTTAGTTAAGTTTGCTTGGCATAGAATAGGAACGTAGAAATATTTTTGTAAATCCTTCAATTCTTTATTTATTTTATTTTTCAGGACAGCAGAAAAGTGAAAGATGTTAAAGAGGAAGAGAAAGAGAAAGTTTCTCAAAGGCCACCAATAAAAGAAAATATTCTCGGTGTGTCTGAACTTCTCCGTGTAAGTTTTTCTCTCTAATTCTTCTTTTGAACTCTTTCAATATTGAATAGATGGAAGTCTCATGTGGCTTAATTCTTGATCAATTGATTTAAAATAATGAACACTGCATGTCATTTTTTTCTCTATCTACATATTAGGGAGTGGGGTGGAGCCAAGAATGTGACCTGATATGTAAATTAGCACAGAAAAGTTGTTAGCAAAAATACATTAGATGAGAATGGAAAAGTTTAAAGATAAATCATCATTGCCACATAGCTTTGTTTTATTCATAGCTTTGTTGTAACTGATACAGTATCCCCCCGCTATTCACGGGGGTTACGTTCCTTCCCCTCTCACGAATCCTGAAAATCCGCAAATTATTGATGCAGTTTTAAAACGCCTATGTATGATATTATATACGCTAAAATATGCTTCCCAAACACATTCTAAAGACAGTCTTACTCATTAATGCAGTAATAATGTAGTAATATGTAGTAATGATAAATTAAAAACTAATAATGTAGTATAATAATAGTATAATGATAATTTTTATTTTATTTACTGACATTGTTATTTTAAAATTATTTACCAGTTTGGGGGAATGTGAGCGTTTTTCTGCTAAAAAAATGGCCTAAGAAATTCACGAAATTGCCGAAATTATGAAAAAAACAAACTTTGAGAGCAAAATCCGCGAGTATGTTGGGGCCGCAAACGGTGAACCGCGAATGGGAGAGGGTATACTATATATTCATATCTGTTACTTCATATAAAGGAGGAGGAGCTTTCAAAGTACTTTTGACTAACAAGAAGGAAGCCCCTTTAATTTGAATTCAGTTTTCCTTCTTGACTGATTGTCATACCAAAGTTAAAGAGCCCAATCTGCCTTATTATTTACCCATAGCTGGAGAGAAAATAGTTGGATTTGTACTTTTCTTGAGAGTATTAGCGCTATGTTAGATGCAAACAGCCATGTCCAGAATTTGAACTCCTCTCACCATGTCCTACAATGGTAAACATTACACCACATGACTCCATCTATCTTTGTTAACACTGGAGAGACTAGCAAAATACTGCACAAAATGGAGGTTTTCTGTGGACTGATATGTGTGAGGAATCTTTATAAGTTTATGCAGATAAGAATAGATAATGATGATGATTTTTATTTTTTTTATTTTTTTGGTAATCTTTTAAAAGTAAAAGTTTTTTTTCTGGTAATCTTTTAAAAGTAAAATTTTTTTTTTTCTGGTAATCTTTTAAAAGTATAATTAATCAACTTTAACATAAATTTTTAAATTATTGGAAGCACCTTTTTTTTGTATTGTTTTTCATTAGCATTGATGATTATATTCAATACTTTCCTTCTTTTTTTTTTTTTTGTTCCTTCTTTACAGAACCGTCAACCATCAGCAAATATAAAATACACAGTGATCAGTGTTCTTTATGCTTATGCCTATATATGTCGCCTTCATAATGGTGATCATCTCAGCACACCAGCCGATAGTGCTAAGGTAGGAAAATAAACTTCTATTTTTATACTAATAAACACTAAACAACAGAACAGTTTCATTACTTCTCCTAATGGTAACCTATAAATTAGACATTTGTTAATCATACGTCCATTTTATAATCAAAGGTAGGAAAATTAATTTCAGTTCTATACAATTTTTTTTATTACTCTAATGGTGTCCTATCTATTAGACAATTGGTATTCATAATGTCCATTTTATAATTTAACTAATTTCTTTGTGTTATAAACCATCAACCTATAAGAAAGCAAATTACTCAGTGTTGTCTGGAGATTATCAAAAGAATGCAAGTTGAAAATTGATGACCCAAATGATAATCTTTGTCTAGTGTGTATGTGATAATGTCTTTCTGACATTATTGTTGATATTTTGTTATTATTGTATTGTCTTTTATTTCTTTCTTCCTTTTACATTCACTTCCTTTTTATTTTGTACTAGAAGTGGCTACCCAGTGTTGCCTGGGTAGAGGGTAGGGGAAAAAAACCTGGTGTATTGATTTGTTTACTTTTGAGATTTACAAATGCTGGGCATTTTTATGTAGAATTTTAATGCTATTTCTATGTATATTTTATTTTTTAAATATCTGTGAATATCAATCAAATTTTCATAATTTTTCCACAAAAAGCAAGAACCGTTGATATTTAATGTGTATATATATTTACTTTATCCTTAATTATTTTATTTTCATAGTTTCATTCGAACATATAGACACACGTACATACACACCAACTGGCCTTTATATATGTATAGATTTATATTTATCTTCTCTCTCTTTCTCAATCATTTTAATTATTGATTGGAAATAATTATTAGGTGTTTACAAAAGTTACCAACAACTTTGATTTTTTTTTTTTTTTTTTTTTTTTTTTTTTGACTAGAAACTGAATACACAGTAGGGAACAGGTTTTTAAGTAAAAAAAAAAACAAACACTGAAAATTTTGCACACATCTAATATTTGAATTAATCTAGAAGGAGGACACCTGATTTTAAATTGCCCTGTTGTCAGGGCTTAGAATAAGCTGATTGTATTCCCTAAAGAGGGGTAACCCCCCCCCCCAAGGGGTGTCCTAGGTATGACAATAAACTGCATCTGTTGGTGAAGCTCAATTTCTGGAGCTCTGGGTGTTTGGAGTATCCCTTCATTGCCATTACTTCCAGGTCCACTTTGACCCAGATTGGTAGTACTTGTTAGGGTCCCATCTATGGGTCAAATAAATCTGTTTAAAGATTATTTGTATTCAATAGGACTGTGGGACAAAAAAATCCCTTAAGAACAACTATACTTAAAATGTAAATAGAAACATACAATGAACATAAAAGACAAGTTGACATGCCATTAAAATCAATCTGATTTTAAACCCTTTTGGCAAGATATCATGATCTAAAGTTGCATACATACATACACATACACACACATACACACACACACACACACACACACACACACACACATATACATATATATATATATATATATATATATATATATATATAAGGATGGTAAAATGCCACTATGCCTATATTCCATGCTATGGTGCCTTTAAAAAACTAACCATGTCCTCTGCAATTTTTGCCTTCAACTTAAAAACAGAATATTCATTATTTTTTTATTTAAAGGAAAAAAGAGAAAATAAAAAAAATTAACTCATTTTATCATCAGCAAAAACTTTTCAAATAATGTTGTAATTGATTTCTTTTTTAAAAATGTTCCACTGCAATTTATCATTGTTAATAAAGTAAGTCGGTGGCAGCCAATCAGCGAGGGAGTGTATCCCATTTCACTAGCACTAGACTAAGGAGATTGTTTTTGTGTCTGAAGTGGAGCGCCACACCTACCATTAGCTCCTTAATTTACCACACAGATCCCTGTGTTATTCATACGCTGAGTTGGTGAGGGCCGGTATCTAACTAAGAACCTTGTGGTTTCTAGCCAAACGCTCTACCGACTGAGCTAACTGGCCCCTTCATTGTTAATAATTCTAGTCAATAATTAATTTTGCAAATTCAAAAGAAAATTACTGTGGTGCCTTTAGTCATTGCTGTGGTGTCCTCATTTTCAAGGGGTCCACCATGGCTATATATATATTATAGGTGTGTGTGTGTATAATATGTTAAGAAAAAGGCTGATGGGAAAGGGGTGAAAATCCTTACCTGAACCAGAATGTGAAAGTTAATAAAGATTTCATTGCAAGTAAACTTCTGACTTCTTCTTTTCTCACAGGTCCTTCTAGAATTATGTGATGTCCTGAGGACAACACAAACTCACAATTCTGTGAGTGAAGCAATCCATTCTTGTCTTCATAAGACTGATGAGGTAAGAATCAACCAATCACTGTTTTTGTTACCCTTTTCAAAAATTACAGAAAAATATTGTCTTATTTTCACTGTGTTAAGAAGAGAAAATTATTGTCACAAAGTTAATTTATATTTGTATGTATTTACCCAACCCCTCCACCATTGTCAGAATTTTAAAGTGGAGTAAAGCTGGTTTAAATTCAGTGTTTTCCTTCAATGATTGACAATGATTTATCTAAAAATGAAATATGCTATTGATAATAATCAAAAGATATAAAAGTTATTTTAAAAAATTGTGAAAAAAAAAAACAATAACAGGAAATATGGAGCCCAGAGGGATCAAAAGCAGACACAAGGGATGAATGTATATATAATTATCCTACTCATCCATATGAGTAGGATGTGACACAAGGTCAGTTTCTTGAGTGGAGTTTAAGAGATTTGAATTCAGTATTTTAATTCTACTAGACTGGTTGCCTACAAGGTTAAAGATCTGCCTTACTATTTGCCTATAGCTGGAGGAAGAGAAGGTGGATGCATACCTTTCTCAATGGTATTAGCGCTATGTGAAATGCAAACAGTCTCACCCAGGATTTGACTCATCTTACCATGTCCATTTCATGGGACGATAACCATTGCACCACATACTGCCAGGGATGAGTGTACAGATTTGTTTTGAACTTCTGCAAATGGTTTTCATTTATCAGTTGGTAGAGCAGGTTTCTCTGAGGCAAAAGAGGATGTGGGGTTAATTTTCCCTGAAAGCTTATCTGGACCATATTACCTTTAGGCACCCCTTTTTGATCTCGATTAAGAAAGGACATGTTTTTCATTTACACTGTCAATATCTGGTGTTGTTAGGGTTAGGTTAGGGTTAAGGGTTAGTTTTATAATTAAAAAAAAAATCTAGAAATCGTCTGTTAAAACAACCGGATATTGACGGTGTAAATGAAAAACATGTCCTTTCTTAATCGAGATCAAAAAGGGGTGCCTAAATGTCATATGGTCCGCTTATCCTTTATTATTAAATCTGTGCTATCTTGAGTGAGTGACTGGTTTAGCTCGGTTGGTAGAGCATCCACCTCAGAACCACAAACTTCTGAGTTCGATACTAGCCCTCACCAACTCGGTGCATGAGTAGCACAGCTTGGATCTGTGCGGTAAAGGGAGGGAGCTAATAGTCGATGTAGCACTTCACCTCAGACACAAAAACTATCAACCTGGTCTAGCACTAGTGAAAGAGGATAGACTCCTGCACTGTCTAGCTCATACCGACAATAAACCACTCCGCCTACTTTACTTACTAGTACCTACCTAAATGTGTCATGACCTGTCATCACTTCAGATAAATTATGGACTATATCATTGTAATTGTGAGGAAAGAAAAATAAGAAAAAGAATGTGTTATATGTCTGAGGAAAAAAGAAAGCAAATATAGAAAGAAAGGTGAGAGATAGAAAGTGATGGCACTTATTATCTGTTTCAATGAAATAGAAAAAAGCAGAAAAGAAAGAAAAAAAAAAGAGAAAGAATTTTGCCAAAGATTATTATTCTTTTTACATATTGAACTATTTCGCAATAACTCTATAAACATATAAGTAAACATATAAAATATTGGGACCACATGGCCTTTAGGTACCCCTTTTTGATCTCAATTAAGAAAGGACATGTTTTTCATTTATACCGTCAATATCCAGTTGTTTTAACAGACAATTTTTAGATTTAAAAAAAAAAATGATAAAACTAACCCCTAACCCTAACCCCTAACAAACGACCAGATATTGACGGTGTAAATGAAAAACATGTCCTTTCCTAATCGAGATCAAAAAGGGGTGCCTAAAGGTAATATGGTCCAAATATTGTAATAGTCAGATAATCATACTGTGCAATATCTATAGTTCCTGCTAGTTAAAAATTAAAAGATGAAAAACAAAATATTTGTTTATCAATAATTTCAATTCTTATTTTCTTTTATGACAGGAACCTTGTGCCCCACAAATTTCCCAAAAATTCAAATTATCTCTCATTAAAGACGTTATCAGCATTATTGAAGGTCCTAACTCGACTCCATCAGTTGACTATGTCATGGCTGCCTTCTCTGATTTGCTCAGATTATGGCAGAAAACAATACATGGAATATCTAAAGGTAAGAAAATGGTTTATTCATAAATTCTTTTTTCGTATTACTCAAACACTTATTAAGTCCAAATACAGTATGTAATACAAGGTATCCAGCAAATATTGATCTCACTATTCAGTGGATCTGTGGCAGACCGGAAGTTCTTACTTCAACAAACAAAAATCAAATGACAAAAATAAATAGTTTGCGCATGGAATTGCGCACCTTAGTAAAAAGAAAATTAAAATAAAAATTTGTACAATTTCAACCAATAAGAGACATTTGCGCCTAAAAGGAAATTTATCAAATAGACCCTTTTGGAGCCTATTCGAATGCTATTTAAAGCCAACTTTTTCATATTCCAACCAGAAAGATCTAACTTGCCTAAGAGAATTCACGTCACCCTTTTTAAGAACATTTCGCATACATGCTGAAGGTATGAACTATCTCTCTCTCTAAATAACCTACGCTTTCGGAGATAAACATTAGATTCATTCAACTTATGCCTGACTGCTGTTGTGTTGACTTTAAACTTCCACCTTTTTTTTTCTCCTTAGAGATTTATAACATCTCTGCTTATATTTTACGTTGAACTTTTCAAAAAGCACCTTTTTACAGAACTTTGCCAAGTATTCTGTATTACCTTTTGTAAACTTCATGTTAATACATTGTTGTTTGTTTTAATTGTGAGTTCTTGTCTTTTATGCCATGTGCTTATATAGATATATTCTTATTGTGTGATGTGTACTTTGACTAAATAACCTACAAAGTTTTGAAAACCCTAACCACTATAAATTAGTTACCCCTAAAACACCACCCTCTATAGATCTATGAGACCAGCTTGCTAACCTTTACACCATGGTGGGACACTACTGGTACTGATAAGTTATCATAGGTGGTTAACTTAGTAGTATCAGTACAGATGTGCTTTTCAAATAGTTTATTGTAATCATAGATATGTTTACTGAAGCCTCTAATCCAGGAGAGTTAACCCTTATTCTATTATTGAGACGCAGGAACTTTCTGGAATTCTGCACATTTTATATGGCATAGTATACTCATTTTTATTTTTACTGGCCAATGCAAAGAAGTTGCAAGAACTGATTTGCATATGATTAGTGTGTTATATCATTCCTAGCATTTGAAATGTGCAATCTTTTCTTGGAGTAAATTCTTGATTTTGGAAAATGTACACAGTGGACCAAATCCAGAGAGTTGGAATACTGAGAGACAATTTTTATAGATCACCATACACATTCCCTCATCATCCATTTCCTATGATGATATTTATTACACTACGCACCTCCCAACTAAATTGATTTAGGTTATACCTCTCGCTGGTCCTGTAACCTGGTTTGGTTGTGGGGGCACTATTCATATAACATGTTTTAGATAGGAATAGCATGACAGAGCCCATCCCTCTCCGAGTTTACAACTGATTTGAATTCAAAGTTTTCCTTCTAGACTGGTTGCCATACCAATCTTAAAGAGCCTAGTCTACCCTACTATTTACCCATAGCTGGAGGGAGAATAGTTTCAGTTTTGCTTGTATATTTGAAGAAACAGACCATATTACCTTTAGGCACCCCTTTTTGATCTCGATTAAGAAAGGACATGTTTTTCATTTACACCGTCAATATCCAGTTGTTTGTTAGGGTTAGGGGTTAGTTTTATAATTTAAAAAAAGAAATCTAAAAATCGTCTGTTAAAACAACCGGATATTGACGGTGTAAATGAAAAACATGTCCTTTTTTAATCGAGATCAAAAGGGGGTGCCTAAAGGTCTTATGGTAAAAAAAAACTATTAAAATCTTAATCTTTTTCCATTTGTCAACATAAAACATTTCTTATCTTTTATTATAATGATCTGATTTTTGTATTTCTATAACACAACAAAAAATCAGTGCAAGATTTTTGTAATTGCAATAGTGTTAAATGTTCTAGAGAATAATGCAATTTCCTGTCAAATTTGTAACTTAATCATGGTATCGGGGATATGTGTGTGTGTGCATATCAAGATAATTCACTTTTTGTATACCTAAATGTCTGGCCAAGGGAGATAACTGTAAATATAGATTTTTCAATTAAAAATGTTGATTTCGGTAGCTTTGGATTCTCCAAGTGTTAGACAAAAAAGTCTTCTAAAAGTTTTAAAAGTTTACAATCTAATAACTTGGAGTTCAATAAAATTCTAATTTAATTAAAATGTCCCCAAGAATAACCTGCCCTGTTGGTTGTGGCTGTAGAATGCAACGACTGCACCTCCTACAGTGGGGTAAAATTCTGTAGTGTATTGGCTAACATGCTGAGCTATGACATCATAATAATCAAATCTGAACTTCAGTCATGCTATTACATTCACTTTCGTATGAATACCCTTGGGAAAGGTATAACACCTCTCATACCCTCCAGCTATGTGTTAAATAATACCACTACTGTTCTTCTACAAGGATAGCTTTGGTATTAAATAACCCATGAATGTTGATATGGCAGTAAACAAAGAAACCAAACCAAAACTGACAAATTGGCTGAATTGAGGAAAGTTTCCTGAATGCTAAACAAAAATTATTTTTATTTTTCGGACTGTTGTCCTCATCTTTATTGTGGTATATAAGTAAAGTAAAGTCGTCGGGGCGGCCTAATGTCGGTACCAGCCAATCAGCGAGGGAGTCTATCCCCTTTTCACTAGCGCTAGACCAAGGAGATTGTTTTTGCATCTGAGATGGAGCGCCACACCTACCATCAGCTCCTTACTTTACCGCACAGATCCCTGTGCTACTCATACGCTGAGTTTGCGTGGGCCGGTATCGAACTAAGAACCTTGCGGTTTCGGCCATTTTACCCTCTGGCCTTTTTTAGGTGTTCCTTATCTATCTGAGTGTAGCAATTTTTCAATTTGGGAAATCATTTTAAATCGTTTGACTGTTGAGCAAACAAGGCGTTGAAGAACATATGAAGATTTCATCCAAATAATGACTTCATTGTTTTTTTTGCACACCCATCAATCAGAGAAAAAAACTCATTTTAAAATATTCAGACAAATAACAAAAATTAGTCTCAGAAAAAATGTTTTCTATTTATTTATTTTAGACACGTTCCATCTGGTTGTTAGGTGTTCTGAAAAAACTAACATCAAATGTATATTGTAACAATTTTGCTCAACAAGCTAATTATAAATTTGTCATATAGTACCTAAATAATGAGAATGGAATTGTTTCTTTTTCCTATTGATAATGTCAGATGAAACCTTGGAAGAGAGAAACAAGAACTTGTTGATTCAACCTTGAAATTGCTAATTACTCTATTCACCTTGCTTAGTAAACCTTTTCCCTATCCTTAATACTCATTGTGTTTCTCCTATTATTTCTCTTTTAACTCTGTTACTCAAGTTACAACAAAAGTCATTATTGCTTCTCAGTTTGATATAAAATTTATTTTCTACTTTAAGAATTTTACAAATTTGACATTTTTAATTAAATCTGGGGACCATATGAACTTTAGGCACCCCTTTTTGATCTCGATTAAGAAAGGACATGTTTTTCATTTACACCGTCAATATCCGGTTGTTTTAACAGATGATTTTTAGATTTTTTAAAAAAAATTATAAAACTAACCCCTAACCCTAACTCTAACAAACAACCGGATATTGACGGTGTAAATGAAAAACATGTCCTTTCTTAATTGAGATCAAAAAGGGGTGCCTAATATGGTCCAAATCTGGAAAGATAGAACTGTAAAATTCTAATGGAGATCTACAAAATAATAAAATATATTTTAATGTTGCAACTTGTATAATTCATGTGTGTGTCTTTGCATCTTTTCTCTTCTTTAGATGTAAAGAAATCAAAGAACGAGAAATTGGTTTCCGCTTTAAAGACGAAAAAGAAGAATTTCTTTCGGATTGAAAAGAAAGTTGAGTTTCTTCTCAGCTGGTGTAAATCATGTGCAGCTGATTTACAAGGAAGTCTTGATGAATTAAATCTGGAATTTTGTAAGTAGAAAATAAAAAGTAAATTTAATTTTCATTTTGAATTTTATCGGGCACAAAACTCTGTTGGGTCTTTCAGCTGTATCTTTCCACTGTAAAGTAATACTCGCTCGTCTGTCGACTCAAAAACTTAAGTCCAACGGTTTTTCTCCACTGTAAAAGACAATTGCTCAAACACTTTGCTTTTATGTCTGTAAACATTTTTCATATACAAATAATAATGTCACCCAATCAAATGCGATCTAAAATAATCAGGAGGTTGCTCCGTGACTGGCTGTCTTTGTAGTCAAATGGATTAGAGTTCACGTCAGACTAGATGCCGCTGATATATGCCGCACATGACTCGTTGTCTCTTTGAACGATGAAGATGAGCTGACTCATTCGCCATGCCGGTCATTTATGCTACATAAATACTTTAAGAAAAAAATGCGTTTTATTTCCAAATTGATATTTCTTGAAATTAATATCTTATTACTTTTTACAGATTTTGATCTTTTGTGTTCCATCTGTATTAACTTTATGCTTTTATAGAAAATTAATATTTTCTGATAAAATAAAGTGAAAATTCTTCCAAGCTGTAAGCCATGTCAGTGCTACTGTATAGCTGCACCACTTAGACTCTAACGAAACACTTAGAGAAAAAGCTAGATGGGAATTACACAAGGATGCTGCATGCTGGGTAACAAATCAGCATCCCACAAAGAACAGCTGTATGGCCACTTGCCATCCTATCACATGTCCAAACAAGATATGCAGGACACTGTTGTTTTGTGGACACCTACACGTAGACACATCAGTATAGGCTGACCAGCAAAAACCTAGATCAATCAGCTCTGTGTGGATTCTGGATGCTGTGCAGAACACCTGCCAGGGGTAATGACCGATAGGGACTTGATGATAATATTGAATGTAATCTATGTAGTCTAATCTTCGAAATCTAAAAACAGGATTTCTTCATTAAACAATACTATCTCAGTCACATAATAGTTATTAGATATATATATATATATGAAGTATATATTCAAATGTAGCAACTATTATGGGACTGTTAGAGTTCCATTTATGGGTTAGTAGATCTGTCTAAAAATTATTCCTATTTGATTCAACTGCATGCAAAAAAAAAAAAAAACTCTTAAGAAACAACTACACAAAAATGTATATAACATAATTAAACATAAAATAACCCTAGATGGGTTGAAATGCTGTTAAAGTTAATCAATTCATTAAAAAACACTGCCTCGGTCTCATAATACTTGTTAGATTTTGTGTATGAAGTATATATTCAAATGTAGTAATTATTTGGTTTGGTTTTGCTTTGATTTACAGACCCTAACAGGTACTACCACTCCAGGTCAGAGTGGACCTGGGAGCAATGGTGATGAAGGGGTGCTCCACATTCCCCAAACCTCCAAAACTGGAACCTCACCATCAGATAGTTTAACGTCATTCCCAGGACGTAGTAATTATTAAGGGACAGTTTGTATTTGAATCAAGCCATTTAAATTAGACTTGTTCACAACCAAAGAAAATATGACTTACCTTGTGCCAAAGGCCAAACAGAATATAAATAGAATAATTAATTTTGATATTGAAGTCTACAGTGATGAAATAAGAAGTGTCTTTGAATTGGTTTACAGATCTTTTTAAAAAGATTTGGTTAAAAGGAGACAATAGAGCCAATCAGAATTTAAGACTTCCTTTAATATTTCCAAAATATACATGTATTGTTGGCATCCTTCCGTCTATTGAAGATGATGGTGTAGTGTCCACTTTTTTTTATTATCTGCAAATGCGTGAGTGGCTGAACAGACTAATTTTTGAATGGCAATCTCTGGTGCAGTAATTGCAAACAAACGGTGATGCTTGCTGGAGATGCTGCTGTTTCTCCTTCCTTATGACTCTCTTTTCTGCGGCGGCTTCTTCTTTCCTCTCTTTTTCACTCCTTTTCGTTCCTTGTTTGATGAGGAGGCGCCAGGTCGTACAGTCTTCTGCATAAGCCTCCCATGTGTTGATGTCAATGTGGCATGTCTTCATGTCTCTCTTGCAGACATCTTTAAAGTGCAAGCTGAGGAGACAAGAGATGGATTCATGCCTTTCCCAAGAGCATAAGTGCAAAGTGAAATACAAAATGCCTTAATATATAATTAACTTTTAATTCTATTCTTCTACTGTAATTCTATTGTCTTGGGGGGGAGGGGTCCTTGTGGCGTAGTTGCTAACCCGCTCGACTACAACACTGTAGTAAATGAGTTCAAACTCTGGTCACACAGTTACATTCACTTTTGGACTAATACCCTTGGGAAAGGTATGAACACACCTCAGCGACCATCTATGGGTTAAATAGCACAATTAATGTTCATTCACAAGGATGGATTTGGCATTAGATAACCCATGAAGGTTAATATGCCATTAAACAAAGAAACCAAACCAAAGCAAACAAATCCAAACCCAGCTATGGGTTTGAATAGTACCACTACTATTCTTTTATAAGGATCACTTTGACATTAAATAACCCATGAAGATTGATATGCCATTAAATAAAGAAACCAAACCACACCATCTATTGTCTTGTCTTGATATTCTCAATGCTTTCATTCTACCCATTTTTATTTTTTATTTTTCACAGGTGCTTTAAGTAGTGAGATGGCAAGCATTAACAACACAAAGCAGAAATTTGAAAAGATGTGGGGAGGAAAAAGACCAGCAAAATCGAAGGTTCTTATTGAAGAGCTAACTTAATTCATTATTTCTGGAGGGAATTGAATTTCTTTTTTGGTTATTTCTTTTTCTACAGTTCATATAAAAAAATTTTCTTAAAAATACTGCCTTTGTCCTTTTTTTTTTTTTTTTTTTTTTTTTTGCTTTTATATTTCAAACAGATGTATATTAGCTGTATATTAACTTTTTTGAATAATATAACCTTAAGAATCAAAGAAAGAAGGTTTCATCACTGTTCAAATGGTTTCTAGTATTGGGTTGTACCAAAATTATAGAGACTGAAGCTGTATTTACCAAGACAGAAATGAACAATAAAGGGAATGTAATTTTCTTCAAAATAGTGCCCTTGGCATTCACCACATTTATTCCAGTGAGTTTACTGTTGGTTGAAGCACCTTTTGTGACTTCTTTTTTGATATAGTGTGAAGCTGCACCATCACATTTTTTTGGTTATTTCCTATAACTCCAACCTAAAAAAACGGAGAACCACACTGATTGACTGATAAATTATTTATTGATCTACTAGGAAAAAAGAAGACGGGTTAGGGTTAGTTTAATGGGAAAATAATGGGTAGATTAATTAACAGATAAAATTCATTCAGAGTGGTTCCCCTTTTCAGGTTGGAGTTATAGGAAATAACCTTTTTTTTTTAATGTCCTCTATATCTTAAAATCTCTTGTCCATCAGATGAATTTATTAAAAATTCCTTGCTAAATATTTTCTCTGTAATTGTTATTTAGTAGCAAATGTCTGCCCCCAGCCATGGAACACAGGCCTGTTATAAGGATCATTATGCATTCAACATATTTACTCCAATGAGTTTACCATTGGTTGAAGCACCTTTGTAATTTCTTTTTTGATATGGTGTGAAGCTGCACCATTATATGTTTTTTAATGTCTTTTATATCATTAAAACCAATCAATCTTATGAGGTAAAGTCTTTAAAAGTCTCATCAACTTTTCATCAAATTTAATTTATCTTCCCACTGAAATATTTAACACTAACATATGAGATAGGAAAAAAAGTATCAAGGCTGAAACAATTTCAGAATTACATGGTATGGTAAAAAAGTATTAAAAAATTAAAAAGAAAAAAAAAAGCTGTATTTACCAAAACAAATGAACAATAAATAAAACATTAATTTCTTTTTCTTATTGTCAAGCCACATTGAAGGCACCGATTCCCGCTAGAGTGATGAGTCTGTTTAACAATTAGATGGGTGACCATTTAAGCTAACAGCAGGTACTGTAAGCAATCTGATATGAAAATTACTTCATTTGGCATTAGATGCGCTGAAAAGGGTTAATATACTGTAAAACAAAACAACCAACATTAATTTTCTTCAAGATAGTCCACTTGGCATTTAACACATTTATTTTGGTGAGTTTTATATAGATCAAAGAATCTCCTGAAACTTTTTCAGGACAGATTTTAGTTTGCGTGCCTCATATATTTTGTTTCTATTATTTTATTTTTTATTTTGTTTTATATTTAGAATAATCTGTGCATGCAAACGAAATTTGATCAAAACTCGTGTTGACAAATTACAGTAATAAATTTCATCCATACAAATATATACAAATATTATACAAATACAAATATGTATATATATTTTTCTTCCATATACCTGTCAGATTAATTTCCATATTTATCACTCATGTGTATATATATATATATATATATATATATATATATATATATATATCATAATACTACTAATAATAGTATTAGTAGTATTATTACTGCTCTATATTTTTAATATATTGAGCACTTTTGGATTATTTACTGATGCCACTGTAATGGAAAAGTTAAAGTGGCAATTGGATACTATATATGTTATATCACAATAAACAGATTAATTCTTTTTTTCATTTTTAAAAGCAATAAAACCCAAGAGAAAGAAATTGTTGGTTATCTAGCTGACTGGTTTTACTCCTCACTTAACAAGTTAAAGATCAAGAAGGTAAAATTCACTAATAACAAAAATATAAAATTATTTTAAATGAGGCAAATATATATAAAAATAATATTTTTCCAAATGAGGTGGAAAATTTCTTTATTTTTTGATGGTTCTCAACTAGTTTTGACCTTAGGTCATTGTCAGGAGAAAATTTCTTGTGAAAGAAATTGTTTTTAGAAAGTTTTTAAAAGTTTTCAGAATGTTTGACAAGCCACAAAAATTTGGACAGAAATGTATTAGAAGTGGCAAGTCCATCTGTTCAGTTATATATATATAGGTAATTCCATGTCAAATCATCCAGGCCATGTTACCCACCTCCTTCAATTTTTCTGAAATTTTGTTCAGGTGTGGATTATATTAAAGTTAGACAATCCCCAAAATTTGAGTTTCAATTCCAAGAATTGGTGGAGTTCTGTCGATTTTTAACTCTCCAAATTTGGTGGAGTTAGTGAAAAATGGCGATTATTTCTAATCTACTTTTGTCTGTAAAATAAGTTCTAGAGCTCATTAAAACGACCTAAAAAATATCACATTTTAACTCCATTCCAATCACTTACACTGTAATTATTCATTAACCTTTATATTAAAATTATTGAAAGGTTAAAATACTAATTAATTTTTATTGATATATTTTCCAACTTAATGACATTTAAAAACCGGCAGAAAACTTGCAAATTTAAAAATATTTTTAACATCTGTGAATGATTAAGTTGTTAATATAAAGTTCAACTCCTATTCACTGGTGTCCATAAGTTTATCAGTTCTGAAATGTAAACATTCTTTAAACATCCCCATTTATAGCCCAGCTCAGAATTAATAAATTTATTAAAAAAAATGTTTAATAACATTTATGTATTATTCATAGTCCCCATTTTCCTCTCTCTTTATATATATATGATTGATAAAAGAAAAACTTAAATATTGGTCAGGTTGGTGGTTATGAATTTATTTCAACTAAAAATCTCATTTTTGAGAACCCCAGTTTCTTTCCCATTCAAGTGGGAGAATGCATGAATGAAAAATAATTTGTTAACAGTGTACTTTAGTCTCTGGTTTTGCCCTTTAGGTCATTATATATATATATATATATATATATATATATAATATATATAGTCACAATGTTAGTATGGATTCCCATAACTCTATTGCCAACTATCCCTATTGATCAAAGCCTCTGACAGGTCTTCCACACAGCATCCAGAATCTGTACAGAGCTGATTCATACAGGTTTGTGCGCTGTTCAGCATGTCTTATTCATCTCACCAGGAATGTTTGTATAATACAAGGCAGGTGACTGTTTTCTTGTGAGATGCTGCTTCCAGGATTTATTCAAGGCAGCTCCCATGTAGCTTTTTCTCCAAACGCTTTGTTAGAGTCCATTTGGTGCTGCATACAGTAGCACTGATATGGCTATATATATATATATATATTATATATATATATATTTATTTAATTATAGTTTACAATACATTTATATATTATTGTAAACTATAATTAAATAAATACAGCTCTTACAGAAGTAATTGAGCACTTTATTATCATTTCTCCAATACTAACAAGGAATTAACTATATATATGTATATATATATATATATATATATATATATATATATATATATATATATATATATATATCTGGTAAGTCTAGTTCTCAGTGTGAATATATTTGTATATATGTATTTTATATATACCTATAATATTTATTTTTTTTGGATTATGTGGAATGCATGAGCTGTGAAATGAATTTAAGAAACTCAGTTGGTGTTTAAGTGTTAAGTTCCATTTTTTTCAGAAGTTCAAACTTCCCTTGTCACGGATAGGAGGTAAGTGGCTGTACTGATGCTTTTTTTTGTCAGGTACGGCTTCTAGTATTTTTTCAAGACAGCATACAGCATCCTTGTGTAGTTCTCATGGGTCTTTTTCTCCAAACATTTTGTTTTGATAATTTTTTTCTCTTACAAGATTTTTTCAACTTGGTTCAATTTTAGGACCATATGACCTTTAGGGACCCCTTTTTGATCTCGATTCAGATGGACATGTTTTTCATTTACAACGTCAATATCTGGTTGTTTGTTAACAGACAATTTTTAGTTTTTTTTTTTTTTTTTTAAATTATAAAAACTAACCCCGACCCCTAACCCCTAACAAACAACCGGATATTGATGGTGTAAATGAAAAACATGTCCTTCTGAATCGAGATAAAAAAGGGGTGCCTAAAGGTCATATGGTCCCAATTTTATACAAAATCTGCTGTCACCGACACGCAATGATCTAAAAATTAATGTAAACATATACCAAATTTCTCTTTCTGGGTAGAAAACATCTTGGATATTAAAAACAAAGGTTTAAAGAAAAATATTTTGGTTATACCTTTGACTAGGGCCAGTTTAGCTCAGTTGGTAGAGTGTCGGACAAGGAACCACAAGGTTCCAGGTTTGATACTGGCCCTTGCCCACTCAGCGTATGAGTAGCACAGAGATCTGTGCGGTAAAGTGAGGAGCTGATAGTAGGTGGTGCACTCCAACTCAGATGACAAAAACAATTTCCTTGGTCTAGCGCTAGTGAAAAAGGGATAGACTCCTTGCTGTCTGGCTGATACTGACTTTAGGCCACTTTGAAGACTTTTTTATACCTTTGAAAATAACCAGTGATAAGAAAAATATTCTATATGTATATCAAAGAAAGTTGTATGTATGTATGTAGGTATGAATGTTTGTGCAGTGAAAGTCATGTCTTTTTATAAAGGAAAAATTTAGATCAGCAAAGACCAAAATACAATAAAATCCACACCCTATTTTCGTCTAAGAGAGGGTTACAAAACCAACTTAAAAACAAGAATATATAAAGAATAAAAGATAATACAACAAATATATAGAAAAGATATAGATGACAAGGAAAAAAAATCAATGAAAATTGTTAAAAATAAACTGGTCTTATTTTTAATGAAACATGCTTAAGAAAATTATTGCTACCTAAATACAGGTTATATATATATATATATATATATATATATATATATATATATATATATATATATTTAAAAAAAAATTGTTTTGGGATGAAACAAAGAAATCACAGTGCTCAACCACAAATTTGTAGGAGCTTTATTTATTTGTTGAATTTTTTAAAAATAAAATGAAATAACCTGAAACCTGGGTAGTTGCTTATGAAAAACTTTTATATTTAAAAAATTCAACAAACAAATATATATATATATATATATATATATATATATATATATATATAACAAAATGTGATAATACAAACAGGAATATTTATTTCATGTTATTTATTTTTTAATTGTTTTCAACTATTTTCAACCTTAGTTCATCATTTCTTGTGAGGAAATTGTTTTTAGAAAGTGTTTGATAAGCCAGAAAAATATGCTGGTAACAGTAACATGTTCATTTGTTCAGTGAAAACCATTTCTGGTTAAATTCACTTGGATTCTTTTGTTTTTTTATATGATGAATTTTTGAAAGTTGTGTATGTATATATATATATATATATATATATATATGGTGAGAGCACTGGCTAATGAGTTTTCAGTTAGGTTTGGGAGTTGTCCATTTCAAATTGAGTGGCCAGTATCTATATCTATTTGTATAGGTGTTGGTGACTCCCACATTTTATTAACTGGGTGGGAAGTTAAGTTTTATGTCAAGTCCAAATGGATTAAAACTTTTTATTTTGTTTATACATTTGTTTTCACACACACACATATATATATTTTCTTTTTGCATCCAACCTCATCTATTTAGAGTCAACCAACTTTGAAAAAAGGAACATGAAACAAAGTAAGATATTAGAAGAAGGAGAGTAAGGAGATGACAGGGAGAGTAAGGAGAGTGACGAGGGATGGAGTAACAGCCAAAATAGGGCAGTGAGAACAAAGAGATATAAAAAAAACAAAATGAATGAACTCAACAAACAATTGATTTCCCTTTCCTTGTCAAAATCATTGAATCAGAACAAACCTAATTTTTTCATAATTCATCATTCATCAAAAATTTAGCTTCTAGATGTCAGTCATCATGAAAACTAATAATTAGCAACAATAACCTTTCACCTTAATTTCCCTCCTCAATGCACAAAACCGTTTAGATAAAAGAGAATTTCTATTTGCTATTCTGTTTTTGTTTTAGTGAAACATTAAACCTAAACACAATATGACTCACAATTAACACTGATTTGTTTTTGGTTGTTGCTATTATTATTATTTACTTTGTTTTGCTTAGTCTGGCACACAGGTTTCAGATTGTTTGCAATATTGCTGTTTTACTCTCGCACACAGGTTTCAGATTGTTTGCAATATTGCTGTTTTACTCTCGCACACAGGTTTCAGATTGTTTGCAATATTGCTGTTTTACTCTCGCACACAGGTTTCAGATTGTTTGCAATATTGCTGCTATTAAATGGTCAACTATCATCATATTTATTATTTTCACTCCTGTAAGTTTTTCACACCAGCGTTAGCTGATGGTCTTTCACTGAAGTCTGACTGACAAGTCTCCAGGACTCTTCTGAGTATTCTAGCAATTTTAGTAGGATTCTAGCAATGCTGTTGTATGGGTGGTCTAGGGTTTTAGCAATGCTGTTGTTTGGGTGGTATCAATTCTTCCTCTGATTTCCAGTTCCTCCAGTCTTTTTTCCAAGCTTTGTGGGACCCTTGCTAGTGCACCAACTACAATTGGTATCATTTCACCTTCATATTCCACAGCTTTTTCAATTCCAAGTAATTTTCAAGGTCCAAGTATTTGTCTATCTTTTTAGTTTTTTCTTTACCCTGTGATCTGCTGGAACTGTAAAATTTACTAGTTGACAAGTTCTCTCTTTTTTTTTTTTTTTTTAATCAATACTAGGTCTGGTCTTCTAGCTGGGATAAGGTGATCCATCTTTATCTCAAAGTTCCAGAGAATGAGATATGAGAGATTATTGTTATTTTCTTTCTTAATTCAATTTTTTTGACATTGTGAATGTTTCCACACCAGTTTCTAACTGGTGGTTTTCAATGAAGTCTAAGTGACCTCATGTCTCTTCAGGACTATTCTAATTATTTCCCACTGATTTTAATAATGTCAGAGTTTGGATGGTCTTGATTTTTTTCTCTGATCTCCAGTTTCCCCAGTCTCTATTCCAAACTTTTATTGTTTATATATTAATATACTAGTACCTACCTATGTGGGTCATGACCTGTCATCCCCACAGATTAATAATGGACCATTCTGTTTTGATTCATAAGATATGAATGCATGTGTTCAAATGTTATGCCCTGTCATCACCTCAGATAAATAATCAATCATATCTTTGTAATTGTGAGGGAAGAAAAAGAACATGCTACACATCAGAAAGCAAATAAAGAAAGAAAAGTGAGATAGGAAATTATATTGTCTGTTTCAATAAAATAGAAAAAAAAAAGCAGAAAAGAAAGAATAAGAGAAAAAGAAAGAGAATTTCTTAGAGGTTATTATACTTTTTACATATTGAGCTATTTAGCAATAGCTCTTAAGTAAACATATACTTATTATTATACTGTGGTATATCCATGGTTCGCACTAATTATTATCATTATTATTATTATCATACTCCTTGTGGGTTTTTCATACTAATTGTTTTCACTGAAGTCTGAGTGTCTGCAAGTCTCGAAGACTCTTCCAAGTATTCTAGCTGATTTTAACAGTGCTTGGTCATAATTCTTCCTCTGATCCTTCAGTCTCTTTCCTGAATTTTTTCCGAGGGCTGCAACTCTGATTGAATAATTATGATTAATTTTATTAATATTAATGTTGGTGTTTAGTTTTTTTGTTTTTCAGGCAGAACAATCCTTGACTATAATCACAATTATTGAATATTCAGTGTAGGATTTAATTCACAATAATTGGCATGCAATATTATCTTATAAAGCAATGCATGTTTCAAACAACAGTTTATTTGCTATTTTATAGGTTATAATAATTTGAACAGAGGTCATCTTTAATTTCCATTGTCTTCCCAACTATTCCAAGTTACCTCATTCCTTACAGTCAACAATTCTACCTTGTTTCTATGATGTGAGTCATCCATCTTTGTTGTTTTATGCTACTCCATACTTTACTATCCCAAGCCTCATCACTCCTTATGAAGGATTTGTGTGTGATAACAAAATGAATTAATTCATCTTATTATAATGGAAAGGGGCCGGGTTAGCTCAGTCGGTAGAGCATTCGGCTAGAAACCACAAGGTTCCTAGTTCGATACCGGTCTTCGCCAACTCAGCGTATGAGTAGCAGAGGGATCTGTGTGGTAAAGTACGGAGCTGATGGTAGGTGTGGCGCTCCACCTCAGATGCTAAAACAATCTCCTTGGTCTAGCGCTATTGAAAAGGGGATAGACTCCCTTGCTGACTGGCTGATACCGACTTTAGGCCGCCCTGTTGACTTTACTTTATAATGGAAATTAGGTGTCTGTCTGCCTGTAACTGAAACTACATGACTGCTTACGTCAAAATACCCTCAGGAGTTGCATAAGTTTATCAATGAGCATTTGATTTAATTTGAACATTTTTAAGCATTATCTACTACATAAATGGCAATTTCTATCTGCCTGTGTATAACTAATGCCATAAACAAACCTAGCAAAGGTTGCCATTGGAAATCCAGAATGGAACTGCAAATAACCTCACCTTTCCCTGATGCCCTGTCGGCTGGGGCATTAGAATGCACTGACTGAACCTCTGCAGAGGGGTAAGACTCCCCCAATGGGGCCACCTGTTGGCGGCGACCCGTGATGTTTGAGGATAGAACCCAGGTGGTTGAGTAGTCCATGACCTGCAACACTCCACGTTGGACCTTTCTTGGGCTAGACGGGCAGTCGGAGAGGCCTCCTCCAATCAATCGGCTGGTCATGTCAAATCCTAGCACCTATATGATTGTCCCAACCCTATTGCCCTTATGGCAAGCCTCAACCCTTTTATCATATGGGTGCTAGTGGTAGTACCTGTTAGGGTTCCATCTATGGGTTAGATAGAAAAATGTATTTATAAAATAATTGAGTATCCATTAAGAATGACTTTATTTTAAAATTTTATCGGCATTAAATGACCCACTGAGGTTGATATGCTGTAAAACAAACCAAACCAATCACCTTTCCCAGGTATTACTGGGTTCTGGTGCTAGTATACAAATATAGCAACATGCATCTAATAGCCATTTGTTTACAAATCTAATATTGAAATACACATCTATTAGCTATTAAAATATTTACAAATCTAGCATTAAAATATATACATCTAATAGCTATTTAAGTGTTTTTCAAATCTAATATCAAAACATCTTATTATGGAGATTCTGTGTCTGTCTGTAACCAAAACTACATCACTGCTTACATCACAATACCCCCAGGAATTGTGTAAGTTTATAAATGAGTATTTAATTCATAGTCAAAATTATTGATACATAGAATAAATCTTATTTATTAACAATGTCTCTATGAAGATTTGAGTTAGATTTGCCTCAAAACAGCCCTTGTCATTAGTGTGATTAAAATCCTGCAATGTGTCTTATATATCACTAAGAAAGGTTTACATAATATATGGTGTGGTTAATTTGCATAATGGTTTTAACAAAACCGGGTTTAATAAATAATTACTTGGTGTTATTGATATTTAATACTATTGTTTTATTCTCCAATGTATTAAAATCAATCCTATGAATGATATTATATAGAAATCAATTAAAATATAATTAAAATAAATGTAATCTTTTTATATGCATTCTTATCTAATTTTTCTTTTACTCAGAAAAATATTAAGGCTTGAAAAATGATGAAGGTGTTATAAAATCAGCCATGATTTTAAAAGCAAATTGAATAGTAAAAAAGGTAAAGATTTTTTTTTTTTTATTATAAAAACCTCAAATGGGATTTTTTTTAAATGTAAGCAGTTTCTATCTGTTTTTGTACATTTTTAGAGAAATCATTATGAACATTTCAGATATGGTGTTTTTTAGGGGGCATATTGTTCCCCTACAACTTTTCTTTTTAGGGGTAAAATATAAAAGGATTCAATTAAGAGTACATTCATGAAATCTTGTAAAAACTTTGATAAGAAAATAATTGGAAAGGTAAAATTACACAAAACAGCAGATACGGATATACTCTCTCTCTCTCTCTCTCACACACACACAGGCGCTAAACTGTCAGTAATAGGTAACAATATTAGATTTATAAATATCTAAACAGCTATTAGAAATATATATTTTAATGCTATTTGTAAATATTTTAATGGCTACCAGATGTACAAAGCAAGAATATGCACCCTCAAGTCATAACTCTGTAATTCAAAATATAAAAAAATAGCTGCCTAAAAATAAGTACACACCTTATTTATATTCATGCAATTTTATTTTTAGTTACAAAGTTTCAATGCTGTAGAGTTTGGTAATAAATAATACCTGAGGGGATTAAAATAAAATTAAAATAAAGTAAATGATAAAAAAAATCTCCCAGGAGGTTGTTTGTTTCGTTTTCCAGCATATCAACCTCAGTGGGGTTATTCAATGCTAGCAAAGTTTGGAAATCTAACTCAAATTTTCATAGAGACATTGTTAATAAATAAGATTTATTCTATGTATCAATAATTTTGACTATGAATTAAATACTCATTTATAAACTTACACAATTCCTGAGGGTATTGTGATGTAGTTTTGGTTACAAACAGACACACATAATCTCCATAATAAGATGTTTGGATATTGTAAACAAATGGCTATTAGATGCATGTTACTATATTTGCATACTAGCACCAGAACCCAATAATACCTGGGAAAGGTGATTGGTTTGTTTTGTTTTACAGCATATCAACCTCAGTGGGTTATTTAATGCCGATAAAGTTTCAAAATAAATTCATTCTTAAAGGACACTCAATTTATTTTTATAAACACATTTTTCTATTTAACCCATAGATGGGACCCTAACAGGTACTACCACTCCGAGTCAGAGTGAACCATGGAGCAATAGTGATGAAGGGGTGCTCCACATTCCCCAGACCTCCAGAACTGGAATCTCACCATCAGATAGTTTAATGTCATACTCAGGGTATTCTCCCAGGAGGAAACTCCACAACTTAAAATATAAACACATAGCAGCCCCAAAATAAGTACACATCTTATTTATATTCATGCAATTTTATTTTTAGTTACAAAGTTTCAATGCTGTAAAGTTTGGTAATAAATAATACCTAATGATATACATTTTGTTTGTATAATGTTTCATTAGAAATAATAAAATCTTGGTATCTTTGGTTTAGAAGAATATTCACTTTTATAAAACACTGTGGTAGAATTGGGCTAATTTATGGGTGATACTGTATTATCTAGATAGTCTATTTCTATAAGTAGAAGAGGAAGAGACCATCCAGTGAGCTACTGTCTCTTTGGTTTAATAGTCACAAGCTGTGATCAAAGCATTTTCTTTTCTTTTATTTCTCAATTGAGAAAGAAAGACAGTTGCTTTTAGTCTTGCACAGAAGAAGTTTCAGCTTTGATTTCAGTATGTTAAAATAAATGGTGACTGAGGATTCCACTATTACATCACGTACAAACAAATTGCAGTCAGAGACAACGTGATTATGGGGAAGGGATTTTGATTCTTATGGTTGGCCATCTGATGGATATTTCTTTGGGGAAGGCAAACAAATAGCAGTGGTGATCACCTGTGGTTAGAGGCAAATGATAAAATAACTATTTGTTAAGTACAGGACAATCATGGTTTATTTCTTTAGGATTTCTCTAAGAGGTTGGAATGGTGGAATCAAGTCACTTAAAGAGATAAAGGTATAAAGTTATATTTTGCATTTGTTATCTTTGGTGTTCTTTAAACTACCCTGTGTTCTTCTGAGCAGGAGCCTGACCTCTACCCCTCTTGAGGGTTCTGATTATCCAGTTCCAGTGTCTGTAATGTTTCTAGTCTCTGACACTTCCTGTCTACTGTTACCTCACCTCTGCTTTGCTTCAGACTCAATCTCCAAGAATCTCTCTCTCTCTCTTTAAGTATACAAAGAATAATTCTATTCATTATTATTTTAAATATAAAATAAAATAATAATATATATAAAATAATAATAATAATAATAGAAAACTACAAAATCTTTAAGTATATAAAGAATAATTCTTTTTTCAAACCTTTCAAAATTCTCCGTATTTTGACTGCTTTATTTTCAAAAACCAAACAATTTACCCTGATGAAGGCTGTTCTTCTTTGTACACTTAAAGATTTTGTAATTTTCTATTATTATTATTTTATTTTATATTTAAAATAATAATAAATAGAATACATGTGTACATGAATAAACTCCTGGTCGAAACACGTGTTGGTAAAATAAAATCTATTTTATCCATTCAGCATTTTCTTTTCTTTGTTTATTTTTCCTTTCAACATATATATATATAATCTCAGTTTGAATAGTGTAGACTATTGGTCTGATGATTGAATAGGCAAGAAACTGACAGTCACTTGGAGTCTACAGTATTCAAACTTAAATCTACATATGGTCTAATACTGTTTTAAAGGGTTTATTTATAACTATAGCAAACGATATAACTATTATTAATTACATATATAAGTTTTTATATATATATATATATATATAAAGTAATATAATAATAATTATATGGTTTGCTATATAATGGAATAGATATGGAAATTATTTTTTTTAATTCAGTTCATGACATTATGTTACTTATTTGTCACGTGTTCAAAATTCATTTTAATTTTGAATTATAAATATTAAGTGTAAAATATTGACTACAATGTATTAAAAAAAACACACAAAAAAAACTTTTTCCTTTTTTTTTAAAATAATTTTAAACTAATTATCTCACACAGTTTAAAATGGAATGCTAACAGCTACACAATGCTAAGTTTGGCCTCTTTTTCTTTCCAAATTCATATTTGAATAATATTCAGAAGCCACAACATACTAAAAAAAAAACCTTACTAACCACTGTTTTTAAGTTTTTCATATAACTAAATATCAACAATGCCTTGACAATGGTTTGCTAAACAAACAGAAACATTATAACATCAGCTCCTATGAGAAAATATCAACCTCTGAATACCTTTATGCTTTTTCATATTTTTTTTATATACTTTCATAGCTTCAGATTTATATCCATTTTTCTTGATATCCTGTTCTTTTTGAAAAAAAAAAAATAACAAAAATACAAACAAAACATATATATACATATCTGGTGAGTCTAGTTCTCAGTGTGAATATATTATATTTGTATATATCTTTTTATATATATATGTCTATAATATATATATTTTGGAATTTTGTGTGAAGCATGGTATGTGAAATAAAAAGAAACTCTGTTGGATGTTAAGTGTTAAATTTCATTCTTTGGAAACATGATCTTCCTTTATCAAGAAAATCTAGACTGACTGTTTTATGTTGCTTTTGGCGCCTTTATATCTAGGACTTGGCTCATCTGTGGGTTTGGTTAGCTGGGGTTGGGGTGTCCCTTTGTCAGTAGGTTATATATATATATATATATATATATATATATATATATATGTGTGTGTGTGTGTGTGTTTTATGTACATAAATGGACATTGGGATATACACATTTGCAAGTAAAGAAACCAAATTTGTAAATCCAAGAGTCATGAAGATGAATGCATGTTTTGTAATTTATCAAAAGAATTTAAAAAATTGCAAGTGTGCATTTGTCTGTGAGCTGGCACTTTTAAGAAACAAATGCCGAAAGGAATTTTAAATACAAAATTGTTGAGAAGAGAAAATCATATCAAATAAACCTGATATGTAAATTTTGTCCATTAGAAAATCAGCCTTGAAGAGGCAAAGGTAGCTGAAATAAATTTATTCATCTATGATATACTCCATATATATAAAAAATAAGTGCATACACTGATATTTAATGGAGGTGAGTGGTGTAATAGCTAGAGTTGTAGGAAATGGACTTGTCGATCCGAGTTCAAATCTTAGACGAGCCTGCCTACATTTTACACAGCACTAAAATCCTTGGGAAAAGTATAAATCCACCTGCTCTCCCTTCAGCTATTGGGCTCTTTAACCATAGTTAGGCAACCAGTCTAGGAAAAGGAAAACTCTAAATTCAAACTTGTTAAATTCCACTTAAAAATTGACCTTGTGTCACATCCTGCTCCTGTGGAGGGGTTGGTAAATATTTACACTGATATTTATATGCATTGACACAAAATCTTTACATGTAAATTTGAGTTCTAAATTTTTGTTGAATCCTAACATGGAAACACTTGATACCATTCATATATATATATATATATAAAGATAAAAAGAAAGAAAATTTGTATGGATAAAGATTATTTATTTTTATCCATACAACATTTTCTATCCTTTTATCTTTCAATATAATTCTTGGATTCACTTACATTTTTCAACTTATATATATATGCATGCAAACACACACACAATATACATATATATATATATATATATATATATATATATATGTATATTGTGTTCTGTAGATGAGTAGATGCAGCTGTGGCAAAGGTAAAAGTGTATAAGATACTTTAATGCTGCTAAGATATTTCTTTATCAGAATGAACAATAAATCCCATTAATCTGTAAGTAATGCATTTATCAAACCTTTTTATATTAATCAACCAAAATGGAGAATGTCTTTTCATTCTCTTGTGGTTGGTTTCATTGCAACAAAATACAATATGAGAATCTGTAATTAGTATAAAAAAGCATCTGTTTTTCCATGCATGATAATCTCCCACCTGAAACGGATTTAGACTGGTGAGGATTCCATCGTGGTGTAATGGTTAACAAGCTAGTCTTACAGATCCATTACTACTAAATAGTGAGTTTGATCCTTGCTGGATGCTTCATACTTGTAACATTGTGTCACATCCTACCTGTGGTGAATGGGTTGGGTAAATAATGACATCTCATCATGGTGTAATGGTTAGCAAGCTAGTCTTGCAAATCCATTACTACTGAATAGTGAGTTCAATCTTCACTGGATGCCCCATACTTATGATCTTGTGTCACACCCTACCCATGATAAAAAGGACGTCCCATTATGGTGCAATGGTTAACAATTTAGTCTTTGGTAAATAAATTCCTACTTCTGTCAAATTTTAAGCAATAAACGTTGCACATATGCAGATATCTTTTTCTGTTGTAACAATTTACAAAGATTAGCTAAGTTTGGCACAAGGCCAGAAGTCTTGAGCACACAAAGAGAATCAAACTCACTAATCATAGCTAGCCTAGCTTGCAAACGATTATACCTTGTGAAACACCTCCAGGGATAGCTCACCCAAAATCTATGAAACTCCCGATTATATGATACGGAGACTTCACTCATCTAAATGTCAATTTTCATAAAGTAGCATTGATAGAAAATATCTGAAACTCATTCTTCTGGGTCCTCAAGCAGGCTCTTTCCCACTGATTAGGTGGTCCAGGGATAGTATTCACCAGTCCTGGTTCATTGAATTTATGGCATGTCAACCCTTGTTGGGTTATTTTATGCTGAAGACATTTTGTTTTATTCAATCTTTATGGGTATTCAAAATTTTTTTAACTCAATTTTTTTAAACACATTTTTTTCTATTTAACCCATAACATGTCAAAGTAAACCTGGGAGTAATGGTGACGAAGGAGTATTCCACACTCCCCAGAAAGACTAATGAAACTAAATAAGAATGAATTCAAAAATATTACTTATTTTAATGTTATTCTAATTGATTTCTATATAAAATTATTCATAGGATTGCTTTTAATACGTTTGAAAATAACATGATCATCTTAGAAATCAGTAACAGCAAATAATTATTTATTAAACCCAGTTTTGTTCAAATCCTTATGCAAATTAGTCCCACCATAAACTATGTAAATCTTTATTTCTTAGAGATATATAACATCTATTTCAGGATTTTAAATGTATTAATAATAAGGGCAGTTTTGCGGGAAATCTAACTCAGCTAGATTTTAATAGAGACATCGTTAATAAAAAAGATGCTAATTAAGAATAAATAATGACTATTTCATACTTGTTGAGAATATAATATAAATAACTAAGGAAATTGTGATGTCAGTGGTAATGTAGTTTCAGTTACAGATGGACAGTTACATAATCTCCATAACATGTGCGTTATTTGAACCTCTCGTGCCAAACGGTTAAATTTTCCTCCTTTTTTCATTCAACAATATATGTGCTCTAATGAAGACCATTGTTTATAAAGTATCTTTTACAGTCTTTATTTTAATGATAAAATGATTTCAATTGAATTATACTTTATAAACCCCACAGGTTGAAACAGATATCTGTTAGCATAATATTTAAGGACCATATTACCTTTAGGCACCCCTTTTTGATCTCGATTAAGAAAGGACATGTTTTTCATTTACACCGTCAATATCCGGTTGTTTGTTAGGGGTTAGTTTTATGATTTTAAAAATAAATCTAAAAATCGTCTGTTAAAACAACTGGATATTGACGGTGAAAATGAAAAACATGTCCTTTCTTAATCGAGATCAAAAAGGGGTGCCTAAAGGTCATATGGTCCATATTTAATATTGTTTTCTATTTCTATATATCATAATCTCCATTATAATAAGATTTAGTCTGGATTACCACAAAGACTTTTAACCTCACCAAAAGAATAAAATTATCCATAGTAAAATCCAAGGTTTCATTACTTCTTTTATTTATTGTTTTTTTTTAATATGTGAACATGCTTGTGCACCTAATTCACCTGAAACTACCATTATTCAGACCCCAAATATAGGAACAACCAAACCTATATCACCATGTTGTGAAATGAGACAACTAAGAAAAATTTCTCTAAGAACTTCCATGGATGCTTGAACGCTGCAAGGTTTAGCAGGTGATTTCCTTTTTAAAGCTAAACTAATCTCTCTGAAATTTCCTACCAACAAGAATAAAAGTTTTCTTCTCAGCAAATCTTTTGTGCCAATTTACTCAAAAATGCTTACAAAATAACAGCTGCATTTTCAATGTAGATTTTGACATGAAAATAAATGATGTCCTTTCCGGATGGATAGAGAGTAACCAACACATCAATGTGTTTGTATGATATATGAGCCTATTGTTTCACATGTTAATCAGTGGAGCTTGCAGTTTCAAATTCTGACTCACAGATCTGACACAGTTAACAAAAATGCTGACACTTAAATGCTCTGCTTTATTTTCTTTGTCATCTTGAAATCTTGGCAGCATTAGCCATTTACATAGAAAATATATGATGGTAATCCCAAAAGTAAGGTCTCATCTTTGTTATCTACACAACTTTTCAGACGATATGTCCTCCGGCCTTCTTCGGGTATTTCTTCTCAGACTTGGAAACCTTATCAATCCTGGTCAAGGGCGACAGTAACATAAAAATAATTAACATAGCATAACACTTGTACCTGGTCATGGTTAGTGAAATAAGAATAGTCTACTTCCATGGATTAAATAAAGAGTTAGGTTCAAAGTTCCGTGAAGGCTCCTGATTATGACAAAAAGGTTCCGAGTTCGAAGAGAAAGTTCAAGAGTCCAACAAAAATGCATGAAGAAGGCCGGAGACATTGTACTGATAAGAAAGATGAGGATAATAGTTTGAATAATCCAAATAATACAGATTACATTATCTTCAGATAATATTGAAGTTAATAATACATGTTCTGTATCTGTTGCAGGTAAACATTTAGAATATAGATACAAATATATGTGTATAAAAAAAATCAAAACCATATGCAATGACAAAACAGGAAGCAGTAAAAATGTACATCGATTACAACTGTTTTTGCGACTACTGGCAACACTGTTGTATCTGTTGTGTACGCTCCTGCACCTGATCTTTATTCAAGGGTAATCTCAAAAGTTCAGTCTTCAAAGCACTGGGGATGCAGGGAAATTATTTGTGTGGCTACTGGCAACACAATTGTGTTTGTTGTGTATGCACCTACCCCCATATTTGAGAGTATTCTCAAAAGTAAGGTCTCCAAAGTGCTGGGGATGCCGGGAAACTTTTCATGTGGCTACTGGCAACACTGTTGTGTATGCCCCTGCCCCTCATTTGAGAGTAATCCCAAAAGTATAGTCTTCAAAGCACTGGGATGCAGGGAAACTATTTGTGTGGCTATTGGCAACACTGTTATGTTTGTTGTGCATGTACCCACCTTGCTGCCCTACTCAGTCTTGGCTTAGCAGTTGTTTCTGATGGAGCTCCTTATTGATGCTACCACCAAGTATGAAGTTTGCTCAATTATTTGGTTCTTGAAAGCAAAAGGTATTAAACCAATTGAAATTTATCACCAGTTAATGGAAGTGTATGGCAGGTTGTGCATGGATATCAAAAACGTCACAAGTGATGTAGGGAGTTTGCAATGACAATAAAATTCAATGCTTCCTCAATGATATGGTGACAAGCTGGTATGACATGGGCATGCAAAAACTGCCATAGTATCTACAAAAATGCATCGACTGAAATGGCAATTATGCAGAAAAATAGATGCATGTTCAAACTTTAAATGATGTAAACATCATCATTGATAATAAACAAATGTTTCTGTGATTTCTAAATATAGCACCTATATGATTGTCCCAACCCTATTGCCCTTATGGCAAGCCACAACCATTTTTATCATACATGTACTAGAAGGTGGTAGCTGAGGGTCTTAGTGCCATGGGTATGATATTAAATGGCATCTAATGGTGAAGTTCCAATTTTGGAGCTATGGGAAGTGTGGAGTACCCATTCATCACCATTACTTCCAGGTCCACTTAGAGTGGTATTATCTGTTAGGGTTCAATCTATGGGTTAAATAGAATAAAATGAGTTTAAAAAAAATGTGTTAAAAAATTGAGTTTGAAAAAAATGTTGAATATCAAACAAACATGAATAAAATAAAACATCTTTGGCATAAAATAACCCAACAAGTGTTGACATGCTGTAAAATCCGAGAAAACCAATCTCAGATTAGAAACTATGAGAAAGTGTAACTTAGTTGTAAACTGAAGAATTAGAACACAGAAGTTTGTACGAGCCCCCCCACCCACCCCAAAAAAAAGAACAGCATAGACATCATTTTCAGAATCTTTCCTTTTCTTTTGTAAAGCTTTACAGAGGAGAGATGAGTTGAGATCACTCAGCCATTTTCTGTGGCAGGTCTATAGCAAAAAAAAAAAAGGAAAAAAAAAGAAGTCTTAATCTAATCTTTTAGTCTTGTCAGTTTTCCTTTTTAGCCAATCAGCTTCCTCGGATAATTATTGTATTTCAATAGAAAGAAAAGAAAGATAGAGAAAAAAAAAGAGGGAATATGCAGAAAGTTATTAATGAAAAATGGAACAGTGGCTGAAAAGCGCTGGTGACAGAGGAATGGAGAGTATAAGGATTAATTAGTGCAACTCACAATGATGGCAATTTCAATGAGAAGCCCCATTATCACACGTCATGGTTCAGTAAAAGATAGAATGGTTGCAGCTGCTGTATGAAGTGTTTATTGATTAGATAGGGAGGATAGGAAAAAAAAAGGAAGAAGGAGAAAGAAAATAAAAGTTGAAGAGTTGAGGTTGAATGAGCTTGGAATATTGGTGAAGTAAGCACTGTTACATGATATGTTTCAATAATACAATGTTTTATTAGTCCCACAACAATGAGCTATATGCAGTTCTTCCTAAATCAGTTATTAGGACGATGCAAAAGTTCCTAGCACTATCTTTTTTTTTTTACAATGATTTGTTGGTTGGTTGGTTGGTTGGTTGGTTGGATTTTACAGCATGTCAACCCATATTGGATTATTTTATACTAAAAACGTTTTTGTTCAATTCATTCTTGTTGGATATTCAAAATTTTTTTAAACAAATTTTTATCAAATTTAAAAAAAAAATCTATTTAACCCTTAGATGTTGAGGTTGGGTGAGCTTGGCGTATTGGTGAACAACAATGAGTTATGTGCAGAACTTCCCAAATCAGTTATTAGGCTGATACAAAAGTTCCTTTATTTTTCACAATGTTAGGGAAATCTTAGAGGTGTTTTAGTGTTTAAACAGTACTTTACAGTGTTTCATAAAGGACACAACCCTAAACATGATATATATCTTGGGTATGATGTTAAACTGCAGCTAGTGGTAAGGTTCCAGTTTGGGGGCTCTGGGGAGTACCCCTCCATTGCCATCACTCCTAGGGATTTGATCCTTGCTAAATCTATAGGTGTGCATTTGCATAGGCATGCATTGTGGATATAAGGAGGATATAGATGATCCCAAATAGAATCATTCCCAACCTATCTGTCTATTGGATATATGATTCTATTTGAGATCATCTATATCCTCCGTATATCCACAATATATATATAATCATGTTTGGTTGAACACAACAGACATTTCATGTCTGACGCGTTTCTTTTCGACCTTTTCCAAATGTCTGGCCAGCTTTTTTTTTATGTCTGGGTGGAATTGGTGAATGAATCCACCGAAGGTACTATCATAGTACTTTCAGCACTACTTAGTGCCATTGTCAGGTGTAGAGTAGGGAGATGTTTTTGTGGTTCTTTTTAAACAAACAGAGTAGTGGTAGGAGTAAGTATATATCTATATATATAAAAGGAAGGTTGGTATGTATGTGTCGACATATAACCCCAAAACAGGAGGTCACTCAAAATCGAAATCTTGTATACACATTAATATCCTTCTATTTAAGAAACACGCCAAATTTGGTTATTAATTTTTACTGATTAAGGGATATAATTAATTAATTAAACCAAAATCAACCAATTTGCGGAACTGTCCGTATACCAGGTCCTGCTGTGAATAAAATATTGTTCGCTGCCTGCTTTCTATTAAAGTGATACCAGCAGTTTAGTGAAGAAAATTTTAGTTGACAAAATTGCAGTCTATACCGTTCAACTCGGAATCTCTCACCTATTTATGGTCCAATCTTTAAAATATTTATATGGTTAGATTAGAAAGAAAAGAAAATAATCTTTCTAAATATGTAATTTGTATGTGTTTTTATCCATTGAATTATTTTTTATAGCAATTTAAAAAAAATATTTTGCTTCGGACAGCCTAGAATTCAAAGTATGATTTTTTTTTCATACTAAATTTTAGTGGGTACTTTTGGACCAGGTACATTTGGACCGGGTACTTTTGCTAGTATATATATATGAGAGAGAGAGAGAGAGAGAATAAAGTGCATGTAAGTGCATAAAGTTATTCTATTGATGTTTAGAATTTATTTTGTTGTTTGTGACCAAGTTTTGATGAATGAACATTTAGATTAGTGGTTTCTCACCTTTTTTACTCCATGCCCCACTTTGACAGCTAAAACATTTAATGTTACCCCCTTTACTATATATATTTTTGTACATCACAACCCCTGGAAAAGTGGCAGTGGACACTCCATTGTGACCAACCTTTTCTACAAGTTGTTCAAGGCTGAAGATCAAAAGGCAAGGCAAAAAAGGTTGCCATTTTCATAAAGTAAATAATGAATGGACTGGACTGGAGAAGATACATACAGTGAAAACAGCAGGATATAAATTTTATATTGATGTAACATTTAGCTTGGTTCTATGATGATTTTCAAAATGGTGTCTAGAAATCATTGTTTTTTTTTTTTTTTAAGAAAATGTATGGCTTAATAATGGTGTAATATGTCTAATCATATGTTTTCTTAGTCACAAAATATGAAAATACATCTATTTTATTGATTTAACTCTAATCTCTTTATCATGTAAAAAAAAAAGAAAATTATAATAAGATTAGTGATGTTTTTCCCGTAGATATCACCAGTTTGAAAGGGCCGTTTTAAGCTCAGTTGGTAGAGTATCCGATTAGGAACCACAATGTTCCTGGTTTGATACTGGCCCTCACCAACTCAGCATATGAGTAGCACAGAGATTTGTGTGGTAAAGTAAGGAGCTGATGGTAGGTGTGGTGCTCCACCTCAGATGCAAAAACAATCCCCTTGGTCTAGCACTAGTGAAAAGGGGATGGACTCCCTCGCTGTCTGGCTGATACCGACTTTAAGCCACCACGACGACTTTACTTACAATTTCCACACATAGGAATTGAATTTTCTATATAAGTTATTCACTTGACTCACAGATTTGCCCTGAGAAGATTGTCCACTGTTCTTTTTGATGTGGGCTGCTGACTGTCCTGGAAATTACATCTACTTTCATAGTTTTCATCTAAAACAAAAACCAATGTGGTGTCCTTGTTATGACATTAAACTGCATCTAACAGTGAAGTTCCAATTCTACAGCTCTGGGGAGTGTGGAGTAACCCTTTATTGCCATTACTCCCAGGTCCACTCTGACCCAGAGTGGTAGTATCTGTTAGGGTCCTATGTATGGGTTAAATAGATAAAAAAAAATGAGTTAAAAATGTGTTTAGAAAAAAATTGAGTTTGAAAAAAAATTGGATAATGTAGCAGGTGTCTTCAGGTGTTCCTTGAAATCCATTGGGGCAGACTGTTCTCACTCTGCTCCAAGTGTCAAGGCTTTGTCTATCTGACCATTCAATTTCCCAAGTTGCATCATTGCTATGTAGATAAAATATCTTTATATATATATATATATATATATATATATATATATATACACGGCATTAGCCAGAATGGATGACTCATATGACTTTTTCCTGTACTTTTCCATCACACATTCATTTCACACAGGATAGCCATAATTTTTAGAACTTTTAAAATTATTTATTGGCCTGGCAACTGTGTGTTGTTTTATTTGCAATCTGGCAGCAATTTTGCAAGTGCTATATCTTTCTTCACAGAGAATTTTGATCTGCGCATGCATCTCTGATAAAATTCCAGACATAGTAATTATTACCACACTTTGTATCACTATAATTCACAGCTAAATCACACTTCTAATCATAACTAAATCCCACTGGAATGAAAACGTGCAATAAAAATGAATACTCTTTGATCGGAAAAACAATGTGTCATCCAATTTGACCAATTAAAATGAGTATTATGTGCAAAATGAATGAACACTGTATGATGGAAAAGTACAGGAAAAAAACATGTGAATCATCCATTCTGGCCAATACAGTGTATATATGGTAATTTCATAACTTGTTTATTTGAGGAATATTTTATAAAGCCAGAATTTTCATCTAATATATAAAAAATGTTTTGCATCTTATTTTTTATTAGTTTATTTACTGCTAAATAAAAACAACAAAGAGTGGTAATTCCATTCCTCTAAGTGTGGTAATTCCATAACTTTTGCCATGAGTAGAACTTTGGAACTTTCTTAAACTAGATAATATAAGAACTTAAAAGTCTGCAATAAAAACAACAAAATAAATATAATGAAATCTTTGTGCCAGAGAAATGATGTTGGTAGACTGTAAGCAAAGAAAAAAGTTAAAAGAGAGGAATTATTAGCATTGGTTTTTGTGTTGATAATCTTCATTTAATGGACTTGAAGATTATACATAATAAAGATAAGGAAAGTTAAAAATGCCAACATCTGTGACAGAACAGATTAAAGAATCAAGTAATGTTCTATACTGCTGTGGGACTTTGACAAATGAGGAACACATATATATATAAAAATATAACTTTATGTATTTGTATTTCAATGGTGACATTTGTGTAGAGCAGGAGAGTGGTCAGGGAGAGTTTGTGCATATGAAGGAACTGTTGGGAGTTTGAACAGTGAGTGATCACTGAAACTTCAGCTAAAATTCTAAACTTAAATAGTCTTAAAACTCCCATGCATTTCCTGGGTTTATCATTGACCATGGGCTACACCCACACGTTTCCTGGATTTATCATTGGCCATGGGGTACACCCATGCATTTCCTGGGTTTATCATTGACCATGGGCTACACCCACACATTTCCCGGGTTTATCATTGGCCATGGGGTACACCCATGCATTTCCTGGGTTTATCATTGACCATGGGCTACACCCACACATTTCCTGGGTTTATCATTGGCCATGGGGTACACCCATGGATTTCCTGGGTTTATCATTGACCATGGGCTACACCCACACATTTCCTGTCTTCCGGTAGCCACTTTGTTGATTTTATCCTTGACTGGATGTATCTATCAACTTTATACACTGGAGTGACCATCGGTCAAGGCAATATATTACAGTAATACAAAAAATCAAGATTTTTATTGATTTTGTTCACTAGTGAGATATGCAGAGATGTAATTATCATCATAGCACAGATTCCCTTGACTCTCTCACAATCTGACCCTATCAACTATCGCTCTTAGTAGATCCTCTAGACAGCTTCCAGTATCCACACAGAGCTGATGAAGATAAATCTTTGCTGGTTAGCTTACATTGGTATGTCCATGTGTGCGAGTCCACATGAGAAGGTATTTTCCTGATCTCCCACCAGGCCGAGATTGACAACAGGTCATTTTAATGTTGTGGCCACAAACAAATTGAATCTCATGCGATGGCAAGTGCAAAAATTGTGTGGTTCCCATTGGCATTCCCCTTTTGAGGCACCTCAGGCGTTGGGCATTAAACCCAGCCTTTCTCCTTTAAATCCAAAGGATAGATGTTGCCTGAGGGGACAGCCTCCTGGGAAACATGGGAAGAATTTGCTTCATAGCCAAGTGTCCACAGTAGAATGTTGCTTATGAGTTCATACCTGTTTCTCCAGCAGTGGCAAGCATATCTTCTTCCTCTTACTTGGATGGTTTGTGTGATGGGAGGCAAGTGGCTCTACAGCTGTTGTTTTTTTTTAGGGTGTTTTAAAGTTTAAAGAAAGAAAAAAATCTAGTAAAACATTATTCCCAATCCAATTTGCAATGGAAGGATTTTTTTTAGGTGTGTGTGTGTGTGTGGGGGGGTCTGCATTGTGCAAATGTATTTTTTCTTTTGTTTATAATTCATTCAAATTCTCAATATAATGTAGATAAATGTTATATATAAGTGTTATATATTGATAAACTGTTGTTTTTTTATGGTTAGTGTAGTTAGATTTTGAATGAAAAAGTTGTTGAAATTAAAAATCTTTAGGGTTAGATGATTGATAGGTAATGACCTTTAGTTGATCCCTGCCACTGAAAAACGAGAGAACAGAAGTTGAGTTTAGTCTAGTCAGTCAGCAGTTGAGTGGGTGATGCCATGACTCTGGACATAGTTGAGAAGTCTGGTTCTAAATAAAGAAAAGTGATCACTTAAAATATAAGCCTTATGTTGTCTTTGTGAACTAATGGCGAACCAGCTTCTACAGAACCAGAACTAAGAAAGAAGAACTAAAGTCAGACCAGCATCTTTAGAACAGTTAGAAGAATGTCCCAAGAGACAAAACTAAGGCAACAGCCAGTTAGCCAAGCTACTCCAAGTAAGTGAGAAAAAGACTTTAAATATGCGGGATTCTTATACGAATGCCTCTCACCTTTCACATCGTCTCATAAGAACTCTCCTACATATATATATATATATATATATATATACCCAATTCAGTAAGGTGTATACAACATTAGAATCTTCTTAACATCTCTTCCTGAATAAACATGATCATTAACCACTGTTACAGTGGAAACGATTGTATGGTTTGTCTAGTATTTTAAAAAGTTTTCCCATATTTTTTTTTTTCTACTTTTTTATTCTTAGTACATCAAATTAAATTTCTTTCAGCCATAATAGAATTCAGAATATTCACAAAGTGCATGTCCTATATACAAGGAATCAATATTTGATTACCAAAGATAATATAGGACTTTGATCTCCAGTCTGAACATCCTTTCCGGGCAAGAAGATCAGATCTGATTTGTTAGAAACACGAACATGAAAATCTGGTAGACTATAGATGTGACAGTACCAACAGGCTACAAGATTCAATTGAAAGAAAGTGGTAAATTGGAAAACTACCAGGACCTCTCCTGGGAGCTATGAAAAGTGGGATGCTTGAAAGTTAAGGTTGTGCCTATGGCACTTGACACACTTGGAACATTGCCTAAATCACTTGAGGCAAGATTAGATGAATTGGAAATTTGAGGAAAAAATTTGACTCACCAGATCATTGGTGGGTTCTATGAAGATAACCCCGAGATATCTGAGATGAGCATTTAGATTGAAACACATGAAATACCTACTTTATATATATATGTATATAATGTTGGTCTTTTCTTTTTTTTCCCCAGATATCAGTTTAACATTTTTTTATTTTGAAAACTTAGTTATCTGGAGTTTTTTTTCACACTGGTTGAGTTTATATATATATATATATATATATATATATATATATATAATTTCAGTTAAAGTAGTGTGAACATGGAGACAGCACCTGGTTACTGATAGTTTCTTGCCTATGCAAACTTCAGACCAACATTGCATAGGCGATAAGCTGTCAGTAACCAGGTGTAGTCCAAGCTACTTTAACTCAAATATAAATGCTCTATCAATGATATTGAGCACTATCTACTCAGAAATATAGCACTCAAATTATCTACAATATATATATATATATATATTATTATTATTTTTATTTATCATTATTATCATTATTATTATGTTGATGGGCTGGTTTAACTCAGTCGGTAGAGTATTCACCTTGGAACCACAAGGTTCTAAGTTCAATACCGGCCCTTGCCAACTCAGCACATGAGTAGCACAGTTTGTATCTGTTCAGTAAAGTGGGGAGTTGATGGTTGGTGTGGTGCTCACCTCAGGTGCAAAACAATCTCTCTGGTTTTGCACTAGTGAAAAGGGGATAGACTCACTCACTGTCCAGCTGATACCAACATTAGGCCACACTGTCAACTTTACTTACATATCATTTTTTTCTTTTATTATTGGTTTTAATCTTAAAACCATTTCTCTATATAGATAGTAATTTTAATATTTGAAGAAATACTAACATTCCCTCAACATTTAAATCATTTGCAAATTGTTTATTGTCAACAAATTCTACAGCTGAAGCCAACAGGTTTAGGAATTCAATTAAAGTCACATATGATGATGAAAGGGTTAATGTCAGATCTATTAATAATGGAGATTCGCTTCCGGTTTTTGTCTGTAACAAAAACGATGTCGCTGATTACGTCACACTACCTAAAATGTCATAACGTAGAATAAATACATCCAAAATTTGAGCATGCAATGTTAGACAGTCCTCATTGGGTTTTTTAAACAAGTTTTAATAAATACATACCTGGTATTATCTATCTATATATGGTTTGTTTTATTCTAATATATATTTAAAGTTATCAGAACTAAGTTTCCAATTCAATTTTTTATATTTTTTACTCCTTTAATAAATTTATTTTATTTTTTACTCCTTTAATAAATTTGATGATTTTACTTTACTTATGATACAAACTCTGATATTAAATTTTCAACTCCCATCCCCTCAGGCAATATTTATTTTACATCGCCCAGAGAGCGTTTTTCTATTTTGCTAGTAAATATAAAAGATATAAAGTAATTGACATTGTACAAGTGTACTAGATTTGGTGCTTGTGTTTTATTTAAAGCAATAAGAGTGTGGAAAAAGAAAGTCTGTGAAAAAAAAATCAATTGCCAATAAAATACTCTTTTAATAATGCATTGTATACAGAACAAAATGTTTTAGAACAGACCCTTGTCCTTCCTCCCAATAATAATGATGATGATAATAATAATAATAATAATAATAATAACTGATTGACTAAACTTTTCTGATCCATGCCTAAGGGGAATTGTTCAAAGTACATCAGTAGACACAAACAAAATCAAAGATCTATCAAACTTAATTGGAGTATTTTATACGCACAAAGAGATCGCTTTGCCCTTCAATCTATCAATTTATATCAATGGCTTTTCAGCATTCTGTAAACAAATGTGTGATTAAAGGCTTCAGAATATACGAGTGATTATCACTATATTGACAGTCTACAGCTTCAAAATATTTACCTATCCCCTCATATATATATATATATATATATATATATATATATATATATATATATACATATGGGGTGGGATAAATATCTTACACCTTTAGACTTGAAACATAAGCGGTCATGAAATAAACATTCTCTGATGCTAGCCAAGATTTATATATATAACAAATTTATATATATATATAAAAGATTTATCTATATAAAAACAAATTATGTATATAAACATTTATGTCTATTCTTTCATATATATATATACATGTATATATAGGTGATTGGTATCAAGTGTTTTTCTGATAGGATTCAATCAAAATTGAGAACTCAAACATCTATATAAAGGTTTTGTTGTGGAGGTGTGTGGTGTAATGGTTAGAGTCATAGGAAATGGACATGTCAACACAAGTCTAAGTCCTGGACAAGGCTGTTTGCATTTCACAAAATACCTTTGGGAAAGGTATGCATCCACATACTTTCCCTCCAGCTATGGGTAAATAGAACAGACTTGGCTCTTTAACCTTGGTTTGGCAACCTGTCTAGGAGAAGTAAAAAGTTAGTTCTTGTCATCTTTGTGCAAATATTTCTTCTAATACATATATATATTTACATTTACCAACCCCTCAGTACGAGTAGGATGTGACACAAGGTCAATTTCTTTAGTGCAGTTTATCGGATTTGAATTAAGAGTTTTCCTTCTCTTAGACTGGTGGCCTAACCAAGGTTAAAGAACCCAGTTTACTTTACTATTTACCCATAGATGGAGGGATGATAATTGGATTCATACCTTTCTCAAAGGTATTAGTGCTATGTGAAATGCAAACAGCCACATCCAGGAGTTGAACTTGTCTCGCCATATCCATTTCCTACGATGGTAACCATTATACCATACACCTCTTCTAATGCATATAATACAATTGGTAGTTAAGTCCTGCTGACACAAGGGACAGAAAAAAATCCACATGTGTTTATTTGTTTTTTTTACAAATAATTAGGAAAGGCATATAATATAGGAAAGGCATATAACAGGTAAACATTATGCCTGAAGAAGGCCAGAGAATATATTGGTTGAAATGTTATGGGAACAACAAAAACAAGATGGATGTTAACTGTTTGAATAATTTTTTGAATGTTATAACCCTTTTTCCCAACCCTATTGCCCTTATGGCAAGTCCCAACCCCTTTTTTATCATATGGGTGCTAGAAGGCGGTGGCTGCGGGTCTACATGTCCTAGGAATGACGTTAAACTCTATCTGATGGTGAGGTTCCAGTTTTGGAGGTTTGGGGAATGTGGAGCACCCCTTCATCACCATTGCTCCCTGGTCCACTCTGACCCGGAGTGGTAGTACCTGTTAGGGTCCCATCTATGGGTTAAATAGAAAAATGTATTTATAAAAAAATTGTATTATCCATTAAGAATTGATTTATTTCAAAACTTTATCAGCATTAAATGACCCACTGAGGTTGATATGCTGTAAAACAAAACAAAACAAAAGTTATAACCCTTTTCAAAACTATAGACATCATTTTTCAATTTCACCCAATAATTTTCTCTATTTCATTGAAAATTTCGACAAAATTCAGAAGTATGAAAATTATTAGTATTAGATAGAAATACTTGATACTAGCTGGATGCAAACAAATGATTATCAAATATACTTGAAACATTATTATTATCATCATTATTACTAGCAAATATATGCAACCTCTGGTGCATGTATTTAAGTTTTAATATAATAAAATATAAATATTATATTAAATTAGAAAAGCTAATGAAATATAAGAATGCAGATAAAAAGATTTGAAACACGGGGGGGGGGGTATAATAAGAAAATAGAACAACCAAAACTTACTCTTCCGACACTCCTGTCTTTCATTGCGAAATTTTCCTAATTTAACTATTTCGTTAAAATAGGAAGTAAAGAATAAAATTGCAGTTATTTCTTCTTGTTAATTTCTTTTAAGATTTATCTCCGAAATTGTTGCTCTTATTCATTAAGATAAAGCCAAACAATTAGATATCAATAATACTAAGCACATATTTATTAAATTCAAATTTTGAATATCAATATGCAAATTAGCCTTACTGTTCACACTGTAAACTGCTATTTTGTTGTATATATGAATACAATTGCAAATTATTAGTATGTTGATATGGTCAACAGTGGCTTCGGCCTCTGGACCATTGATATAATTAACAGCGTCGATCCCAGGGGGCCATCCCCCCAGGCAACACCTGCCCCCTTGATTTAAAGGGGCAGGGCTGGGTTTATTGCCCAGTACCTGAGGCGCCCCCCTTGAGGGGGAATGCCGACGGGATCGACGCAATTTTTCACCTGCCACTCCATGAGCTTCGGCTTGTGGGTGGTCCCACGTTAATAGGGACTTTGTGCCTGACCCGTACAAGTGGGGTACGCAGTAAATATCATGTAGATATGGCCAACAGTGGCTTCGGCCTCTGGACCATTGCTATAATTAACGGCGTCGATCCCAGGGGGGCATCCCCCCAGGCAACACCTGCCCCCTTGATTTAAAGGGGCAGGGCTGGGTTTATTGCCCAGTGCCTGAGGCACCCCCCTTGAGGGGGAATGCCGACGGGATCGATGCAATTTTTCACCTGCCACCCCATGAGTCTCGGCTTGTGGGAGGTCCCACATAAATAGGGCCTTTGTGCATGACCCGTACAAGTGGGGTACGTGGAAAATATCATGTAGATATGGCCAACAGCATTAATAATGTAAAACAATTTTATTAATAATTGAGGTTTAGATAAAAATAAAATCATGGAGAATGGGATGTAAATAACTAAGGAAATTGTGATTTGGATAGTGATATAGTTTTGGTTACAGACAGACAAACACACAATCTCTATTATAATAAGATTATCATTTCACTCCTTGTGAGTTTTCACTGGAGTCTGAGTGACAAGTCTCCTCAGGTCTCTAGGACTCTTCTGAGTATTCTATCTGATTTCAACAATGCTGTTGTCTGGGTGGTCTCAATTCTTCCTTTGATTTCCAGTTCCTCTCATCTTTTTTCTAAGTTTTTTTGGATCATTCCAAGTGCAAAAACTACAATTTGTATCACTTTCACCCTCATATTCAACAGGTTTTTTTCAATTTTCTGGCAAGGTCCAGGTATTTGTCTATTTTTTTGTTTTCTTTCATCTTCACCCTGTGATCTACTGGAACTGAAAAATCTACCAGATGACAAGTTCTCTTTTTTTTTGTTAATCAATACTAGATCTAGTCTTCTAGCTGGGATAAGGTGATCTGTCTTAATCTCAAAGTCCAAGAGAATTTTATTATTATTATTATTATTATTATTATCTATGTATTAATATGCAAGTACCTACCTACATGTGTCACACCCTGTTATCACCCCAGATAAATAATGGACCATTCCATTTTGATTCATAAGATATGAATGCATGTAATCAAATTTTATTCTCTCTTATCACCTTAGATAAATAATAGACCATATCGTTGTAATTGTGAGTAAAGAAAATGAAGAAAGAGAACATGTTACACCTCAGAGGGAAAAAGAAAAGAAAGAAAGAAAGAAAGGTGAGAGATAGGAAGCGATAGCACTTATCATCTGTTTCAATGAAATAGAAAAAAAAAAAGGAGAAAAGAGAGAAAGAAAAAGAAGAAAAATAAGGGGGAAAAAAGAGAATAGAAAAAATGAAAGAAAGAATTTTGCCAGAGATTATTATATTTTTTACATACTGAACAATTTTTAATAGCTCTCAAGTAAACATATCAAATGTTTGTGGTATATCCATGGTTAAAACAATAAGAGTGTGGAAAAAGAAAGAAATGTTTGTGGTATATCCATGGTTCCCACTAGTTGTTATTATTACTAGCAGAATCTATGGATATACCATAGTATTATAATTTGATTATTACAACATTTGATATGCTTACTTAAGAGCTATTGCAAATAGGTCAATATGTAAAAAGTATAATAATCTTGATTAACTCTCTCTAACATTGTTTTTTCTTTCTTTTCATCTTTTCATTATGTTTGATTGAAACAGATTAGTGTTATCGCTTCTGCATGCTCATCCCCTTTCTCTCTATTTCCACTACTCTTCCTTTCTTTCTTTCTTATATTTTTTTTGTGTAGCATGTCCTTTATTATAAAAGCCGAATAGTCTATTATTTTGCTGAGGTGATGACACTCATAAGAAATAAGAATTCAGCCGATAAGCAACACCATTACAGTTTTGCATTTCATCTTGGACAATTTGTCTCAATTTTAACCAGAGGGTGCTGCAAGATGATAACGGTTGGAAGATTAAGGAACAAGAGTACTAATATATAGATTATTATTATTTGCCGGGTTAGCTCAGTCGGTAGAGCGTTCGGCTAGAAACCACAAAGTCCCTAGTTCGATACCGGCCCCCGCCAACTCAGCGTATGAGTAGCACAGGGATCTGTGCGGTAAAGTAAGGAGCTGATGGTAGGTGTGGCGCTCCACCTCAGATGCTAAAACAATCTCCTTGGTCTAGCGCTATTGAAAAGGGGATAGACTCCCTCGCTGACTGGCTGATACCGACTTTAGACGACTTTACTTTATAGTATCTTCTCACATCAACCTTAGAATAAAGAGAATATTTGCCCAGAACATATACACTATTAAAATTATAGGAAGCGCATGGTGTAATGGTTAAAGTCATGGGAAATGGACTCATCATTCCGAGGGAAAGTTATGAATCCTACTTCCTTGGGAAAGGTATGAATCCTACTTCCCCTCCAGCTATGGGTAAATAGTAGGGCAGACTGGACTCTTTAACCTTGGTTAGGCAACCAGTCTAGGAGAAGGAAAACTCTGAACTCAAACCTGTTGAACTCCGTTTAAGAAATTGACCTTGTGCTACATCCTGCTCGTGCGGAGTAATTGGTAAATATATATACACTATTAAAACAATATCTATCTACAGATCAAATGCTGTTAAGTAATTCATCTGATAGTTCTCCAAAATGTCTCTTAAATTGTTTTTCTTATCTTTATTTCTGAAATCATCCAAATTAATCTTTTTTTTTTTCTTCACTATTGCTGTTTTTAATTTGATTAGGCAATTTGTTCAAAAAATGTTTTACTCTATAAGCAAAAAAATCTAATTGATGACTTAGTTTTTGAAATCTGCCTTGACAGTAAATTTCCTGTTCGAGAAGAAATAATGAAAAGAAAATGTCTGGATTTTAGCGTTTTTTTACCAAAGTATCTCTCTTATATACATTGCAGTTCTTTTTTTTTTTTATACAGAGATTTGGTTTAAGCTCCGAGTAAGATATTTATCTGAACAAATTACAGATAGTGAACAATAAATCAGTTGGTCAGTGATCTTAACAATAAAAAAGAAGCAATAAGTTGCCTCAAGTTTCACACAGACTTGATAATCAATATGTTTATTTATTAGAATGGACAAACAAGCAAACAGCCTTGACACTCAAATCCTATTGAGAATATATTTGTAATTCTATATATTCTGCCTTCTCACTTGTGCCAAAGAATTGAGAAGTAGCTTAACCAAACGGCAATGAAAGAATAAAAATAATGCAAAGAAAATTTGGACAGTAAGTATAGTGTAAAAGTAAGGTGTTTATTAAACAAATACACAAATAAAAGGAAGAAATGGAAAAAGTATAGATGAGTTGAATGTTCTCCAATCCTCAGGATTAAAAAAAAATATTATGGGAATGTCAGTTTCAAGAGGTACGATTACAATGGATCATGTGAAAAATTCAAAAGAGCTGCAAAGTCTTGAAGAAACTGCCAATTTGGTGACATGGGTGTCAGGTGGCCTGAGAATTGTCTTTTTATTGCTAGGCAGGTTTTGACCTATAAGTCCAAGGGGCCTGTGACCTTGACAGACAGGAATGGGTTTAAATAGAGAGGAGAGGTGTATGTGTGTGGGGGGAAGAAGGGAATCTTAGATGAAGACAGAACATGTAAATTTATGCTTCTATTTACAGTCAATATATACAAATATAATTTTCTATTTGCATGTCCAATGGTGCAATTTTTTAAACATTTAGGTTGTCTTCCCTTATATTTCAAAATTGACTCTTGGATTTTTGTCAAAAATATGTCGGTTTTGGTTTTTCCATTCTGTGTCTGAATTTTTGAGATGAGGTTTTATTATTGATAATCTTTCTAATTTGGATTTTTCAGAGTGTTGTTCTCATCTTTATTGTTACTAGCAAAATAAAAAAACACCCCCCGGGCGATGTAAAAATAATTTTTTGAAAGATATTGCTTGAGGAGGTGGAAGTTAAAAATTAAATGTCAGAGAGTTTGAACCATAAATCATGAAATCATCAAATTTATTAAAGGAGTAAAAAAAACAAAAAAACAATTTGAAATCAAAACTAAGTTCTATTAACTTAGAATATCTATTAAAATAAAACAAACTATATATAAATATATGATACTGGGGATGTATCTATTAAAACTTGTTTTAAAAAACAATGAGGACTGTCTAATGTTGCATGCTCAATTTTGAGTGTATTTATTCTGTTATGAGATTTCGGGTATAGTGACGTAAGCAGTGAGATAGTTTTTGTTACAGTTTATTAATTGATATACACAATGTTTCGATGTGCATTCAGGTATTTTTTGACATGAAGTTTGATGAGAAGACTCCTGAGTTCAACAAGAAACACCTGAAGGAGGCTGAAGGGCACATCAACCAAAACATTGCATATATAAGATGAGAAGCAATATAAAAGGAGAAGTGGCAAAGTCAAACTTTTTTCCTTTTTAGCCTTGACAGAGTTAACACCATGTCTCCTGTCTACAGAACAGGAGGGCTTCTTAACCCCACAAACCACATGTCACATGGCACACAAGAACATACTCAACACATAAGTCTACAACATCTCTAATAAAAGACTATACAACTCTCTGTATTATTCATGTCATTATTGTATTCATTCTTCTAATTTTGCTTAAGCAATAAGATTATCATTAGTTTTGTGTGAATTGTTTTTGAAAATATATCTGTGTGAGAACATATTATATACAGACTTACACTACAAAGTATCTGGGTTTGTTCCATCTCAACAAAAAATTAGAGCTATTTAAATATAGATAATGTTAGTATATCATGGATACAAATGTCAAGCTTAAAACTTTTAGGAAAATTTGAAAAAATTGTGTATGTTAAAATCTAATGAAAGTGTGTCTAAAGCAACCACTTTTTGCTATGTATTAGCATTTATTAAAAAACAACAACAAAAAACAAACTGGTGTACAAACCCTTAGAAATAGTAGAATAAAATTGCTAATGATGTTTATATATATTTACCAACCCTTCCGCACGAGCAGGATGTGGTCAATTTCTTAAGCGTAGTTCAACAGGTTTGAATTCAGAGTTTTCCTTCTCCTAGACCAGTTGCCTAACCAAGGTTAAAGAGTCCAGTCTGCCCTGCTATTTACACATAGCTGGAGGGAGAGTAGATTTCATACCTTTCCCAAGGGTATTAGCGGTAAGTGAAATGCAATTACTATGTCTAGGATTTGAACTCGGGGCGATGAGTCCATTTCTTATGACTTTAACCATTACACAACGCACTTCCTACAAATGGTGTTTATATTGTTCTTATATGTAGTCCCACTATATCTGATTAGTGTGAAACGCAAAACTTTTGTGAAGTTTGAAAAAATTGTGAATGTTAAAATCTAATGAAAACATGCCTAAGTTGACTAGCATTTATTAAAAGAATTGGTCCTAGGAGAGTGGAGACTCGTCTGAAACATTTTCCCCACCACTAAGCATTCCAATAGTTCCAATTATGCATTGAAGCTTAGAATTATAAATATATTTTTAAAAAATGACAATTCTTTATAAAAAGATTTTCATCATAAACAGTAATGTCTAACCATTACAACAGTACCGCTATGATAATGTTCAAACTGTGTGATTGGCTATATCCTTATTTTTTAAAAGTGAATAAAAGAAAGAAAAATATAATATGAAAAAATCAAATTAACTTCCTTTGTTTTCTTTCTGTAAAATATTAAAAAACTAAGTAGAATTTTTTATCAATTATGTTGCTACGGCAACTGGTGATGTCATAACATGTACATAAGTTGAGCCTATGAAAATCTTTCTTTTTCATCCTTTGTCAGGTGCTTCTGTCAATGAAGGTAAGATTGAGCACCAAATATTTTGATTTTTTTCTTTCTTCCTTCTGTGAAAATAGAACTATTTTAACTCTTTCATCTTACTGCCAAATCATATTTGTTCTTGCATCCTGACTCTAAAAAAAAAAAAAAAAAAAAAAGACAAATTCTATTGTTACTTTTCAGAACAATGAAAATTCCTACCATCTGATTTTTTTTTTTTGGTTGTTGTGTTTTTAACATTGAGAATATTTGAATTCAAGTTTCAGAAAAAGAAAATCATTACAACATTGAAGGGAGAAAAGAAATTAAAAGATTACTAATTATGTTATAAAATAACGATATCTTTATTTCAATGGTATTAACATTTATCAGTATCATCATTTTATTTTTATTTTTATTCTCCCATTATGATTTTTATTCAGCATTAAATTTAAATTACAGGACAAAATGTAAAATCCAAAATATATTTTATTTTATCTTTATTATTTAGATGAAGCCTCGTCAATAATTATTTTTTATTAATGCTAACTAGTATTTTCTTTCTTCATTTTAATTTTAGTTGCTTTTTTATTGCAACTCACTCATTGTCATAGAAATGAATTCCTGAATGATTTGTGATTTTAAAAAAAAAGCAGTTGAATTTAAAATGACAAAAGAAAATACTAATCAAAATAATAATGATGACAAAATGTATTGTTGAACACTCATTATGCATGGGTGGGCTGCCGTTACGAAATAGGCTGGCAACGTGGAAATGGGAAATGTAACTCTCATGTGTGAGATCAATGGGTACAAGGGCTAAAGGTAATAGCTGTATAAAACAGCCTGCCAGGTGTTAATGAGGAAATGAAAATGTAACCCTCAAAGTACAAGGATCAATGGGTATAAGGGTTAAAGGTGCTGGAAATGTAACCCCAGAGTGGTGGGGTGGGTCAATGGGCAAAAAGGCTAAATGTATTAAAAATGGAGTGCATATTGTTTCCACTTTGGTAATTGGTTGTGTCTGTTCTAAAAACTGTGTGGGATATTTATATTAGTAAGTTCAAAAAGAGAATGTATCCCCAACAGTGGGAGGTGGGGGAAGAAGAAGGATCTCTTAAAAAGCTTGAGTGTAAGTAAGGTGAAATTCTCTGAAGCAATTAGGTCGTGGGTGGTGCTTTCAGTCTGAAAGAATTGAAATTAGATATTCAAAGTGTTTAATATATCCACTCCCCATCTAGGGATGGAGGAAAAGGGGAGTGGCTGTATTATATCAGCTTTCAATGGGACTAGTTTTATATTGTTTAATTGGGATGGTACTATTAAGATAATTTCAAGTATTTATAATATACAAATTAAGAAACCAGCCTATGCTGATGGCCCCTGCTGATGGCCCCCACTGGTGTTTTTATGAGAATGAATGAGATCACCTTGGACATCAAAGAAAAAAAAGACTCATAAGCTGTGCTTCTTTACCACTGTACCCCACATAAAAAGATCCTTAATATTACCACTGAATGAAAGGAGAAATAAAGAACAATATTTCCATGTTTATAGTTGAATAACTGGTAACAAAAACGTTAGCAATAAACAAAAAAGGCATTTGAATGAAGAAAAAGAATATACCCACACATTCTCATGTTGTCCAAGTTTAACCAAGTAAGATTAAATCAAATCCAGAGATTCACCCCCCACCCACCCACGTGTCAACATCATTTCAGTATTTTGTATTCACTCTTTATCAGAGGATGTTGAGAGAACATTCTCACTTTCACAAAAATGCAAGCATGTTCAGTTATTAAAGGAAAATTGTTTTTGTCTTACCTGTTATTAGTTTATTTACAGCTAAATGATAATAGAAAACAATGTCTTCTTAAGATCTCTTCTAAGTCCGCTAAGGCCACAGTTTTTGGCAAGAATAGTATATATGCTTATAAGTATACGCAACTTTATCGAGTCACAATGACCTCCTCTTACACTTGAAATGAACGAATAATGTTGAGGTGTTATTTTTGTATGTTCACTATGATTTTAAATAGGTAAATACCCTTTACTTAGTTACGATATCAAATTTTTAAGAGCCAATTTATTTGTTTAGATCAGTGGTTCTCAACCGGGGTTCATGTGGACCCCAGGGTACACTATAATATTTTTTGGGACCCAGGCAAGCTAAATATATTTAACTATAAAATTACAATGGGATTTTTAAACATCGAATGGCTATGGCAGGGTCCACCAGAGTAAAATAGGATTAAAAGGGTCCCTAGGTAAAAAAAGGTTGAGAACCATTATGGTCTCAAATGATATACGGTACAAAAATGTACCTTCCCACTTAAGTAAATGCTTCATAATTAGTTAAAATAACAATGTTTTAAGAGCCAATATATTGATAAATTTTACGATCATTTTAACTTGGTATATACTTTATAGTTGAAAGGGTTAATGATGAGTTTAGTAAGAAGATAATCATGAGTGAATTTCTGGATTCTGTATTCACTCTTTATCAAGAGATATCAAAAGAACATATTAAGCATGTTATCATGTTCTGGTTGCTGGGGGCACAAAGTTCCCTGTCCATGGAGATCCCTTGTGGCATTAAGTTTGATCCATGTTGAGTAGAATCCTATGATCCTTGTGTTTTTCAGTGTTAAGCAGAATCCTTATTTGTTGGTCCGTGTATCTTGAATCTTATGATCCTTGTGTTCCTCAGTGTTAAGCACGAGCAACTGAATGGCTTTCCACCTAGGCCTTTAAATAGTTAACCAACCACATATTCAAGTGTGTTGATTGGCTGATTCAGTCCACGCAGCCTCAAAGAGTCTATAAATTTAAGTTGTGATCCACAGCACACCTTATATACCAGAAATATTCCAACAGAATGCAACTTTTCTTGGGGTAAAAGAGGGTTTTGACTTTACAACTTCTTTTATAATGCAGCTCACTATGCCTACAGACAGAATTACCTTTTGTGTTTTCTTGCATCAAATAGGAGAACTGTGGCAAGTAAGGAATGTAATCCCAACATTACTATATTATTAAATACACAACAAATCTTGAATAAATAGAAATATCAGACCATATGATCATTAGGCACCCCTTTTTGATCTCGATTAAGAAAGGACATGTTTTTCATTTACACCGTCAATATCCGGTTGTTTGTTAGGGGTTAGTTTTATAATTAAAAAAAAAAAATCTAAAAATTGTTTGTTAAAACAACCGGATATTGACGGTGTAAATGAAAACCATGTCCTTTCTTAATCGAGATCAAAAAGGGATGCCTAATGGTTATATGGTTTGAAATATCTAACCTGCAGGAATATCTTCCATCTTGAAAATAGAGATAGTATTAGAGATTGATTATTCAAAGTTTGTTTTTTTTGTTTGTTTTTGAACATTTCAAGATCAACAGCATTGATTGAGGTTCTGCAAACTGTTGATTGTTGATTGTGTCAACATCCATGATCAATATGTTTTCAGTGAGAATTCATTTTATCAAAAATTTGGAATATCTAGAGTTTCAATTTTATCACTTGTTTTTTTTTCTATCTCCCTAATTGTTCGCTTCTAAGATAAATATTCTACTTTGCTTCAAGACTCATTAAAATTTTATAAGTTGACATTGTAAGGGAACAATAAATAATTACCTCCCTTAGAGAATGGGTGTATCGATTGGGTTCCTTGGGGATATCACATGGCACATAATAGCAAATGTACCCTGCAATGCTTAAGAGAGAGAGAGAGAGAGAGAGAGAGAGAGAGAGAGAGAGAGAGAGAGAGAGAGAGAGAGAGAGAGAGAGAATTACAATGTATGAATTCATGTAGTACAGCAAATAAATCTAAATTAGGTCAAACGTTTCCTTTCTTAGAAATCTTACAAAATGATTTTAATGTTGTTTTTTTTCTTCAAATTCTCTGACCGTATTTATTTATCTAATTCACTTAGCAATCTCACTTTTCCTTAATTCCAATTATCTACCCAGAATTCAATGGATGAACCAATGGGTTATGTTTTGTCTAATATATATATATATATATATATATATATATATATATATAGTGTAGAAAAATGTAAATCAATCTATGTGGAAAAGTAATGAGTAAAAGTGAAAAATAGGAAATGTGAAGATCATTTATTGATACTTGAAAAATATATTGTCTACATTTAATGTTTCAATTGATATGTACGTACCAAACATATATCTATATTTGATTTGTACATATGAATTGAAACATCAAATGTCAACAATATATTTTTCAAATATCAATATATCATCTTCACATTTTCATTTTTTTCCCTTTTAATTATTACTTTTACACGGATATATATAAATACAAGGTATGTAAAAAAAATATTGAGACTTTTTGACACCTTGTATTCTGAAAAAAAAAATAACATTCCATTCATTCTTCATTTCTGTCTTGGTAAATACAGCTTTAAACTTGGTAATTTTTTGACACACCTTGTATTCTGAAAAAAATTAATGAATGGAACATTTTTTTTTTTCAGAATACAAAGTATGTCAAAAAGTGCAAAAAATCTCAATACTTTTTCGACACACCTATATATATATATATATATATATATATATATATATATATATATATAAGTAAAGTCGTCGGGGTGGCCTAATCAGCCAATTAGCGAGGGAGTCTATCCCCTTTTCAATAGCACTAGACCTAGGAAATTATTTTGCGTCTGAGGTGGAGCGCCACACCTACCATCAGCTCCTTACTTTACCGCACAGATCCCTGTGCTACTCATATGCTGAGTTGGCGAGGGCGGGTATCGAACTAGTAACATTGTGGTTTCTAGCCAAATGCTCTACCGACTGAGCTAACCCGGCCCTGTGTGTATATTTGGGCAGCATTTTTTCATTTATGCATGTTGAATTAAACAAAAGACACATCTGTTTAACAATTTTATTTGTGATTTTTTAAAAGTTTTCTGGCCAACTTTTTAATATTTGGTTGGAATTCGTGGATTAGTCCAACAAAGTTCATGCCCACATCCATTAATATAATTTGATAAACTGGAACACATCACCCCTGATGATGGCACTTCGAAGTGCTGAAAGTACTCTGGACATGAACTTTGGTGGACTAATCCATGAATTCTACCCAAATATTAAAAAGTTGGCCAGAAAACTTGAAAAAATCACAAATAAAATTCTTAAACAGACGATGTGTCTTTTGTTTAATTCAATATATATATATATATATATATATATATATATAGATAGATAGATAGATAGATAGATATTGTTTGAAATCTTAAAAGAGCATTTTGAATGTTTGTTCTTTAGTCAAAGTTAAATAAATTGGGTAACAACACAGTGATATCAACAAACACCTCAGGATGAGACTGACAATAAAAGAGAAAAAAGAAAATCTTTTGGTAAACACTAAACTAATTTGAAAGCAGCAACAGAAATATTATTAAGAAAATTGAACAAAGTAAAAATAAAATCATTACAAATAAAATTTCTCATTGGTTTAATTTAATCTGTGAAATCTGGAAAAAAAAATCTAATATCAATTAAGACCCTGCATGCACACACACACACACACACACATACATAGTTGCAAATATATATACGTGTGTGTGCTGAAAAGTTCTCAGCTCAACCAAGAATGGAATGAAGTAGAGCCATAAAATTTACAAGATATTTCAGAAATTCAAAATACTTGGTATATTAATAAGAACTAGCAAGACCTGTGGAGATACTAAAATATGATAATTTAATTATTACAACATTTGATATGTTTACATAAGAGCTATTGCTAAATAGTTCAATCTGTAAAAAGTATAATAATCTTGATTTAACCCTCTCTCCCACTTTTTTTCTTTTCATCTTTTCATTATGTTTGGTTGAAACATATTTGCGTTATCGCTTCCATTCACTCATCCCCTCTGTCTATCTTTCTCCCACTCTCTTTCTTTCTCTCTTTTTTTCTTATCATATTTTTTCTGTGTAGCATGTCCCTTTTCTTCCCTTTCTCTCTTTCTAACAAAAACAGAATAGTCCATTATTTAGCTGAGATGACAACACTCATAAGAAATAAAAATTCGGCAGATAAGCGATACCAGATAATCAGTATTTACATTTTTGCATTTCATCTTGGATGATTTGGACGGTCTCATTTTTAACCAGAGGGTGCTGCAAGATGATAACGGGTGGAAAAATTAACATTTTCAGTCAATCTTGGTAAATACAACCACAATCTCCAAACTTTTTGAACACACTTTGTTGTATGGCATTAATTCCTTTAACCAATGTATCTATTCCTCATATATTTATAAAACAAAATGAAAATGGAATTTAATTTGTTTATCATGTTTATTAATCGTATGCTGCAGTGTTTCGGTCTGTTTCGATTGACCTTCATCAGGGCTTTCGTTGGTTTAAATAAAAAATAAATTATTACTGTAAACAAAAGTCTGCAAGCCTCTGTCAAAGCAGCCACACAACAAAAATAGAGGCTCGCAGAAACACTGCCGCATAGGCTTAATAAACATCATTCTTTAATGAAACTTGTGTTTTTTCAATTTTTACACTTTACTTATGGTCGGATTTACTTCCACTTTTTCTTCATATATATATATATATATATATATATATAGAGAGAGAGAGAGAGAGATAAATAGATAGATATCTCGCTTGAAAAGTTTATTCATCTATAGAGCCAATTGACACATTATTTCTTGTGAACAAAATGTCTGCACATATATTGACTTCTCAGATAAAAATGTTTTGACTGCAAAATTGACAAATATCATTCTATTTACCATTGTATGAAATTTAATTAATTGAATTCAACATGATATAAAATTCTATTTCTATTAAACCAGAGGAGTCCATAACATAATTTCCTCTAATTCTATAACATCAGAATTTCTCAATGAATATTACTAGCATTCATATCATATTTGTTTGTATGCATATATATATATACATTCTGAGTGAGCCAAAAGTAGATGGATAGTAAATAATACCATTTTTTTAACCCACTGTCCACCTATTTTTTGTATATTCGTTTATATATATGTATATATAGGGCCGGGTTAGCTCAGTCGGTAGAGCGTTTGGCTAGAAACCACAAGGTTCCTAGTTCGATACTGGCCCTTGCCAACTCAACGTTATGAGTAGCACAGGGATCTGTGCGTTAAAGTAAGGAGCTGATGGTAGGTGTTGCACCCCACCTCAAACGCAAAAACAATCTCCTTGGTCTAGCACTAGTGAAAAGGGGATAGACTCCCTTGCTTATTGGCTGATACCGACTTTAAGCCACCCCGACGACTTTACTTACTTTACCTTTATATACATATCTATATATAGGCATCTATGCATATATATATATATATATATATATATATATATATATATATGTATATATATATATATAAATACATTATTGCTTTTGTTTTAATTATGGTTACTTAACTGTTAACCAAATTTCCTTTAATTCAGATTTTGCTGATATTTAATTTATTTTTGAAAAATTCTCAAGCAATTAAATTTTGTTCCAGACTTTTAAAAATATACTGATCATATGGTTAAAATGTAAATAAATATACACATTCACTTTATATGTTAAAATTTTGATGTAAAATCAACCTTTTTTTTTTTGTTGAAATATCAAAGTTGTTTTTTTCAAATGTTTAGAGACAGTTTATCTAAAAACACCAAATTCTAAATCAGATTTAAAGAAAATTTGTTGCTCTTGTTTTAATCATGGTTACTTACCTGTTGACCAAATTTTCTTTAATTTAGTTTTCGCTGAGATCTAATTTAGTTTTGAAAAATTCTCAAGCAATTAGATTTTTTTTCCTGGCTTAAAAACAATGCTGCTTCACAATGTAAATAAATATACACTTTTACTTCATCAGCTCAGTTGGCAGAGCATCAACTTGCGAGCCACAAGGTTCCAGGTTTAATACTGGCTCTCGCCAAACTCAGCATATGAGTAGCACAGCTTGGTTCTGTGTGGTAAAGTGGGGAGCTGATGGTAGGTGTAGTGCTACACCTCAGGTGTAAAAACTATCTCCCTGGTCTAGAAGTAGTGAAAAGGGGATAGACTCCCTTGCTGTCTGGCTGATACCAACAATAGGTCACTCCACTGACTTTATTACTTACTACTTCATATGTTAAAACTGATGTAAAAATCAAGTGACATTTTTTTAAATGTGATTTTTCCTTAATTGGAATTTGCTAGAATGGTGAAGTCTACTAGCTGAATTGTTATTTTTCTTCTTATGGACCAAGTTACCTTTAAGCACCCCAGGGGAAACCTGGATTCAGAGGGACATGTTTCGCTTTGCACCATCAACATCCGGTTGTTTATTACCAGACGATTTTAGATGCATTTTTTAAAAATTATAAAACTAACTGCTAACCCTAACCCTAACCCCTAACCCTAACAAACAACCGGATGTTGACGGTGCAAAGTGTGTCCTTCTGAATCCAGGTTGCCTCTGGGGTGCTTAAAAGTAACTTGGTCCCTTCTTATTGACTACAACTAGGTCTATTCTTCTGACCAGTATTGGGTGATCTATTTGCATCTCAAAATCACAGAGAATTTCATGTACCTTATTTTCCAGGATAGATTATGGTCTGTGTATATACCATTGTTATATACTCCTTATTCTGGCTATATAAATGGGAAGAGTTCTTGAAATGAGAGGCAGTCATAGTTATACCCCTGTAATCTTTCTTACTTATTTGAGTAGTTGGCTGGTATTTTACTTCTGTAGTCTGTTTCTTGAGTAGCAGGGATATTTCTTCTGACAGGTCTGGTCTGTCTTTAAGATGCTGGTCTGACTTGTTCTTTAGTTTCAAGATGCTGGTCTGACTGTGTCTTTAGCTTCAAGATGCTGGTCTGGCTGTGTCTTTAGTTTCAAGATGCTGGTCTGACTGTGTCTTTAGCTTCAAGATGCTGGTCTGACTGTATCTTTGGCTTTGGATGCTGGTCTGGCTGTGTCTTTAGTTTCAAGATGCTGGTCTGACTGTATCTTTGGCTACAAGATGCCGGTCTGACTGTGTCTTTAGCTTCAAGATGCTGGTTTGCCAAGATTGCCATTAGTTCTCTCAGAGACAACATGAGGCATATATTTAGTGATCACATTTTTTTTTATTCAGAACCAGACTTTCTCAACCTAGGGTCTGTCAAGAGCATGCTTGAAGTGAAAACCGGTACATGTTTACATCACAATATCTCCAGCCTAACTAACTAAGCTAAGCTGAGAGCCTTCTTTCCCACAGTCTGTGTAACCGAAAAGAAGGTCACCTAAAGGTTATTTCATACCAAACATCTAACCCTCATCTGATTATGAATTTCGACTTTGAATTCAAAATCTAAACTAACTGCTAAAAAAAAATACCGGTTTATTATCAGTATACAACACCATTTGTCTGTATGGTCAAAGTCTAATTGCTTGCACAATTCCCAGTAGAAGGACCTTTCCTACCCAGTCATGCCTGATGTCATATTCTTTCTGTTGTTGATTGTTTCAACTCTCTCTATATAAAACCTACACTTGCTATTCTTCTGAGTCTGTAGCTCACATTTACATTTACAGAGCAGTCAGAAGGTATGAGGTGAGATCAAAAACATACAAAGACTGAAGCTTTAGATTCTGAAATTTAAAAACTCTAAATTTAAATGAAAATGTGTGCATAGCTGAGAACTTTTATTATAAAGTGATAATATCTTGGGTATGATATGAAACTACATCTAAAGGTAAAGCTCAAGTTCTGTAAATCTGGGGTGTGTGGAGTACCCCTTCATTGCTATCACGCCCAGGTCCACTGTTAACTACAGTGGTACTACCTGTTCTTATCTATTCTATATGTCAAATATATCTGTTTTAGAATTATTCATAATCGATAGGAGAGTGAGCAAAAAAACAAAAAACAAAACAAAAAAGAATGGGAGAGTTAAATCAAGATTATTATACTTTTTACATATTGGATTATTTGGCAATAGCTCTTAAGTAAGCATATCAAGCGTTGTAATAATTAGATTATCATACTGTGGTTTATCCACAGGTCCTGCTAGTTATTAATAATATAAGAAGTATCTTAGCCTTTTAACTGTTGTGCTAGATGAATTTATAGATTCCTGGAAATGTGCAAGAGTTTATGGCCAATGAAAGCTCTCTTTGGAATTCAGTCAATAAAAACGAACCCTGATATTCTGAAATCCATCTAGAAAGAAAACTTTTCACCCCTCAAGGGAGCAAATATTGATCCTAAATCTGATGTTAGATTTTTTTTCATCATACAAAAAAGATTAACTTGAAAACATTTTTAGATTCTCCTGTTTTTATTGATTCTCGTTTTTTCCCAAAGATTTCATCCCCACACTTTTTCCTTTTTTTTTTCTTTTCTTTTTTTCTAAGCCTTGTTTTCACTTTTTCCTTTTATGACTTTTATTAATCTTTTAGAATAGAGAAGTTCCATGCAAATCTGGTATTGTTGCTTTCCAAAACTCTGTAATGGAATCATCGAAGTTTAAAGTTCTCTCCAAGCAGAATCAATATCATATCATAAAAGGTTTTAATCGCTTGTGTATATTAAATCAGTATTCATATATATTTTGTGTTACATTTAAGATTGTCAGCTGGTTCTGTTTTTAAGTTTCTCTATACCCTAAAGAGGAAAGAATTCGGATGTCAGTTTCAATCTTAAAGTCGTATTTCTATTAAAGATGTATGAAGATTTAAATAAATTAATACTCTATTTCAGTTTGAAATAGCTAAGTGGCCATATGGACACCAGCAAAAGTTTTAGGAGATAAACAGATCAAGTTATAAGGAGATGTGAGGGGTATGATAGTATAGTAAATGGACTAGGTGAGCCAGGTTCAAATCCTGGACAAGGTTGTTTGCATTTCCCTTCATGCTAATACCCTTGGGAAAAGCATGTATAGGCTATAAGTAAATAATAGAGTAGACTGAGCATTCTAGCCTTGATGGGGAGGCAAACCAGTTTGGTTTGGTTTTTATGTTTAATGGCATATCAACCATTGTGGGTTATTTAATGCCAAAGCTATTTTTGTAAAAGAACAAAAGTAGTACTATTTAACCCATAGCTGTGGGGATGAGGTTTCATTCCTTTCCCAAGGGTATGTCTGAAAGTGAACAGAATATCATGACTGGAGTTTGAACTCATTTACTAGGATGTCACAGTCCAGAACATTAGCCACTACACCACAGGGACTCTTCCTCTCCCCCATGGAAAAACTCTGAATTCAAAACAAGTGCAGTACATTAGCCACTATGTCATGGGACACTTACTATGCAGAAACACAGAAATCTGAAAAGAAATTCAAATGAAAAGTTTTATTACTTAATGATAAACTTAAAATAATTGATACACAGCTTTTTCTATAGTGCTAATACCCTTGGGAAAGACATGCATACAATTGTTCTCCCTCTGTCTATGGGTAAATAGTAGGGCAAACTGGGGTCTTGGTTAGACAAACAGTCTAGGAGAAGGAAAACTCTGAATTCAAACTATTAAACTCCACTTAAGAAACTGACCATATGTCACATCTGATTTGTGTGGAGGGGTTGGGTAAATATATACAGCACTTAGGGGCTGGGTTAGCTCAGTCGGTAGAGCATTCGGCTAGAAACCACAAGGTTCCTAGTTCGATAGCTGCCCTCGCCAACTCAGCATATGAGTAGCACAGGGATCTGCGTGGTAAAGTAAGGAGTTGATGGTAGGTGTGGCGCTCCACCTCAGATGCTAAGACAATCGCCTTGGTCTAGCGCTATTGAAAAGGGGATAGACTCCCTCGCTGACTGGCTGATACCGACTTTAGGCCGCCCTGTCATCTTTACTTTTTTTTTTACTTATAGTCATCAACTCAAAAGAAAAAGAAAAAGACTGCTGAGTTTTGATACCCACGTAGATAGAATTGAATAAGGAAGGGAGGCAGTCACTTTTAATCACCATTTAAAAAATGAACATGGAAAAGAAACAGCAAGAAGAAAATTGCTACGACCATTAGAAGAACTAGCCAACTTCTGATACACCACATCTTAAGAAATGTACAGAGATACCATAACACAACCTCTGTCATATCAATATCTGTGACCAAAGTAGCAAGGTTACACATTGTTACAAATGATATAATTAATCCTCATTTTGTTTCCATATTTTCCATCTTTTCTTAGGGTTTATATTAGTGTCCAGCATGCTCACATGTGATATATTTGATATATGTGATATATTTGATATTTTTTTTTTGGTGGGGGGGTAGCACATGGTCAAAGTGGCATTGGATTTTTGTAATCACTCTTAACACCAGTTGTTTGGCTTTCTTTCAAAGATGATGCTCATCACAAGATATAAATTCTGTTATGACATTAAATGAATCTCAGTTGAATATTTTCAAGGAGCAATGTTTTCAATTTGATGTCTTGTTAGCATAAAACATTAAATAAAAACACAATGCTACAAGTTATTTTTAGATACACAGTGGTGCTACTAGCAGCAGAATTTTGACTAATCTTTTACCCAGATACTTGGGTTGATGCTGGAATGTTTCGTATTTATGAATCTCAAGAACACATCACAGTTGTAGGAGATGCTAGGAGACAGCATGAGACGTAAAGATGGAAACTTAAGCTTATTATTGCTATGTTAATGGCTGTTGTTTCTGAAATGTTTTCAATAACCAACTGCTCTCTGCCCTTTCACTCATTAAATATTTCATTATCATGTTGCTTCTTTCATTTGCCATCTATAGGTTGGTTGTTTTGTTTTACGGCATATCAACCCTTTTGGGGTCATTTAATGCCAAATCAAGTCATTTTGATAAACAAAGGACTCAGGTTGGGTGTTTGTTTTGTTTTACGGCATATCAACCCTTTTGGGGTCATTTAATTTTAATCAAATCATTTCGATAAACAAAGGACTCAGGTTGGTTGGTTGTTTTGTTTTATGGCATATCAACCCTTTTGGGGTCATTTAATGCCAAATCAAGTCATTTTGATATTTAGTTTACTTACTTACAGTGCCTGCATTTGCTTAAATGGTCACCCATCTAAGTAATGAACAGGCTCATTACTGCTTAACTTCAGTGATCTAGCAGGAACCAGCACTTTCAACGTGACTTGACCGTAAGCCCTATCTATGGGTCAAATACAAATGTTTAAAAATTAATTGTATTGGATAGGAATACTTGATGCCATATAACTGTGTGCAAATCATTTGTATCAAGAATAGTTACTTAATCTTATAGTTGTTTCTGTAGCCATGTTGGTGCTGCTGTATGGCTGCACCACTTGGACTTTGATGAAATGGTTAGATAAAAGGCTTGATGGGAACTATACAAGTTGTTGGTTGTGTGGAATTAAACAAATAAGAGGGAATTGATTTTCCCTCAACTATTGCTTGGTTTGAAAAAAAATTAGGTTAATACTAGGACCATATGACCTTTAAGCACCCCTTTTGCTTTACTGATTCATAAGTACAATTTATTCATTTACACCGTCAACATCCGGTTGTTTGAAATGAAAATGGCTGACCAAAGTATAACGGCTTCATCAAAGTGAAACAAACAAGAGGAGATTACTCTCATTTATGTAGCTAATGTTCAGATTACCTAAATACTTATCTTAAACTTTAATAAAAGTGACACTACGTCCTTGATTTCTAATAATGACAACTTATTAGTATTGGATAGTCTTCTGGGACATGACCAATCACAATTAATTTCCTTAAAGAAAAAACAACTATAAACAGTACTTCACTCGTTAGGCAAAATTCACCTTATTAATTGAATGACCCTTGAAATTCTACTCAAACGATTGATATTGTTTTTGTATGCGAGATAAATGAAAAAAAAAAGATCCCTCTTTTGAACAGGAAATAAATAATTGGATAAAATTTGAATTTAAAAAAAAGAGGGGGAAGGTGGAGAAAGGGAAAAAAGAAAACAATCTTATTTCAGCCATATTTTTTCCTAGAGACCAAACTCAAGTTAGATATTCAAGGACTCATATATAAGTAGCGGAACAGAGAACTCCATTGCCATTGGTTGGGGGGTCACATGACTAGTAGCATAAAGCTACGGTCAACAGTACTCAGTGTGGAGGCGAGGCTAGCCTGTTGCTGAGTTGGGGGTGATTCGGTGTTTGATTAGCTCCGATTGGGTCTCCTGGGGGAGGAAATCCAGTGTTGAAAGACCAAAAATTTCCAATGATCCCGGGAATACAACATTGCTGACGACTCCCCCCTCATCATCTAAAAGATGTATTTTGTGAAAATATTCTCAGGTGGCAAAACATCTATACATATTTCACATATTATTCATCTACTTTTAAATAAGTAATTAAGTAAAGTCGTGGGGCGACCTAATGTTGGTATCAGCCAGACAGCGAGGGAGTCTATCCCCTTTTCAATAGCGCTAGACCAAGGAGATTGTTTTTACGTCTGAGGTGGAGCACCACACCTACCGTCAGCTCCTTACTTTACCGCACAGATCCATGTGCTTCTCATAAGCTGAGTTGGTGAGGGCAGGTATTGAACTAGGAACCTTGTGATTCCTAGCCGAACACACTACCGACTGAGCTAAACCAAATGATATATATATTTACCAACTGCTCCGCACGAGCAGGATGTGACACAAGGTCAATTTCTTAAGCGGAGTTTAACAGGTTTGAATTCAGAGTTTTTCTTCTCCTAGACCGGTTGCCTAACCAAGGTTAAAGAGCCTAGTCTACTCTACTATTTATCCATAGCTGGAGGGAGAGTAGGATTCATACCTTTCCCAAGGGTATTAGTGCTAAGTGAAATGCAATTACCACATTCAGGATTTGAACTCGGGGCCACGAGTCCATTTCCCATGACTTTAACCATTACACCACACGCTTTCAACCAAATGATATAACCATGATATACAAATAGTATAAATATTTATCATCATAGACTTTAGTACTGATTCACTGAACATTGATGTATCAGATGTTGAAGTGTTTATATAATTCATTGTTTTTAGATAAAATGGCAACTGAATTTCTTCTTTGTGTGATATCAACAAATAACTGAAAGATATTCTTCTGTGTATTTTCAAAGAAGTTTTTTTACTTGATATAAAAGAAAGTTTTACTCTTAATTTTATATATAAAGTATGTTCAGAAAGTATTTGCAACTGAAGATATACAGTATATACTTGAGTAATAAAGGATTTAAGTAATTAACTTTGGTGATCTAGCGAGAACTGGTGCTTTCAGCATGACTTGACCATAATCAAATGGGAAATTGACCTGCTTATGGTAGAGGCATTGGATAAATACAACCCTTTTGTACGTGGAAACTAAGTACTTGCAACTAAATCAGTTATTTCCTAGTTGAGTAACATGATATGACCCAGAAAAAACAGAACCCAAATTATTTATTTTCCCATTAAACTAACCCTAAATCCCAACCCTAATCCTGACCCTAACCCCTAACCGTAACTCTTGTTGGACTTAAACTTTAAAAAAAAATTAAAATTAACAGTTTTATTACAAAATTTGTGGGTTCTGTTTTTTCTGGGTCACCCTGTAATATTATGTTACTCAATTAGGGATGGGGGGGGGGTTAGGATTAAGGTTAAGGGTTAGGGTTGCAGTTGGAGATTAGGCTTAGTTTAATGGGAAAATAAATAATTTGGGTTCTGTTTTTTCTGGGTCACCCTGTAATATCATGTTACTCAACTAGGAAATAACCACTAAATCTCAGTAGTTTACTATCATTTGAAGGAAAACTAATTTTGTAAGTTCTTTTTGTCATGACTCTTTTACCCGAATGTGTTACTTTTAAGAGAGTTCCTATGACAATGGTGGTAATATTTTTAATTTTTTGTTTTGTTTTATTCCCTTTATTTTTTTTGTTATTCCCCAACATTTAATGTAGAAAATTCACAAGAAAAAATAACCTTGCAAATTTACATGAAGTTCATATTTCCCAAAATTGATCTTTACACTGAAAAATATTTAATAAAAAAAAATTGACTATAAATTTTCTCAAACATTCAAAGTATATCCACCAAAAAAAATGGGACCATATGATCTTTAGGCACCCCTTCTGCAATCTCGACTCACAAGGACGCTTTTCTCATTTACATCGTCAAAATCTGGTTGTTTGTTAGGGGTTAGGGTTAGGGGTTAGGGTTAGGGGTTAGGGTTAGTTTTATGATTTTAAAAAAACCTCTAAAAATCATCTGTTAACAATTAACCGGATTTTGACAGTGTAAATGGAAAAAATATCCCCACGAATCGAGATTGCAAAAGGGGTGCCTAAAGATCATAAGGTCCAAAAACTGCATTCAATGGTGAAGTACAATGAAACAATAATGTATCAGGGGGTGGGGGTGTTGGCTGAAAAGTTCTTGGCCTGATCTGGAATGAATGACCTAGAGCCATGAAACATATTTGCTATTCTGTGTAGTTATTTTGTAGTTATTCTGCTGTTTAACATAATTGGCACATTCTAACTCAAGTTTTTTCTTATTAACTTCCCTCCCCCCCTCCCCGCCACAAAGAAAAGAGAGTTAGTCGAGCAGAGAACTTTTCATTATTCATATTCAATGTGCATGCCCACAAAGTTGCAAACAGAAATTCATCCCAGAATTAGTGAAGAAGATCTACGAGGTGTATTTGTTTGTTTGTTATTTTGTAAATTGAGACCATCCTGTGACAAAACCAACTGTGATAGTTGGGTCACACCATCTGCATGCCTACAGACAGACTTCTCCACAAAGTAGTTTATGGCGAACTTGCAGAAAGCAATCAAAATTGGTTCAAAAACCATATGAAAACCTCTCACTATTGAACTCATTAGGGATGCAGAATAACAATTTCTTTGTCGTCATGTACAACAGAATGCAGAAGGAAATTTTCCTTGCAATGTGTGTGACAAGATCTGCAAGTCCAGAATTGAACTAATTAGCTGTCAAAAAGTCCATAACTAATCAATGACATGAAGTGAGGTCATCATCGTCTGCTAAAAGGAGGAGGGAGGATTTTGTAAACAATCAATTGTGATCACAGTTTATTTTTCCCTATCAAATGATAAATCTAAGCTTGATTGATCAATTTCACGAAGATATTTACAAAGCTCTTCATCAACAATCAATACTTTTGCCATTTTAAAAAAAGGAGAACAAATTTGAAATTACATTCTTAAACTAAATGGCTTTTGGCACTGATTGCTTGGAAGAAAGGTTGTTTATTCAATTCTCTTTTACAGAAAGAACCGAATGACCATCAATCCTAATAAAATAGAAAGTTTCATCATTCGCAATTGAACCATTGAATTTTAATGACTGAACTTTCACTGTTAATGGATTAAATTTTTAAATTTAAATTCTTGATTCCATCATCATTTCTTTATTTTTTATTTTAAAGATTTAGTTAATTGGAAAAGAAATCCAAGTTCAAGATTTTTTATTTATTTTTAAATATAGTGAAACAGTTTGAGGAGAAATATTAAAAAAGTGATTAAATGAATATGTAAATACCTTGGTACCCCCTCACTATAATCTCATTGGACAGTTCATGTATAAATAGTCGACACTGTGTTGGTTCTAGACCTACGACCCACACTTACTTGATAGCCGACAACCTTATGCTTACAAGCTAACTTACTCGCTAGACGACAGCACGACCGACGGATGTACCAATTACTACTGCGATAATATACCAAATACGAACTTCAGAATATATCCCTTAACCCGGATATATCAAAAAGTGTCTACTATAATTAGACCACCTCTCATTCTTCTTTCTAGTAAAGTAAAGTAAAGGCCTATTGTCGGTATCAAATCCAGAACCTTTTGGTTCCTAGGCAGATGCTCTACCAACTGAGCTAAGAGTACATACTGTGAACAAGATGCCAAAAAGAAGTCACTGTTGCCCCCTATTTTAACTCAATAATATTGCTTCAATGTTATCGATTATATAGGTGAGTTTGTTTGGAGACATATTCCCTACACACATGGTACTACAATGGATGACAAATTGACGTGAACAGTTAGTTACTGTAAAATCACAAAGAGAGTACAGCTTGTTGTTGTATGTCATTCAAGACATATTGAACTGTTCAGCTGAACAGAAGAATTTGATTCTGGTGTAGACTATTTGATGATCTTGTAAGTCTGAATAAAAGGAGTAAACCAGATTTTTTTCTATAAAGTTCGTTTAAGCAACACGAGCCAAGAAAGATACAGAGAGAAAGAAAGACTTCAAAGAAAATCTTACTAGTCTACTTCATTCAATGCTCAATGGTTTTTAGTAAAAGTAATCAGCATGAGACAGCATATATATATATATATATATATATATATATATATATATATATATATATATAAGAAAAAATAACAAAAAAGATTTAGGAAGCATAATAGACTATTTCAGGGAATCTAGAGGAATCTTCTTTCAATTCCCATCATCAACACGAAATGAGGATTCCATTTTTATTCTTAAGTCAGTTGTAAACAGGTTTTTTTTTTATAGTCCAGATCCTTCTGTGTGGACACTCCTGAAGGTAATTCAACGGCCGGTCATAGATATATATATATATATATATATATATATATATATATATATATAGTAACGGACATTAAAAAAACAGACAAGTGACATAAAAATAATTTAAGATAATTCATAACAATCAATGTAGTTTATGACAAATTAAGACAATTTATGACCATTTAATATTTGGTAGTGTATTCATAACCCAAGGATTAATCAGAAATTAAGATAGAAAATTCTAAGAAATATCCAATTTTTTGTTATTCCAGAGAATTTGCTTTTCTCAGAAAAGCATGGCATATCACTACAATTAAGTGAACTTTGGCAATAATAATCAAGGAAAATAATCACTTCCTATGTGAGTCTAAGCCATTCAAGTTTCATCAAAAATTGAGGCAATAATAAAAAAAATTATACATTCTTGATGGGTACTAATTTTTTTAAAATTCAATTTTTTTAAACACATTTTTAAAAACTCATTTTTTCTATTTATCCATAGATGGGACCCTAATAGGTAGTACCAGTCTGGGTCAGAGTTGACCTGGGACTAATGGTGATGAAGAGGTACTTCACATTCCCCAGAGTTCCAAAATTGGAACTTCACTATCAGAGAGAGTTCAACGTCATGCCCAGGATAACCACTGCCTTCTAGCACATCTATGATAAAAAGGGTTGAGGCTTGCCATAAGGGCAATAGGGTTCGAACAATCATATAGGTGCTAGGGCTTATGACTAACTGATTGATCAGAGTGGGTCTCTCCAACCACCTGTCTAGCCTAAGTATCAGTATTTAGGTACTATAGGACAGATAAGACGGACTGACATTCTTCTCTAGTTGTAAGTCTGAATAAAAGGAGTAAACCAGAAAAAGTTAATTAGCCAACTTGGCTTCAGAAATAAATTCAACTCTTAGAGTTGATGAAAAGTTCTCTGACCAATCTTTGAAGAAAATGACTTCTTTTTTACATTTTCATTGATTTCTTTTGTTTTTTGTTTTTGTTTTTTGTTTTTGGAGGATTAAAAACACTTGAGAAAGAATGTGCCAAGTGTATTGAACTGTAGGAAAACTACATTTAAAACTAATAAAATAAAATCAGAAATAAATTTTATAACATGTTAACATACCATGATGCTGAGAAGTACCAAGATTGAAATGTTAATGTAAATTTGAAATAATTCTAAAACCTAATGAAAACATTTCAAAATTGACCCTTTTTCACTATGTATTACCACTTATTAAAAAACTCGGACCATATGACCTCTGTAACAGTTGTGACCACTAACTACTGGTAACTACATTAAGCCCGCAACATTCTAGTAGGGTTTGTTTACATCCGCCCAGCCTCACTTTGAACAGGCCCTAGGTACTAAAAGGGTTGCTGTAATTCACGTGAATAAATACATATACATAAAACATATATCTGTGTGAGTACACTTATTTCATGGTAGCAGCGGTGTTCCTTAATACCTCGCGCACTTGATACATACACACACGCTACGAGAAAACACTTATTCACCTCCAAAAAAGAAAATAAGGAACCGAGAGAGTCCCTCGTAAACAGCAGTGTCAGAGACAAGATGGCCGCCATAGACAACATTACGATGAAATGGGACAACCCAAACAGAGCTGAAGCCATATCAATGTTCCGGCAACAATGCGAAATGCTATTCAGAAGAAAAAAAATAACAGACCCACAGGACCAAATTGACGAAATCTTACTTCGCACAGGAGAAAAAGGTATTTTGAAATTTAATAGTTGGGGTCTGTCTGCCGAGGACAAAAAACGGCCGGATATCGTATGGGAAAAATTCGAGGAATACGGAAAGTCAAACCAAAATTTTAGAGTAGCCCGCTTGGCACTCAGACATGTTAACCAAAAAATTGACAGTAATACCAACGAACCAGAGACAATGGACGAATTTATTTCCAGAATACGTCTACAGACAGCGCAGTGTGATCTTCGGAAAACGAAACACAGAGACGAGTTTAACTCTGAGTTCGATAAAACCATCATTGAACAAATAATCGCTGGTACAATATACCCAGAAGTTCAAAAACAATTACTGGCAGAAGACAAGAAAATGACCCTAGAAAAAGCTATACACATAGGAAAAAACCACGAAGCTTCAATTAACCACATGAAGCAGTTACAAGCTACAAAAATGCAAAACCCACAACAAAACGCCACAGTTGATAGCATACAGAACAAACACAAAAAAAAATGCTGTCCAAAATGTGGAGAAAACCACAGGCGATACGACAAATGCCCAGCCCAGGGCACAAAATGCCTAAAATGTGGGAAATGGAACCACTGGGCGAGTGTTTGCAAAACACCATACAACACTCTACCAAGGGAACGGTACAAGTCGAAATACGACCAGAGATATAACAAAAATATTGATGCTGTAGACAATGACACTGACAATAGCGATTCCGAAGATTTACAATTTCATAACATAAACAGTTCGGATAACCGCACAGAGGTCACAACAAAAATAAAAATCCAAGTACCAGGAAGAGAAAAGATCCCAGCGAAACTACTTGTAAAAGTAGATACCGGTGCAGAAGGTAATATTCTACCACTGCGGATCTACAAAGAAATGTGTCCAAATCCACCAGAAAAATTAGTGAGACACTCAGACACCATTCTAACAGCATACAACAAGACTATCATACCACAAATTGGCACCATCAAACTCCAATGCAAGTACAACCAAGACACATGGTCAGCAGAAAAATTTTACATCACAGACACAAACGGACCAGCAATACTAGGATTACCAAGCTGCCGCAACCTAAAAATGTTAACCCTACACTGTGAAATAAAAAAGAAATACCAAATACAGTCCATCAACGACCTATTACGGGACTACCCAAAACAATTTGACCGTATAGGCCACTTCCCAGGTAAATACCACATTGTTCTTGACCCCGCAATAACCCCAGTCATACATGCACCACGAAAATGCCCCATCCACCTAAAAGAGGAAATAAAAAAAGAATTAGACAAGATGGTGAAAGACCGTGTCATAAAAAAGGTTTTAAAACCAACCGACTGGGTCAGCAGCCTAGTATATAGCCGGAAAAGCAATGGACAAATGAGGATCTGCCTGGACCCAAAAGATTTAAATAAGGCAATCAAAAGATGTCATCACAGAGTCCCAACCCTAGAAGAAATAACCCACAAAATGGCAAAGGCAAAATGGTTCAGCAAGCTTGATGCAAAAAATGGCTACTGGTCCATCGAGCTTGATGAAGAAAGTCAAGACTTAACATGCTTCAACAGTCCATTTGGCAGGTACTGTTTCATGAGGATGCCATTCGGGTTGGTGATGAGCCAGGACATATTCCAACAAAAGATGGACCAAATACTCGAAAAATGCTCTGGAACCATTGGTATCTCTGATGATGTTGTAGTATTTGGAAAAGACGAAAAGGAGCACGATAACAACTTGCTCAGCCTGATGGAAGCTGCAAAGGAAAATGGTCTTGTGTTCAACAGCACAAAATGCAACATTAAGACCAAATCCATCAAATTTTTTGGCGGAATCTACGACGAAAATGGAGTACACCCAGATCCCCAAAAAGTAGAAGACATCAAAGCCCTAAAATCTCCTACCAATGAAGCTGAACTACAGCATATCTTAGGAATGGTGACATACATGGCCCCTTTCATACCTCGACTGTCTGAACACACTGCCAATCTTCGCGACCTCCTAAAAAAAGGGAACATATATACATGGACAAACAGTCATGAGAAGGCCTTCCAACGAATCAAGGCCATAATCAGTAAAGAGACAACCCTAGCATACTTTGACCCTACCAAGCCAACAATCATCCAAGTTGATGCTTCGAGCAGAGGACTAGGAGCAGCTCTACTACAAAATGATAGGCCAGTTGCATTCGCATCCAAATCACTCACCTCTGCTGAGCAAAGATACGCGAACATAGAACGCGAGATGCTGGCAGTGGTATTTGGATGCCAGAGATTCCATACATACGTGTATGGGAGGCCATTCACAGTTGAGACAGACCACAAACCACTAGAAATGATAAGCCAAAAAAATCTGTCAGCAGCACCCCCAAGACTACAACGAATGTTAATGGAAACGCAGGGATATGATCTCACCATAACATACCGTCCAGGAAAAGAGGTACTGTTGGCTGATGGGCTGTCAAGATTGCCTAACAAAAATAATTGCAACCCAGTAAACCTGGATGTAAGAATTGAGTTTGTACAATTCAGTACAAACAAACTCGAGGAGCTGAAGGAGGAGTCAAGAAATGACCAGGTAGTGTCAGCACTACGAGAAAAAATATATGATGGATGGCCGGACAAAGCCAAAGATACCCCAGCACCACTCAGACCATATTGGTCATTCAGAGATGAGCTATCAGTAGAGGACTCCTTAGTACTGAAAGGGGAAGGATACTAATCCCTAACACCATGAGGAATGAAATCCTAAATAAGATCCATGCATCCCATCAAGGCATCGAAAAAAGTATCCTAAGAGCCAAAACATGCGTGTACTGGCCAGGAATAAATGAGGATATCGAAAAAAATGTTAAAGGATGCCTCACATGCCAGAAATACCAAAATGAACAAAAGAAGGAAACCATGATGCCACACGAAATTCCTTCCAGATCATGGAAAGTAATCGGCTCTGATCTTTCCACGTAGCAGGGGAAACTTACCTACTTGTAGCCGACTACCATTCCAAGTTCCCGTTTATCAGAAAAATGCATAACACATGCACAAGCCAAGAGGTGATACATGCATTGAAATCCCTATTCGGAGAACATGGGATTCCGGAACGTATCATAAGCGATAATGGCCCGCAATATGATAGCTATGCATTCAAACAATTTGCCAAAGACTGGGGATTTGACCACATTACCTCTTCACCAACATACGCCCAGTCAAATGGTTTTATAGAAAGAACCATCCAAACAGTAAAAAAGACACTAAAAAAGGCCAAAGACAGCAACACAGATATAGACATGGCATTGCTGTGTTTGAGAACAACACCAATCAATCACAGCCTTCCAAGTCCAGCACAGCTGCTGTACAAAAAAATGATCAGAGGAAACCTCCCAATAAGGATCAGGAACACACATCCTGAAAAGGACAAAATTTCAGAGGAGTTACACAAACGCCAACAGGAACAAGAAAAATACTACAACCGGGGTGCTAAAGATTTGCCAACACTCCACAATGGCCAATATGTAACAGTAATAAACCCTCAGTCAGCTACATGGGAAAAGGCAGTAGTTACGGGCACAAACAAAGAGCCCAGATCCTACAATGTTACCACAGAAAATGGTAACACCATAAGGAGAAACCGACGCCACATACGTACAGACCCATCGACAAGGGAAGAGAGAGATATAATACCAAGCACACAACACCAAGCCAGACCACATAAACCACATGCTGACAACCAAACCTCATCAGGAAGACACACCAGAACTCCAACACGCTACAAGGAATACTTACTAACAGACGAAACAATGCCTATATAACCAACAAATGAACATAAAACATAAAAAAAAAAAAAAAAAAAAAAAAAAAATAAATAAAAAAAAAAAAAAAAAAAAATAAATAAATAAATAAAATAAATAAATAAATAAATAAATAAGAATAATAAAGTCATAAGTGACTAGAAGAAAAAGGCAAATACAAACATTATACATATACACAAAGTCATTGACAACATCACTACTCAAAAAAAAAAAAAAAAAAAAAAAAAAAAAAAGAAAAGAAAACTTTCAGTTGCACAGAGGGGGATGTAACAGTTGTGACCACTAACTACTGGTAACTACATTAAGCCCGCAACATTCTAGTAGGGTTTGTTTACATCCGCCCAGCCTCACTTTGAACAGGCCCTAGGTACTAAAAGGGTTGCTGTAATTCACGTGAATAAATACATATACATAAAACGTATATCTGTGTGAGTACACTTATTTCAACCTCTAGGCACCCCTTTTTGATCTTGATTAAGAAAGGACATGTTTTTCATTTACACCGTCAATATCTGGTTGTTTTAACAGATGATTTTAAGATTTTTTTAAATCATAAAACTAACCCCTAACAAACAACCAGATATTGATGGTATAAATGGAAAACATGTCCTTTCTTAATTGCGATCAAAAAGGAGTACCTAAAGGTAATATGGTCAAAAACTCTAAAAACCTGTGTACAAATACTTAAAACTCATAAATATGTTACAACTGTTGTTTATAGCTAGTTCATATAGTTCCACACCAATGGGTGTTGAGCTCAACATCTTTGGGAAAATTTGAAAAAATTGTGCATTTTACAATTTTAGGAGTGCACATCCAACACTAACCTTTTTGCTATGGATTTGTGCTTATTTTAAAAAACAAAAAAAAAACTTGTTTACAAACACTTAAAACCCGTAAAATAACATTGCAACTGTTATTTTTAGCAAGCCTCTAGTTCAGTTGGTACAAGCACTTGCCAACTCAGCACATGAGTAGCTTGGCTTAGATCTATGTGTAAAGTGTGAAACTGATGGTAGGTTTAGTGCTCAACCTAAGATGCCAGACAATCTCTCTGATCTAGTGCTAGTGAAAGGGGAATAGACTCCCTCACTGACTGGCTTATATAGGGTCAAACAATATCCAATATGGCTCTAAGTCATTCATTCTAGATCGGACCAAGAACTTTTCAGCCTCCACCCACCAATACATTACAGTTTCATTGTACTTCTAGACTAACTTACTAAGTAGTAAACAGTACATTATAATATTTACAACATTAGTTTTCATTCAAATGATAGTAAACTACTAAGATTTAATTGCAAGTACTTTCACATACAGAAGGGTTATTTTTACCCAACCCCTCTACCATAAGAAAGTCAATTTACAGTTTCTGAAATGTCAGTCTGAGAAATATCAAATCTGAAAACTAGAAAAAAAAATGTCTGTACTTTGAATATAACAATATTTTCAACAATGACTGCAAGGGAAAGAGGAAGATGCTCAACTATCTCAAAACTCAAATGTCATCTCTCCAATATAATGTCTTGGGCATTGTCATTAGTTTCCATATTCTTTAGTCCATCTATGGAATTTTCCACATTATATTATCGACATTGCAGTCTCTAAAGACTATATAATTCTTGTGCCCCTGAAGCTATACCACCCTGTCGGCTGGGGCGTTAGAATGCACCTCTGCAGAGGGGTAAGACTCCCCCAATGGGCTACCTGTTGGCCGTGGGTGGCAAACCGTGATGCTTAAGGATAGAACCCAGGTGGTTGAGCAGTCCATGACTTGCAATATTCCAGTTTAGGCTTTTCTTGGGCTAGAAGGGCAGTTGGAGAGGCCCCCTCCAATCAATCGGCTGGCCATGTCAAGCCCTAGCACCTATATGATTGCCCCAACCTTATTGCCCTTATGACACCCCCCAATTCTTCTTATCATATGGGTGGTAGAAGGCAGCGGCTGAGGGTCTACATATCCTGGGAATGACGTTAAACTCTATCTGATGGTGAGGTTCCAGTTCTGGAGGTTTGGGGAATGTGGAGCACCCCTTCATCACCATTGCTCCCTGGTCCACTCTGACCCGGAGTGGTAGTAGCTGTTAGGTCCCATCTATAGGTTGAATAGAAAAACATGAGTTTATAAACAAAATTGTATTATGCATTAAGAATGAATTTATTTCACAACTTTTTCAGCATTAAATGACCCACGAGGTTGATATGCCGTAAAACAAAACAAACCAAACCTGAAGTTACAGCGCCTCCTATGACTGTGAAGTCCAATGCTTGAAAAACAGCATTAACCACAGATATTGCATGTTAAGGCTGTCCAAGCAGATGTTGATGTTCTGGTGCTTTGTTGCTGTCACTTTCTTCTGGACCTCTTGGCTTCATGGTGTTGCACCAGGGTGATTTCAGACATGAATACTCCACTATGGAGAGTCTGCTGCCACCGAGGGCGGTCCTGAGCCAAATTTTCCCAGCTAGAAGGGTAATGCCAAAGCACCTGATATTCATTCTTTCAGACATCCTTAAAATGTAGTAGGGGGCAACCAATCTGTCTCTTACCAGACAAAAGCTCTGCATAGAGGATGTCCTTCGGGATTTGTCCATCATCCATCTGGCGGACATATTTTCTATATATTAATACACATGTTCCTAAATCTTACATCTGTTATCATCCTACAACATCCTCTTGTTAAAAATGTCTGTCCAATTTGTTCAAGATGCAATGCCATAATATAAACCTAGATTATCTAATGTTGCTTAATCATAAATTTCTTATTTGTTCCATTTTATTTCACCCAATTTTAAAAATGAAACATTTCAAATAGTCTTGCATTGCATAAATGTTCAATGTGAAATTAAAATGAATTAAAAAAAGAAGTTACATGTTTGTTTTATTTGTAATATTGAAATTGTGAATTATGGAAGATATTTTAATCTTATGTTGTCCAGGCCTCCTGCCCTAATTTATGCTATGTTTTATCAAGCCAGCATCAGGTGAATTTCCAGTCAAACTTTTTTTTCCGAGTCGTCTTTTTGTCACCTTTATTTTTGTATTATTTATTGCAAAGACAACAGTAGGATTTATATGTAATGAAATTGCAAGTCATCGTTTCTGGCTTAAATAGTGCCTCTTAATTTTTGTTTAGTTTCGTGGAAATTCTACAGGTCCTGCTAGTTATTATTATTATTATTATTATTATTATTATGCATGTTTAATTTTTTAAAGTTTCTAATGTCCTATCAATGATATTGCACACTCTTTACTTATAAATATTGCAAACTATATTATCAATATTAATTTATATATATATTATATGAGCTGTACAGAAATAATACTCGAGTTTACATAAGGATCTTCAGGGTTAAATCCACTGAATTAATCAAGATATTGATTAATTCAGTGGATTTAAACCTGAAGATCCTTATGGTGAAACTTGAGTAGGTTATTTCTGTACGCATCATATAATAAATCCGCTCTACTTACGTATTGAGCACTTTATATTTGTTATAACACTGACATATCCAGGTAAAACTTGTACCAACTCAATATTGGGACCAACCCAATATTTTCACCGGTAGGTCATTCCTTCATATATATATATATATATATATATATATATATATATATATATAAATGGAATTTGATAATTTGCTTTTGAAGCATTGTTATGTAAAGTATATTATTATTTATATTTTTTTGAAGGCAATTACAATGCGTATATCATATAAAATTCGATAATTATTGAAAATAATCATGACAAGCAAACCTGGCTAATAAAGTGCGCCACATGGAACACTGTATAACTGTTTCAACTTTATTAAGTCTCATTAGCGTGTGTATACCTACGATTTCCCTCCAGCAGAAATCAAAACCGGAAACCCAGCACGCAGAATCAGAAGCTCTGCCTCTGGGCCACCGGCGCGTAGCACACGATACATGCCGAATTTAACCTGTCAATGATAAACATGCCACTACTATACATAGTACAGTGAGCATTTGAGGGAATTGCAATTAGGCCTATGCCAAGGCATAAGAAGTAAACAGCTGTACAGTGTTCCACATGGCGCACTTTATTCGCCAGGTTTGCTTGTCATGATTATTTTCAATAATTATCGAATTTTATACAATATACGCAAATGCCTTCAAAAAATATAAATAATTATATATATATATATATATAGTCATCCACAGACACGTGCTTTGGTGTTTCACGCCTCTTCAGTGTAAACGCAACTATCCTTGGCTAGGGTTGAACTCCGACTGACTGTTTGCCAGCCTGCATTCTTATCCCCTCGGCCACTGACAGCTGCTGTAGCAGGGCTGGTGTTTTAAACTATTAAATACATAGTTTTGTTTATATATTTTACAATCACAGAGAGATCTAGTTTGTGAGCAAACAATCATTGCTTATATGCTTAGTAGTGAAAGTTAATTTAAATCACTCCTTAGAGAGCTCATACCAAATTATATATATATATATATATGTATGTATGTCAAATTATGAGCTTTTATATTCTTCAAGTCGAAGTTGGTTCTTCAAGTATTTGTGATATTGTTTGAGAGCAGATATAATAATTCAGTTGATAGGAAGTTTGTCTTCTTAAAACTGAAGTACTTTCTAAAATGTACATTAGCAGGTGCCATACTGTATTAATCAACATTAGGAGACGCAGCTGTCAATATTGGTTTCAGAAAATACCAAAGTTTTCAATATTACCAAAGTTTCCGTCAGCTATATGAGATTGGACTGGAACTGGTTTGAGTAGCATTCAAGTATTTACATATATGAAGACTATTAGTCTAAGTAAGTCTATAAGTGTTCAGTCTGCTTGACCTGGATATGGAAGAAAATAAGACGTGAAAACCAATTTGCTAGAGTAGTAATATATTTATTATTTTGTTTCACCCTATATGGGCTTCATCAGATAATGATTGTGAAAAACAAAATTTGATTTTAGAAAAATATTGGGAAATGTTACATCTATCAAAGAGGTTGTCATCGCAATATAATTAGGAATGTCAATTCCTATGAAACTTTAAAAAAGGGAGACAAAATTTAAAAAATTCTTTTATGACCATTGATTAAGCTATGAATTAAAATATTTGAAAATATTACTGTTATGTGTGAAGAGAAATACTGTTATTAATGGATTATAATTGAATAGTATATTAAGATTAGTAAATGGTGAGGATAAGTTGTAGTTATTCTAATCAAGTAAAACGTTGTTAGTTGCCAGCGGCGTAGTCTATTGTCAGTATAAGCTGAATAGCGAGGCAGTCTATCCTCTTTTCATTAGCACTCAACCAGGGAGATTCTTTTTTGTTAAAGTGGAGTGCCACACCTACATTACTGACTTATTGTTAGTAATAAATAATTATTAAATAGTATATTAGAATTAGTGAATGGTTAAGGATATGTTGTAGTTATTCTAATCAATTAAATATTGTTAGTAATAAATTACATATTAATATTCATGCCCCCTAAAAGTACAGCCATCATCTAGCAACACTTTCTGGTTAAAAATGAGACCATAGAAATCGTCTAAGATGAAATACAAAAATGTAAATCCTGATTATCTGGTGTTGCTTATCAGACAAATTCTTATTTCTTATGAGTGTCCTTGCCACAGGTAAATAATGGACCATTCCATTTTTATCATAAATAAAGAAAGTGAAGAAAAAAGACATGCTACACAGAAAAAATATAATAAGAAAGAAAGAAAGAAAGGAGAATAAGAGAATGTTAGAGAGATGGGGTGAGTGCACTGAAGCAATAGGGCTAATCTTTTTTAATTGAACATAATGAAAAGATAAAAAGAAAGAAAGAAAAAACAAGTGACTGAGAATTAAATCAAGATTATTATATTTTTTATATTTTGAACAATTTGACAATAGCTCTTAAGAAAATATATCAAACGTTGTATTAATTAAATTATCATATTGTAGTTTATCCACAGGTCCTGCTAGTAAATTATAATTGAATAGTATATTAGTGACTGATTAAGGATAAAGTTATAGTTATTCTAACCAAGTAGAATATTGTTAGTAATATAAAAAGTAAAGTAGGCAGAGTGGCCTATTGTCAGTATCAGCTGGTCAGCGAGGGAGTCTATCCTCTTTTCATCAGAGCTTAATCAGGGAGATTGTTTCACATTTTAGGTGGAGCATCACACCTTCCATCATCTCCCCAGTTTGCCGCACAGATCCAAGCTGTGCTACTCTCTCTCCAGTTGATACTGGCAATAAGCCACTCTACCAACTTTTCCTTTTTTATATGCAGATCAAATTCTGTTAAATAATTCATCTGATAATTCCCAAAAATGCCCCCTTAATTTCATTATTTCTGAAATCATCCAATTCAATCTTAAATTTTTTATGCTATTGCTGTTTTTTATCTGATTAGGCAATTTGTTCCAAAAATATATTACTCTATTAGCAAAAAAAAAATCCATTTGGTTAAAAGACTTAGTTGTTGAAATTGCCTTGACAGTAAATTTCCAGTTCGAGAAGAAATGTTAAAAATGTCTCTACCATAATTAGAAATTCCATCAATTATTTTAAAAGTTTTGATTTGATCACCTCTCATTCTTCTTTCTAGTAAAGTAGTTAACCCTAATTCCTCCAATCTCTCCCTGTAACTGTAATCTTTTATTCTTTTTATTAGTTTTGTCACTCTTCTTTTCATCAATTATTTTAAAAGTTTCAATTTGATCACTCTCATTCTTCTTTCTAGTAAAGTAGTTAACCCTAATTCCTCCAATCTCTCCCTGTAACTGTAATCTTTTATTCTTTTTATGAGCACATTTGAATTATCTCCCTTTGTTATCTCTTGAGGACAGATGATAACTAAATATGCATGAGCACATGGGCCTGGAAGACATGTTAACATGCAAATCTACATGACTGCTTTCTATGCCAAATACATACACCTTGTCTCATTCATCCCAGTGATCTAACAAAGTTTTCTATGTACTTTAGTTCCAAATCTTTAGGATAGATGGCAGTAGTGTTTGCCTGCTGGATTCGTTCTTAGCAAAACTCTTGAAAATCACAACCTCAAGGGTTTAAAGTATAGTTGTGTATATGAGTGCATTTTCGTTTTTTGGTTGTTTTAAAAAAAAAATAGATTTTTAATTTAGATATGTAAGAATTTCCCAAGAAGGATATAATTTGGCTTGTGATGTTCTTTTTTTCTTTTTCCAGATCCCAAGGTTAAAGAGCCCAATCTGCCCAACTATTTACCCAAATCTGGAGGGAGAGTAGTTGGATTAATACTTTTCCCAAAGGTATTAGCACTCTGTGAACTGTAGCTTCATCCAGGATTTGAACTCGGGTCGATGAGTCCATTTCCTATGACTCTAACTATTACACTATGACCTCCAACCATGTTTCATTTGACCTCCAACCATTGTTCATTCACCTCCAACCATGTTTCATTTGGCCTTCAACCATTGTTCATTCGCCTCCAACCATGTTTCATTTGGCCTCCAACCATGTTCCTTCGCAATTGATTTGCCATGTCTATTTGGGATTGATAGTGTTGTAATTAGAAGATTATTTTTTTTACAGTTATCTAAAAAAAATAATAGGGATAAGTAGTCTCATTGTCAATCAGAGGTTGGCAATAAATTCTCATTGACTGTAGTGAGGCTCACTCTTTTTTGATGTGCTGTACTTCTATCTTTGTGCACAGAACCAGTATAAAAAGAAATAAGCATTATTGTTGTAGCCATAATGTCAACACTCATGTCAACCATATCCTCTACAGGGGGTTAGATTCTCACCATAAAGGAGTGTTCTGGGTATGACACTAAACTGCATCTGGTGGTGAGGCTAAATTTCAGGAGCCCTGGGGTATGTGGAGTCACACATTCATTGCCAATATTAACCTTAATTCAACTTGGGAAATCATTTTGAATAGTTTGACTGTTGTGCAAACAAAGCACTGAATAATTTAAATAATCTCATTTGAATAATGGCATCATTGTTTTTGCATGCCTATCAATTTGTGAAACATAAAATAAAAATAAACAAATAATAATCTCATAAATTCAAACAAATAAAAATATTTAAACTGATAAATTTTTTAGGGGATTCTCACTCAAATTGAAAATTATTTCTCTACAATGATAGTTTTTCTAACTGGAGATATAGAATAGTAAAAGTAAAGTCAGCAGAGTGGCCTATTTTCGGTATCAGTTGGACAGCGAGGGAGTCTATTCCCTTTTCATTAGAGCTAGACCAGGGAGATTTTTTTTTTTATGTCTGAGGTGGAGTGCCACACCTACTATAAGCTCCCCACTTTACCACACATACAAAGCCAGAACCTTTTGATTTCTAGGCTGATGCTCTACCAACTGAGCTAAATCAGCCCTAATATGCAGCTTTAATCTATTTAACTAATGGATCAATTTTTTGAAACTATGCATAAAACAGCTATTCATGCACTGGATTGATGAGAGCTAGTATCGAACCTGGAACCTTGTGGTTCTAAGCAGATGCTCTACCGACTGAGCTAAACTGATTTTTTGAACAAATTGCCTTATCCGATCAAAAACAGCAATTGTGTAAAAAAAAGATTCATGATTGAATTGGATGATTTCAGAAATAATGGTAAGAAAAAGAAATTAAGAATGTATTTTGGCGCGGAACTATTGGATGAATTATTTAACAGAATTTGATCTGTGTATAGATATTGTATTAATAGTTTATATATTCTGTGAAAAGATTTTTTTCTTTGTTTTTTTTTTTTTTTTTCTTTTTTAGGTTGATGCGAAAAGATAGTAAAGTAAAATAAATAAAATAAAATAAGTAAGTAAAATAAAATAAAATAAGTAAATAAAATAAAATAAGTAAATAAATAAAATAAATAAAATGAAGTAAAATAAGTAAAATAAAATAAAATAAGTAATAAAATAAATAAAATAAGTAAAATAAATAAAATAAAATAAAAGTTAGTAAAATAAAAGTAAAGTCTGCCTAAAGCAAGAAAAGTTTCAGAACTACCGATCTAGAGTGAAATAATAATAACCATAATTTATTTAGCGTATGGCATTCATTTGATATTAAAATACCTTGTGGTCTGTCTTCTACAATTATGAAGAGGCAGATATAAAGAAAAGTAATATTTGAATAATTAATGGGGAAAATGCAGCATTTCCCCTAATCATAAAATATTAAAATACTGAAACATTTTAATAAGATTAGAATAAGAAGGCAAACATTAAGAAGAAAAAGATTTTCTTTCTCTTTATCTTTAGATTTAAATGGCAGTTTGCCCAAACAGGGATTATTAAATCTTTCAAATACATGCAGGATAATACAGGCATGCACACACACACACATGCTTCAATACATAGGCATACATACATAAACACAAATGAATGTGCATTTGTGCTTCTGTGCACACACATTCCCCCACCCCCATATATATATATATATATATATATATATATATATATATATATATAGAGTGTGTGTGTGTGGAATTAAACAAAAGGCAGGTCTCCTGTTTAATGATTTTATTGGTAATATTTTCAAGCTTTCTGGCCGACTTTTTTATATTTGGATGGAATTCATGGATTAGTCCACCGAAGTTCATATCCCAAGTACTTTCAGCACTTCAAAGTGTCATCATCAGGGGTGACGTGTTCCAGTTTTTTCAAAGTATATTACTACTTCCAGCCTCCCCATCCATTAATATACTTTGAAAAAACTGGAACATATCACCCCTGATGATGGCACTATAGCTGCACGAACATTTTCCTTGTCCCAGTGTATATATATATATATATATATATATATATATATATATATATATAGTCATCCACAGACACTGTGTTTTGATGTATCATGTCTTTCAGTGTGGCTAGACATTTTGTAAGCTATTTACAGCTGAGATAGAAACCCGATGTATTCAGCATCAGTCGAACAGCTTAACCGCTTGGCTATCATCACCTACAGAATGGGAAGGGGATTTTAACTGTTTTAATATACACATCTGTATGTATGTATGTATATATATATATATAGAGAGAGATAGATAGATAGTTAATACAAAATCCCTGAAATCCCTGAATAGGAATAACTAAAATAAAAAAAATGTGTGAATGCATCATTCAGTTCTTAATTAATGCATGTGATTAATTGCTTATATGGGTGTGCATGTGTGTGTGTGCATGTTTTCATGCATGTGCATATGTTAATAATCCCTTGACTAAGAGCTCTGAGCAAGAGAAGGAAACGAAGAAAAAAAAAAAGAAAGAAAGGAAGAAAAGGAAAAACAAAAGAAAGAAATCTGGCCATTATGGCAAAGAATTGACAATGCAGATATTGACTAATAAATCCATTTTAATCTGTTTTAATTTATGCACTGAATAATATCTGAATTTCTCTTGTTTTCCTCCAACTCTCTCTTTCACTCTTCTCTTACTTCACATCTTACCTTTTCTTTTCTGGCTAAATTTTCATACACATACAGCTAAAAGAGGTTGGTTGCTTTGTTTTATGGTAAATCAACCCTTTTTGGTTATTTAATGCTGAATAAAGTCATTTTGATATTTAGATTCTTCACCCAGTTTCTTTTCCGGTTCTTGGGGACTGTCCCAAGAGTTACAATTACAATTAGTATAATTTGTCACCTTAATGTTTCACAACTTTTTCAGTTCTCTAGCATGGTCCTGGTATTTGTAAAATTTTTGCTTTCTTTTATTTTCACTCGATGATAGTTCTTTAACTCTTGTTAATTGATATTAGATGTAGTCTTCTAGCCAGAATTTGTATCTCAAAGTTCCAGAGAAATTTATACCTCTCATTTTTATTTTTAAAGAAATACTGATTTTGGCATTAAATAACATGTTGAGGGATGACATGATGTAAAACCATCCAACCTACCAATGAATACATGAAGGTAAGTCAAGAAGTACAAGAAGTCTAATGATGAAAAGTTTATTAATATTCATTTTTCAGCATAATCTCCTTCTTTGTCAATGCACTTAATTCAGCAGAGAATATTAATTGATAGAGTAAACATTATACAATGAAAATTTCAGATTAAATTTTAATTGTTTATGTCATACAGCTATCCTAATCCATACTTATATCTGGATGTGTGCATATGTACATACATAAGTAGATATTTGTATGTGTATATGTGAACACATATTTGTATATATATATATATATATATATATATATATATATAAGATGAACAAAAAGTGATAAGACAAATAGGAATATTTTTTTATGTTGTTTATTTTTCTCAACTAGTTTCAACCTTAGGTCATCATCAGGAGAAAATTTCTTGTTGAAGAAATTGTTTTTAGAGAGTTTAAAAATTAAAATAATTTTTTAAGTATTTGACAGACCACTATAATCCAGGCAGAGAAGTGTATTAGAAGTCGCAAGTCCATCTGTTCAGTGAAAAAAACTTCTTTGAGAAATATATGTATATACATACAATCATGACTAAAATTGCCACCACCCAAAACTAACAGGTGGCCCCATTGGGGGAGGGGTCTTACCTCTCTGCAGACAAGGTTTCTAATATGAGGTGTGGCAAAGACAAGAAAGAAATAAAAACAGCTATCAATAAAAGCTTTATTTGTTGAAATAACAACTGTGTTTCTTACACTCGTATCTTTTTCATTTCAACTTACCTACCCAATTGCACTGTCAACTGACCCTGCTGTTTATTTCATTATGCATTTCACAGAAATGATATGCAAGCAACCGTCATTAATTCACAAAAGACTTCCTACTGTTCCTGCAAGCAAGATCAATTCAAAAGGTTTTACATCCTAAACTCGGCGCTGGCAAATAGATTTATTATTATAGCTGCCATTCACTTTAAGAATTTGAGAATCCAGTTTTCTATGACGTAATATGAGTTGATAAGTGTGGAATGAACTATAAACATAGTCAGCTTCTCAAATGGACTGATGCGAATAAGTTAATAAGATGCAGCTAAGTTTTATCTGTCGTGTTTGTCTGTCCTCAGGCAGTATGTGCATTGTGGCAATTGGCACACCAGACTTGAATAGAATACACTAATAGAAAATAAAATTGTAACATCTCCATGGGATATTATGGTGTAGGGGGGCTATAAATAATTGTCTCCCTTGAAGAATGGGCATGTCTGTTATGGGGTCCACATTCACATAACAATTCAAAAAAATCTTTAATCGTTCTCTTTTGGCTCTGTCCTTTGAACAGTAAAGACATTGTCTTCAATTATGGTGTAGGGAGACTATAAATAATGGTCTCCCATGAAGAATGGATGTGTCGTGTGTTATGGATCTCATCGATGGTCTCATGACAATCTGAAAAATCTTTAATCGTTCTCTTTTGGCCCTGTCCTTTGAACAGTAAAGACATTGTCTTCAATCAAGCCAGATTGTAGAGTAAAGCTAGCATAGCAATTAGGCTATCATCATTTTACTGTGTATCAATCTCATCCATCTTTTCTATTTTTGTACTTCTTTCCCATAATACTTGTTTGTAGAACATCATGTGCATATTTCATCTGTTTGGACACATTTTTTGTATACTTTTTAATACTTCTTGTATATAAGCATTTTCTATCCAAAAGGTATTGGACTTTTTTAGCCATAATGTTCATTGAAAATGTATATAATATTTCCATTAGTAAAGCAGTTTCTTAGATTCAGTCTTAAAGTATTTGTTCAACATATAAAATCATAACATTGATCTGTAGGTACTGTTGCTATTACTTTATATCTTTTCAAAGAAAAATATTTACATTGTTTCCTGCTTAATTTTTAGGTCACTGAATTTCTTTGACTTATTAACTAACATTTTATTTCATTTTTTTATCTGAGTTTGATAACTGCCCTCGCTAACTTAGCACATAAGTAGGACAACTTAGATCAGTGCAATAAAGTGAAGAGCTGATGGTAGGCGTGGCACTCCACCTCAGACACAATAACAATCTCCCTGGTCTAGCACTAGTAAAAATTGGATAGACTCCCTCGCTGCCTAGCTGATACCAACAGTAGGTCATCTCTAAATTAGCACATAAGTAGCACAGCTTGGATCTGTGCAGTAAAGTGGAGAGCTGATGGTAAGCGTGGCATTCCACCTCAGATACAAAAACAATCTCCCTGATCTAATACTAGAGAAAAGAGGATAGACTCCTTCGCTGCCTAGCTGATACCAACAATAAGCCACTCTGCCTATTTTACTTTATAATTGGATATTGGATATTTTTATGAATGAATGCAAGTTTCTTTGTATGTTTTTACACTTATGTCTAACATGAAAACAACCTTCATCATGTTAGATCATTGATATTCATGATTATTGTGCATCATGCTGTAATGGTTAGCAAGCTAGTTTTACAGATCCATTACTACTGAATAGAAACTTTGATTCTCATTGGATGCTCAATATGTGAGATCTTGTGTCACACCCTACCTGTGGTGAACAGATTGGACAAAAAAGAAAGAATTAACCTCACTGGATACTATGCTGAAGACCTACCAGGGCCAATGACTAATAGAGATGGTTGGAGAGAGAGAGAGAGAGAGAGAGAGAGAGAGAGAGGGGAGAGAGAGTTATGGATATCTATACTGATGATGAAGATTATTTACCAGGGCCAATAACCAATAGAGATGGTTGGAGAGAGAGAGAGAGAGAGAGAGAGAGAGAGAAGAGAGAGAGAGAGAGAGAGAGAGAGAGAGAGAGAGAGAGAGAGAGAGAGAGACTGATGATGAAGATGATTTATGAATGGATTGGCACTTTTGCATGCCTGTATATTCAAGATGGTAACAGTCATGTTGGTACATTAAGAATTCAGGAGCATCAGTCAACTGAAATCCTTTCAAAGTAAACAAAAAGAAAGAAAGCATGGGAAGAAGAGAGAGAAGATAAACTGGTTTAAATTGTCTTTCAGTTAAACTGGAGAGAAAGCAGATCAAAGGTTCACATGCAGAGTCAATATGTTTTGGCAGATTCACTTTCCAGCTGTTGCTGATGATTGAGTTTTCTTGTAATTTATTATCTGCATAAAAGAATGTCACTGGAAAGGAACAGGCGCCTGGGGTGTAGACTTGGCAGCTGCTTTCACATATTAGCCAACAAATAAAGACAATGCTGATGGTGTAAAGAATGATGAAACGTTTGATAACTAAGTTAAGATAAAAGAAAAATGGCTGGCCTAGCCTCTTTGTAGTCCACTGAGGAAAGGATGGGGTTCAATAAAAAACAAAACAAATAAAATAAAAAATTAAAAAATGGTCAGAACTTTGATGCCATAAAGTGATTTGGAGGAATCTAATCTATAGAATGGAATTGTTTATCTATACATATATAAAGAGCAATTGGTGTGTATGTATGTCAGGAGGAAACTATGAAAATAAAACAATTGACAACAAAGTAAGTATACATACACCTTCACTATCACCAGATCTTGATTTTCGAGCAAAAATAATGAATGTTTGATTTATATTAGTGAAAATAATTAGAAAATAAAATTTAAATGATTTAAAGCATATAATTTTTTTTGCATTTAACATTTTAAATAGTAGACATTAAATTTACTTTTCCAAGTGGCTGGATCAACACAAGGTCTTTTTTACAAAGGGATTTTAAAAGGTCATACTACGAGGATCCAACTCATGATTCAATAATAATGGATCTGTGAGACTAACCTTTTTTTACCTACATCAGTACCCAGGCAACGCCGGGTAGCAGCTTCTAGTCTGAATATAAGACAACTTTGAAAGTTTTTTTTTTTCACTATTTTTTTCTTCACAAAATAGGAAACAAAAAGAAACCTGTCTGTCTGAATTTTTGAGATGAGGCTTGATTTGATTTGGGTTATTTGGATTTTTCAAACTATTGTCCTCATCTTTATTGTCATATACGCAACGTTTCAACCAGAAGTCTGGAGGGCACATTGGCTGAAACATTGTGTATATAACAATAAAGATGAGGATAACAGTCTGAAAAATCCAAATAATACAAAAGGAAACCTTTCTCAGCTAAAAGCAGTTCAATGGCTTGTTAGAATATTCAATTAAATGAGGAACTCATTTCATTTGACAAACTCCGAGGACACGGAAAGGCGGGAATCTTTTAATATCACATCTTACTTCTCAATGTGGCTAACTCATTACTTGGGTAACAGAATTAACTAGCTCGCATGGGTGGTCACAAGGGAAAATAATAAAATCCTCATTATCGTAATAAAAACAGACAAAAAAAAATGACACCATACCTCCAAGTAGTGTCATATGCCTTTTCCAGGTAAAAAAAGATTACCGTTAGATGCTGTTTTTTTTTAATGAATGCTTCCCTGATGTAGGTCTCCTGTCAGATCAGATGGTCTATGATCCCTCTCTTTTTTCGGAACCCTGTTTGGAGGTTAGTAACTAATCCATTTGATTCTAGATACCATGTCAGTCTTTTGTTGATCATCTGCTCCATTGTCTTGTAGAGGCAACTTGTCAAGGTGATGGGCCGGTAGTTTTGTGGATTAGTGGTATCTTTGCTAGTTTTGGGGATGGGTATAATTGATACTTGTCTCCACGTTTCTGGAAATGTGTTATTTGTCCAAATACAATTAAAGATGTTTAGAAGGCATCTGAGAGATTATTTTGGTAAATTTTTAAAAAAAATTGTTGAGAATCTCATCATGGCCGTCAGCTGAATTATGTGATTTTGTTATGGAGACAGTAAGTTCTGCTATTGTGAAAGGCTTGTTGTAATCTTCAGAATTTTTTGAAGTGAAGTTTATGTTTTTCTTTTCTGTAATTTGTTTGGTTTTTAGAAATATTTGTTGATCTGACAAGAAGAATTTTTGGAGAAGGTTTTTTCTAGTAAATCGGAAATAGCCTTTTTTTGTTGTTATTTTCTCGTTTGTTATGATAGGTGTTTTAAGGGAGTTGTTTGTTTTTTTCCTCGCTATTTTCCTGATCATCTCCCAGACTGTTTTTAATGTGGAGGAGGTTTTAATTTATTTATGCAATTTTTTCATGAGTTTCTATTAGCTTCTTTGATTGTTTAAAATTGGGTGAAATAAAATGAGACAAATAAGAGATCTGTGATTAAATGACACCAGATAATCTGGATTTACATTTTTGCATTGCTTCTTTAACAATTTGGACAGTGTCATTTTTAACCAGAGGGCGTTGCAGGATGATAATGGATGGAAGATTTAGGAATACCAGTATTAATATATAGATCTTCACACACATACACACACAGCTGACTTTATATATAGACAGATGTTTACTTCTTATATTGTTATTGACTGGCCTATTATTCCCTACCATGTATATACATGCAGCATATGGTTAGTATAGAAGGCCATGGATGGAAGCCATACTGGTTTGTGAAGCTGAGAAATAAAACATTTTGAATCAAATAATCAGAACCTAGCCAGATAAAGAGGTAACATTCTATATGCAAAACATGAATGGATATATTGGGCAACTGAATACTAAATACAATATCTTTATTCCAGTGAAATTAAATTCTTTTAAAAATGCTGCGCTTTTATCAAAGGTTACTAACAAGCAACAAAAACTAAAAGCTATCAGTGGATTTTTTTAAAAAATGTCAAAGCAGTGAAAACTTACTAAAACTAAAACTTACCATTCCTTAACATCTATTAATAATGGAGAAGCTGTCTCCATTTGTCTGTAACCAAAACTATGTCACCGCTTACATCACATTACCCAGAATCGTCAATATAGAATAAAGAATAACCTTGTATTATATATATTCAAAATTTGAGCATGCAACCTTAGACAGTCCTCTTTTTTTTCTTTTATTTTTGTAATTGAAATAGATCTTTAATCAGGACTGGGCCTAATCTAGTAGTGACAGGTTTGAATTCAGAGTTTCCTTTCTCCTAGACTGGTTACCTAACCAAGGTTAAAGAGCTCAGTCTGCCCTACTATTTTATCCATATCTGGAGGGAGAGCAGTTGGATTCATACCTTTCCCAAGGGTATGTGAACTGTAGCTTCGTCTAGGATTTGAACTCTAGTCAACAAGTCTATTTCCTATGACTCTAACTATTATACCACGCACCTCCACCTCATTGTTTTTTTAAAGAAAGTTTTAATAAATAAATGCCCGGTATTATATATTGATGTATAGTTTGTTTTATTTTATTATGTATTATAATATATGATAACTTTAATCAGAACTAAGTTTCCATTTCAAATTGTTTGTTTTGTTTTTTTGTTTGTTTTTTTTTACTCCTTTAATAAATTTGATGATTTTACTTTCTTATGGTAAAAACTCTCTAGCATTGAATTTTTAACTTCAGGCAATATCTTTCCAAAAATTAATTTTTACACTGCCGGAGGGCGTTTTTTTTCTTTTTTTTTTCTTTGCTAGTACATATAATGTCCTTTCAATAGGTTGGTAACTGGCACAGAAACTGGAATTGGTGAGATGAGTTCAAATTCTAGCTGAGGTTGTTTTGAATTCATTTTGTGTTAATGCAATTGGAAAAGGCATGAAACCACATCTTTTTCTATCATCTGTGGGTAAAATACTAGGATCAACTGAGTATTCTAGCTATGGTGGGCAACCAGTCTAGAAGAAAGAAAATGCTGACAGTGAGTTGAATTCAAATTCCAACCATGAGTGTTTAATTTTACTTTGCATTAATACCCTTGAGAAAGGCATGAGGTGGTAACCAGTCTAGAAGAATGAAAATGGTATCAGTGAACTGAGTTCAAATTTAAGCCAAGACTGTTTGTATTCAGACTATTGCCCTCATCTTTATTGTTATCTACACAACATTTCAGCCGATGTGCCCTCCGGCCTTCTTCAGGTATTTCTTTTCAGATTCGGGAACCTTCTTGAAATCAGGAACTTGAGAACATTCTCTTTGAACTCGAGAACCTTCTTGTCTAGTCCAATTGGACACATGGCATAGTGGATATAGGCGTTGAGTTAATACAGTTCTAATTGACAGTTATTTCTGGGCTGCAGGTTCAATCCTGGTCAAGGGTGACAGTAACATAGAATGATTAACATAGCTTAACACTTGTACCCAGTCATGATTAACGGAATGAGAACAGTATAACCCTGTGGATTAAATAAAGGGTTAGGTTTGAAATTCCGTCTCGCTTATGACATGAAGGTTCCAGAGATTGACAAGAAGGTTCTCAACTTCGAAGGAAGTGTTCCCAACTTCGAGGAGGTTCCTGAATTTGAGAAGGTTCCCAAAGCCAACAAGAAATACCTGAGAAGGCCGGAGGGCACGTAGGTCAAAACATTGTGTAGATAACAATAAAGATGAGGACAATAATCTGAATAATTAAAATAATACAAATTATCAAGCCTCATCTAAAAAATTTAGTGAAAAAATTGTTTGTATTCACTTTGCGTATGAATCCATATTTTCTCCCCTTAGCTGAGTAATAAAGCACACTAGATATTTTAGCCATGGTGGGCAACCAGTTTAGAAGAAGGGTAACTGAATTTGAAAATAAGAGCTGCAGTTTCTAAGGCAGTTTTAAGATGACTTTAATTTTATTCAGGCAACTTTAATGATGCAGATACAAAATACATAGATAAATTTGGATAAAATCTGTGGTTTAAAGAAGAGATACTTGTGGCATGCATAAATTTCATGCACCCTGTACTCAGGAGACATGATTAACATAATAATTATCATTATAGGAAATGTAATTGGTGACTAGAGTTTAGATTCTGGATGAGGCTGTTTGCATTTCACTTCATACTAATACCCTTAGGAAAACCATGAAACCATCTTTTTGGCAGACTAGGTTCTTTAGCCTTGGTTAGTGTTATAGGTGATATACCCTATAGACTATAGTGGAATGCGCCGACGGTTACTATAAGTAACAGGAACAATTATGGTTTGAGGAAGCCATTGCGAGTCAGCTCGTAACTCTATTTGTCGGATGCAATTCCCACTTTTCTTTACTGTAATCGTCTACTCTTTTGTTAATACATTTTCCTACATTTGTTACCCATCGTTTTGTCTTATTTTGACCCCTTGAAACCCCACAACAGTTAGGCAACCAGTGTAGGAGAAGGAAAACTATAAACTTGAACCAATCAGGACTCTAGGAATGGAATCACCCAAATGCATGAGTGGACTATTCTGGATTCCCATAAGTACCAATTGTTTTGGCACTGGTTCAGTTGTGCTTAGCTTGTTGCTCAAACCAACAGTACACTAACTCACTTCAGCATATGAAACTATAGGCAACCAGTCTAGGAGAAGGAAAACTATAAACTTGAACCAGTTTTACTCTGCTTAAAAATTGACTCGTGTCACATCCTGCATATGACAGAGGGGTTGGGTAAATACATAAACCCTTACTCAGTTTTGCAGATCCAAAGTTTTGGGAGATTAATGAATGTCTCCATGTAAAAGCCTTGTATCTGATTTCAGTGTATATAGCCTGGTTGGTTGGTTGGTTGGTTGGATTTTATGGCATGTCAACTCTTGTTGGATTATCTTATGCTGAAGACGTTTTGTTCAATTCATGTTTGATGGGTATTGAAAAAAAAAATTTTTTAACTCAATTATTTTAACACATTTTTTAAAACTCATTTTCTTCTATTTAACCCATAGATGGGATCCTAATAGATACTACCACTCCGGGTCAGAGTGGACCTGGGAGTAATGATTATGAAGGGGTACTCCACACTCCACAGAGCTCCAGAATTGGAACTTCACCATGGTATTCATTTTAACATCAGATCCAGGACACTAAGACCCTCAGCCACTACCTTCTAGTACATATATGATAAAAAGAGTTGGATGGGTAACCATAAGTGCAACAGGGTTGGACAATCATATAGATGCTAGGGCTTGACCAGCCAATTGATTGGAGGAGGGCTCTCTGACTGCCTGTCTAGCCTGAGTATGGGCCAAAGTGGGGTGTTGCATGTCATGGACTGCTCAGCTACCAGAATTCCGCATTATGGGTTGTCACCCACAGCCATTAGGTGGCCCCATTGGGGGTATTTTACCCCTCTCTAGAGGTGCAGTCGGTGTATACCAACAGGGTGATATATAACCTGGAATAAACAATATACACACGTGATGAAAGCCTGGTTAGGTTATTTTTGTTAGTATAATAATTATGTTTTTTTTTTGTTTGTTTTGTTTTATGGCATATCAACCCTTTTCAGGTCATTTAATACCAAATCAAGTCATTTGGATATTTGGTTTACTTACAGTACCTGTTGTTGCTTAAATGGTCACCCATCTAAGTATTGAACAGGCTCATCACTGCTTAACTTCAGTGATCTAGTGGGAACTGGAGATTTCAGTGCGACTTGACCATAAGCATATAATAGTTATGGTCTCCATGTATAACTAGTACAAAAATATGTTGCCAAGATCATTTCAAACAGGTAAACACTTCATACTTAGTCAGTATGGTCAAGTCACACTGAAAGCTCTGGTTCCTGCTGGATCACCAAAGTTAAGCAGTAATTAGGCTATTCAGTACTTAATTGGGTGACTAATTAAAGAACAGCAGGTACTGTAAGCAGCATGAGTCCTTTTGGCATTAAATGACCTGAAAAGGGTTGATATATTGTAAACAAAATAACCAACTTTCATACTTAGTTGCAATATCAATATTTTAAGAGCCAATGTATTGATAATGTTCACAATCATTTTAAACAGATAAACACTTTATTCTTAGTTGCAATATTAATATTTTAAGAGCTAATCTATTTATGTAGTTTAACTTTTTTTAAACTATTATTATTATATTAATTATTTTAACCTGGTAAACACTTCATTCTTAGTTGCAATATCAATATTTTAAGAACTAATGTATTGATAATGTTTGCAATCATTTTAAACAGGTAAACACTTTATGCTTAGTTGCAATATCAATATTCTAAGAGCCAATGAATTAATAACATTCACAATCATTTTAAACATTATCTGAAATAGATCTGTTTTCCCTATAGATGGGATCCTAACAGGTATTACCACATTGAGTTAGTGTAGATCAGGACGTAATGGTAACAAAATGACTTTACCCTCACCAGATTTCCAGAACAGGAGCCTCACCACAGGATGTAGTTTACTGTCATCATGTTTGCCTAAGAAATCAAATATTTTCAATGAGACAATCCCAACCTGATGAGATAACTACAAAAACATTTCATAAAAGTATAAGCATTCTAAAATATAAGTATAGGAAGGAATGTGTTTAGAACATTAAATGTTGCTAGGATAATTTTAGCAGAAACAATTTTCATTGAAAAAAAAACAAGAATGAAATTTCTTTCTTTTTTTCTTTCTGTCTTTGTTTTTTTTTTAAGTGACAAAAACACTTTTATTTGTAGTGGGAGTTAAAAACCATCAGTGTGTTACCATCATAGATGAATAAGGTAGGATGAATAAAAAGCATTCAATAGAGATAGAACAAATAATGTATTGTATCACTGATGTTTTATATTCACTTCTGCAGATGGAACTGAGATGTGCTTAAAACCCACGTGATTAATGTCTGTCTATTTCTCTGTAGACATTACTTTCTCCTCAGCTACCTTGCCCCCACATTTTCTTAAGACATCTTTTTTTTTCATTTTTTACTATGTCTCATATTGCAAATAAACCTTGTACCACTGATTTTTCTTATATAGTTCTGCAGATAGAATTTGAATGTTCTTAAAACCCACATGATTACTGTCTGTGTACTTCACTGTAGACATTATATATTCTTCAGCTACATTGCCCCAACATTTTTTCATCAAGACATTTTTCATCATTCTTAGTTTTTTTACTATGTCTTATAGCTTTGTACCTCTGATATTTTATATAGTTCTGTAGATAGAATTCAGATGTGCTTAAACCCCATATGATTAACATTTTGGACCATATGATCTTTAGGCACCCCTTTTTGATCTCGATTAAGAAAGGACATGTTTTTCATTTAACTGTCAATATCCGGTTGTTTGTTAGGGGTTAGGGTTAGGGGTTAGGGTTAGGTTAGGGCTTAGTTTTATAATTAAAAAAAATCTAAAAATCGTCTTAAAACAACCATATATTGATGGTGTAAATGAAAAACATGTCCTTTCTTAATTGAGATAAAAAAGGGGTGCCTAAAGGTCATATGGTCCAACATTTTTATTCATTTTTTACTGTGTCTCATATTGCAACTAAGCCTTGTATTTTTATATAGTTCTGCTCACAGAACTCATATGTGCTTAAACCCCACATGATAACTGTCTTTGCACTTCTCTGTAGACATCACCTACTCCTCAGCTACATTGCCCCCTCATTTTCTTATCAAGATATTCTTATTTATTTCTTTTTACTATGACTCATATTGCAAATAAGCCTTATCAAAAAATTTCAACAAAATAATTTGATTGTTTTTTGTTAAAAATTAGTAATCAGTATGTGTTTGTTTGGCAGATGGGATTCTTTAGCCTCGGTTAGGCAACCAGTATGGGAGAAGGCAAACTCTAAATTCAAACTATCTTTATTCTATGTCATCAGTTAGGTAAAACTGAAATACATGAAATATATTCAAGTCTCATTCAACCAATTGTCAAGTACGCATACTGCTAGTTTAAAACAAAAGTTGCCACTATTTATCATTCAGAAAATTATCTCCCTTTGATAATTTACATGTTTAGTAGGGACTTGTAGGATGTCACATGAGAGACCCAGAAACCTCTTCTCTTTTTGCCTCTGTTCTTTGAATAATGGAGACATTGTCTCTAACTTCTGACAGGGAATAGTAAAGCTACACAGCTATATTACCCTCACTTGTCAAGTAATCTTTTTTTCCGTTTGGTACCCCTTCCATATACTGCTTGTTTAAGTTTAAAGCTTATAGTTGAATTCACCATCTATAATAAATTTATCTATTACTGTCGGATTTGTTTCCATAATTTTAAAATCTCTCTCTCTCTCTCTCTCTCTCTCTCTCTCTCTCTCTCTCTCTCTCTCTCTATATATATATATATATATATATATCTTTAAAAATTTTAAGGGTTTCATGTACTGGGTTTTTTGAAGCACGACAGAATGGTGCAATTAATAATTCAAATGGATTAATACTAAAGAAATAGAGTTGACTAACCAATTTCACACACACACACACACACACACACACAAAGGTGTATCATAAAAGTATTGAGATTGAAGCTGTATTTAACCAGGTATAAATGAACAATGAATGGAATGTTAATTTTTTTCAGAATACAAGGTGTGTCATAAAAGTGCCGACTTTGAAGCTGTATTTACCAAGATAGAAATGAACAATGAATGGAATTTTTCAGAATGCAAGGTGTGTCAAAAGGTACAAAAAATCTTGATACTTTTTTGACACACCTTGTATATACATGTATATATATATATATATATATATATATATAATTAATGTATCTTAGAAGAGAAAAGATACTGAAGAGTTCAACACATGAGTTTGTCTGAAGACAACACCAACGATGTGTTGTCCTCATTCTTAACAATCACCTGAGAAAAAAGGTGAAAAACACTTGAAAATGGAAGAAAAGATTTATGCAGTTCTGACACTTGTTTAATCATTAGATTCTTTCTATTGTTGGGGAAAAAAAAAGTTGAACAAAAAAATGTAATTCTCTTCTTCTTCTTCTTCTTCTTCTTCTTCTTCTTCTTCTTCTTCTCTATAATTTTCTTCAATTTTATCTTTCTTCCTTTTTTCTTTCTTTCTTTCTTTCTTTTTTCTTTCTTTCTTTCTCCTCATACACTTTCTTCCATTAATTCCCTTCTTGTTCTTGTTCTTCTTGTTCTTCTTCTTGTTCTTCTTCTCACTCTGTTCTTCTTCTCTTCTCACTCTATCCTGTTTCTTCTTCTTCTTCTTCTTCTTACTATATCCTTCTTCTTCTTCTTCTTCTTCTTCTTCTTCTTCTTCTTCTTATTATTATTATTATTATTATTATTACCTCTTCTCTCTTTTTATTTTTCAATTTTCATTACCTACCATTTTATTTATCATCATCGTTTTCCTTTTCCCCTTCCTTTCTCAATTTCTCTTCTTCATTCTTTAATTTTTGATTTGACAAAAAAATTGATAAAACATCATTGTTCATCTCAATTTATAATACTTGTTTTCATATATATATATATATATATATATATATATATATATATGTGCATAATATTGTTCTGTGTCATCAGCACATTCAATTACAAAAACATAGTGAGACAAAAATTTGTTGCTATGGGAACATGAGATAATATGGATGTACATATAGATATGTTATTTTAATTCTAAAGAAATTCTGTGAATTTGTATCTTCTAGCTTAAGCAGAGGATTATTTAAGTTTTACCTTATTTTACTTTTAAAAGTTTTTTCTTTGCATTCATGAAACATTAAAGGTAAACTGAAAAATGCAAACTAATACGACTAATTGCAAAATCAATTTAATCAGTTATTGTTTTTTTTTAATGGGACTGAAAAATTAGTGGTGGTGGTGGTGGTGGTGGTGGTGGTGGCGGTGATGATGATCAACATCATGATGATCATCATCATCATCATCATCATCATGATGATATCCATTCCCAACCAGAAAATAACATCTCAAATGGATTCTACAATCCAGACCTGAATATCAGATTTCAAATGAATCAACCAATCTAAACCAGAAGACAACATTTCAAATGGATCATACAATTCATCTTAGAAGATCATATTTCAAATGGATTAGGAGGAGGAGGAGGAGGAGAGGAGGAGGTGGAGCTCTCAGTGTAGAAGAGAGCTCTTTTGGTTTGAATTCAGAGTTTTTCTTCTCCTAGACCAGTCGCTATATCAAGGTTAATGAGCCCAGTCTGCCCAACTACTTACCCATAGCTGGAGGAAGAATATTAAATTCATACCTTTTCCAAGAGTATTAACGCTATGTGAAATGCAAACAGCCATATCCAGGATTTGAACTCGGCTAGCCCTGTCCATTTCCTATGATAGTAACCATTATACCACATGCCTCATATCAACAAAATCAAAACCAGAAGATATCATTTCAAATGGATTCCCTGATCCAGACCTCAAATATCAGATTTCAAATGGATCGTCCAGTGTGAACCTAGCACATATATGATTCTCGCAACCCTTATGGCTACCCCCAACCCTTTTTATCATATATGTGTTAGAAGACTTAGTGTCCTGGGTATGACATTAAACTGCATCTAATGGTGAAGTTCCAACTTAGGAGCTTTGGTGTGTGGAGTTCCCCTTCATCACCATTCCCCTTCATCACCACTCTGACCTGGAATAGTAGTACCTGTTAAGGTTGAATAGAAAAAAATGAATTTTTAAAAAATGTTTTAAAAAATTGAGTTTAAAAAATTTAATACCCATCAAGCATGAATAGAACAAAACGTCCTCAGCATAAAATAACCCAATAAGGGTTGATATGTCATAAAATCTAACAAACCAAACCAATCCAGACCAGAAGAAAACATTTCAAATGAATCAACCAAACCAGACAAGAAGACAAAATCTAGTAATAAATAAGAAGAAATTTATCAGCAGATTTAACACTGGGTAAAATTTAAAAAATGTTTGTTTGTTTATTGATTTTAACGGCATATCAACCCGTCTGGGGTTATGTCATGCCCAATGGTTAGGAAGTTATACATATCGTGTATTTATATTTATACATTTTAGTAATTGGTTTTATCAATGTGTTAGCATTATTGGGGGTTATGTTGTATGGTATTGATTTGTTTCATGTCTATATTCTATGGTATAATTTTATTTCCCTCAAAAAAGAGAGAATATCCTCCATGTTGACATTTTCATATTGTTTGCTTTAAAATAACGGTTTCTGATGTGAGCAAAAATCCTGCATTCCATGAATAAGTGTTTAACTGTCAAAGGTGTTTGACATGTTCCACATTGTGGTTGTTGTTTTTGTTTGAATATATTGGAGTGTGTTAGTCTTGTATGACCAATGCGTAATCGGGATACAATGACTTGTTCCTTTCTAGACTTCCTTAAACTTGGTCTCCAGCCTCCCAAAGTGGGTTTGATTAGGAAGAGTTTATTGTGGATATTGTTATTCCAGTGTTGTTGCCATTTTGTATGAAGGAATCTATTAATTTTAGGTTTCAAATCAGTATATGGTATCTTGAAATTGTCGGGGATCAACTCTAGAGCCGATTTAGCTGCGGAGTCAGCTCTTTCAGTGTCACAAATTTGTGTAGGCATTGTGCCAGAAGAGGTGTGACCACGGGAATTTATGACATACTGTTAAAATCAATTAAAACAAAACTTGTATCTTGAAATTGTCTAGATAAACATCCAGAACCAACAAGGAAACTGAAAACAATATGGAATATGTAGTGGAGATTGAACTCGCATGGCTCAATTCAGACTATTCACCCATGTTGACGCGCGTATGCAAATTTCTACATTGTGATTGGTTTGGATGTGGGATCTAGGTCAGGGCAGTTAATTATTATTTAAGGCCTGCTTTCCAACACGGAGAAGAGTTGTATTTGATCTTGCTAATGAGAACACAGATGTGCATTGGACAAGAAACGAGTAAACTTTGCCGGATTGATTGAAGACTGCTGTAATATTGTTGCAGGCCAAAAGACTTTGTCAGTGGACTTTTGCAGTTGGGAAAGTGATTACTGTGGTTAGTTTCAAATAATCCCTTACAAAAGGATTTTTCAGAAGATGAAGATAACAGTTCTGCTCATCTTTTAGTTATCTAGCAAACCATGAAATAGAATACCAAGGAGAGTGCTGCAGTGTTGAAGAGGCTTGCTGTCACTCATTCTCTAGTAATCACTACCAGACACTGGTGTAAATATGCTAATAAAATAATAATGACAGCACAGATATCTATGTGTCTGTCTGTCTGTCTGTCTGTCTCTTTATCAGTCATTGTCCTTATCAGTCATCCAGAATGTGCACAGAGCTGATTGAAATAGGTTTTTCCTGGTCAGGCCACACTAGTGTGTCTATGTGTAGGTGTTCACAGGAGAACATCACTTATGAGTTCGTCCATGCTTCTTCTGCATTGTCTAGCATGTCTTCTTTGACTTTGGATAATAATAACTAGCAGGACCTGTGGATATACCACAGTATGATAATTTGATTATTACATAATATTGCTAAATAGTTCAATGTGTGAAAAGTCTTTATTTAACTGTCTTTCAGTTTTTTCCTTTCTTTTTATTTTTCATTGTGTTTCATTGAAACAGATTAGCATTATCTATTCCATGCACTTATCCTCTCTCTCTCTCTATATATATATATATATATATCTTTCCCCTACTCTCTTTCTTTCTTATCATATTTTTTATGAGTAGCCTGTCCTTTCTTTCTTTATAATAAAAACAGAATGGTCCATTATTTAGCTGATGGGACGACACTCATAAGATATAATAATATGGTGGATAAGCAACACCAGATAATCAGGATTTACATTTTTGCATTTATCTTGAATGATTTGGACAGTCTCATTTTTAACCAGAAAGTGTTGCAAGATGATAACGGTCGGAAAATTAGGAACAAGAGTACTAATATAAAGATAATAATAATAATAATAATAATAATAATGATGATAATAACGAAAATGATAATAATGATAATAATTCTAATGATGATGATGCTGATAATGATAATAATAATAATGATAATAACGATAATGATAATAATGATGATGATAATGATAATAATAATAATAATGATAATAATAATGATAATGATGATGATAACGATAATCATAATAATAATAATGTTAATAATAATAATAATAATAATGATAATGATCATAATAATAATAATAATAATAATAATAATAATAAAGTGGATGATGATGATGATTATGATGATGATGATGTGTGAAGAATTCACTAGGAATAATATAATAATGATAAAATTAATGGTGTTTTTTTATGCTATTATTATTAAGATTTGTCAGAGAATGTTTTCCACATTTTCTGCAATGCTGTTAAAAACTACAAATAAGTCACATTCCAAATGTGACACTGAATAAAAGAACTAGCTAATTATTCTATGATGTTTGTGTAGTTCAGAACCATCAAAGAATGTTTCAACGTCAAAAGAAAGGAGAATAGAAAGCAGTTTGAATGTCTGCTAGAAATTCAAGGATACCAATTTCCTGATGCCACTCTTACTGTACAAATGGGTGAAGAATGAACCAGTCAAAATTTCAAGTAATTTCACGCGTGACAAAGTCTTTGGAAATTGGTACTTCTTGGAAATCAGAACAATTCAAAAGACAAATTAAAAAAATAAAAAATAAAAAAAAAAAAAATCAGTATGTAAATGTGCGAAAGAAGAGGAAGAAGGGGTGCTACAAGTGTGCATAGTATTTTTGTTAGTGTATATAGAAGCAACAAAAGAAGGAAAGAGAAAAGAGATTAGTGTTTATTTATGTATAGTCTAGGTTGATATTGAGAAAGAAAGAGAGAGCAAAAAGTTTGGTTGGTTGGATGGATCTTATGGCATGTCAACTCTTGTTGGGTTATTTCATGCCAAAGACGTTTGTTTAATTCATTCTTGTTGGGTAATTAAAAAAAAACAATTTAACCCTAACAGGTAGTACCGTCTCAGGACAGAGTGGACCAGGGAATAATGGCAATGAGAGGGTACTCCACACTCACCAGAGCTCCAGAATTGGAACCTCACCACAAGATGCAATTTACTGTCATACCAAGGATACTAAGACCCTCTACCATGTCCTTCTAGCACATATATGATAAAAGGGTATAGAGGTATGTGGTGTAATGGTTAGAGTTGCATTGCACATAACATTAATACCCTTGGAAAGGTATGAATTTATATATTATCCCTCCAGCTAGTAAATAGTAGGTCAGACTGTTTGAAAATGTCAACATGGAGGATATTCTCTCTTTTTTGAGGGAAATAAAATTATACCATAGAATATAGACATTAAACAAATCAATACCATACAAATAATCCTCAATAATGCTAACACATTGATAAAACCAATTACTAAAAAGTATAATATAAATACACGATATGTATAACTTCCTAACTGTTAGGCATGACATAATCTCAGATGGGTTGACATGCCGTCAAAATCAATAAACAAACAAACATAATTATAAATTAGTCGTTTTTAAATTTGATAGAGCCTTTTTATTAAGATGTATTGTATTTAGAATATCCTTAGTTTTAGTTGTTGATTTTTGTTGTTTTTCTTAATGCAATTTTTACATTTTTACTTGTAGATATAGAAATTTTAAATATAGGAAGGGAAAAAAGGAAAAAAAGGGAGAAAAAATAAGATTAAAATAATTTAGAATAGAAAAAAAGGAGAAAGGTGAAAATGAAAAAGTGAAGGAAAAATATCTAAATGTTATCCTGTGGAAATAATGGGAAGAACTTTGCTGATAGTATTGATTGGTTGTTGGCATGGTCCTCTAGAAAAATTAAATCAGATATTTTCCATAAAAAAAGTTAAATTAGAATATAATGAATGTATAAATGAATGATATATCTATATCTATAAAAAAAAAAAGATAAAAAGAAAAGAATTTAAAGAAAAAGAAATCAGGGAAAAGAAAAAGTGAAGGAAAAAAAAAGTCCAAACTGATATATCCATGAAATAATGGAAAGAACTTTGCCAGTAGATCTTATTGAGTGTTGACCCTCCAGCTATATAATTGTAAGATGTCATTTGTTTGAGATTAGGATGGGTCACTTTGGTGAGAAGATATGATGTTAATGAGTCCTGAAATCTTCCATGACCTGGAGGCATCACTGAAGAATAGTCACAAACAAGTTTATTTCAAAATTTAGGGATAGAAACATCTTGTCCTAAAAGTTCCATCAGTTGTATCATAAAGCACTTAAGGGAGACTTAAGTGAATTTTGAACAAATCCTGGAAGCAGCGTCCTCCAAAACAGCAGCTGTATGGCCACTTATCTCCCATCTAACAAACAGTCCAAGTAAAATGAGCAAAGCATTCTGGGAACTGAAGATAATAACCAAGATGAGTAAATATTGTAAATAATTGTTGATTTTGTTTTAGTTTTTTCCTTTCAATTTTATTTTTCATTTACACAAAACTTTCCTTACTGATTTTATGAAGATTTCTACAAATTCTTTAAAAAATGTTTTTTGTTTCCTTTTAATCTAATTTGTTTCAAGACAAAAAGAAAAATTCTAAAAATACTTAAATTAGCCAAACATTAATTTAAAATTTCACTAATGACTTTTTGGACCATATGACCTTTAGGCACCCCTTTTTGATCTCGATTAAGAAAGGACATGTTTTTCATTTACACCATCAATATCCGGTTGTTTTAACAGATGATTTAAAAAAATTTCTTTTAAATTATAAAATTAACCCCTAACCCTAACCCCTAACCCTAACCCCTAACAAACAACCAGATATTGACGGTGTAAATGAAAAACATGTCCTTTCTTAATGGAGATCAAAAAAGGGTGCCTAAAGGTAATATGGTCTGACCTTTTGAATGGAAAACATTTTCAGATGCCATTTGATTAAGTAACTTAATCAAGAATCTGACAATAATTTCTTATTTATGGCTTTATATTAAGTGCTTTGCCATAAATATAAAAATAATTCAGGGGATATATATAGTCTAGTCACACTGATGAGCCGGACTGTATGTGAATGACAATATATATATATACCCTTGGTGGGTTCAGCAAAAATTGCAGAGCTCTCCTTAAAATGGATAGAACACTCCCAAGTGGCCTAGTATGTTTATAATAGTAAAATTCCATTTCTAAAAAGTGGGTGTCTAGATGGCATGGTGGTAAGATGTCTGACTGATGACAATTTGGTCAGGTTTAGCCTGTCTTGTCTAATCACATTGATGAGCCATGAAATGGTGAAACAGGACTGTATGTGAATGACAATATATATATATATATATATATATATATATATATATATAGTCCCATGGCGTGGTATAATGGATATCATCGTAGGAAATGGACATGGTGAGTTCAAGTCATGGACGAAGATGTTTACATTTCACATAGCACTAATACCTTTGGGAAAGGTATGAATCCAACTATTCTCCCTCCAGGTATGGGTGAATTGTACAGCAGACTGGGCTCTTTAATCTTAGTTAGGTAACCAGTTTAGGAGAAGGAAAATTCTGAATACAAACCTGTTAAACTCTGCTTAAGTAATTGACTGACTGTCATATCCTGCTTGTGCGGAGGGGTTGGTAAATATATATATATATATATATATATATATATATATATATATACACACACAGCTTAAGTTGTTGTTTTTTTTCTTTTAAAACATTTATAAAGGAAAGATTTTCTTTTTGAAACAATTTTTAAAAAAGTGAATAAAAAAAAGGTTTTTGAAGATATAATATATATATATATATATATATATATATATATATATATAAAGTAATCTGCAGACGCGCGTTTCGGGGTTTCACCCCTCATCAGTACAGCTAGACTTATTTTTCAGCAGCTACCTCTGGTCGGGATCGAGACCCGAACGAACTTTCGCTCGTCAAGTCTCTTACCGATGGGTCCACAAGCAGCTGCCTAGAATAGAAGGCAGAATAATCGCTATATTTCCTAAACCGGAAATATATATATATATATATATGTATGTGTGTTTAAGATTATTTTTACTGTTACTCAAGTTTCATGAGTAATGGTAAGATAGTATCCATAATCTTATATCCTAAGTTTTAATGCTGCTCAGCTCTGCTATCATATTATTAAGCACTATTTCCATCCATACACTTTTCTTATTTGCTTCACTTCATTATATCATATATCTGATGCTGGAAGACCCGAAACTTCCCAATGAACCCTGCGGATTACATCACTGATGACAACCACCAGCGCCCCAAATGTAGGAGCGTATATTTAAAGAAAAAAAAAATGTGATTTTCAAAATAAAAAAACAGGATCTTTCCCCACTTTTTATTTTTGGTGGTTGTGGCTTTTTACAAACTTTTTATATTCCTTTCTGTTTTTCATGATTTCATCCTCAGATAAATAAAAGCATCCTTACACAGATACAATCCCAATCCAAAGAATGAAAAGTGGCCATAGAAGAAAAATATCCTATGATTGGTAAGTAAAGTCGTCAGGTTGGCCTAAAGTCGGTATCAGCCAGACAGTGAGGGAGTCTATCCCCTTTTCACAAGCTCTAGACCAAGGAAATAGTTTTTTGGAGTGCCGCACCTACCATCAGCTCCTCACTTACTGCCCAGATCCCTGTGCTACTCATGTGCTGAGTTGGTGAGGGTCAGTATCGAACCAGGGACCTTGTGATTCCCTGCCAGATGCTCTACCAATTGAGCTAAACCGGCCTTAAAAAAAGAAAAATGTGCAATTTTGGGGGGGGGGTTTCCACAGTGGAGTACAGTAGTTAGTGTGTGATTATATATCATCTATATATTAATACACATGTTCCTTAATTTTATGAATTTTATCATCCTGCAACACCCTCTGGTTAAAAATAAGACCGTCAAAATCATCCAAAATAAAATGCAAAAATGTAAATCTTGATTATCTGACGTTGCTGATCCGCCAAATTCTTATTTCTTATGAGTGTTGTCACCTCAGCTAAATAATGAACCATTCCGTTTTTGTTATAAAGAAAGAAAAGGAAGGAAAAGGATATGCTACACAGTAAAAAAATATGATAAGAAAGAAAGAAAGAAAAGAGAGTTGGGGAAAGATAAAGAAAGGAGGTGAGTGCATGAAAGCGATATCACTAATATGTTTCAATCAAACATAATGAAAAAATAAAAAGAAGAAAAAAAGGAAAAAAGTGTGAGAGAGAGTTAAATCAAGATTATTATACTTTTTACATATTGAAGTATTTAGAAATAGCTCTTAAGTAAACATATCAAATGTTGTAATAATTAAATTATCATACTGTGGTATATCCACATTTTCTGTCAGTTATTCATATTACTGCTACTATTTGATAGTAACTGATATAGTTGTTGATAACCTTTGGTAGAATTTACTTGTGAAAATTAAACACCAGTGTTTGTCTATTAATTCATTCATACATATATACACACATGAAAAGAAAAGCGAATATGTTGAACTTTTAAAACTCTTTAAATAAAGATATTTGGTAATATTCGCAGAGTTCCGTCCCAACCTCCTGCCTCAAAAACCGCTAGCCAGTGGGTGCTGAAAAAAACCCAGCTACAATTGAAGTCTGTCGCCGAAGCGGTGTCACTTGACAAATGAGGGCGTTTTTCCCGAAAACCCAGCATCAACCCCAACCCTAACACTAACCCTAACCTTAACCCCCTAGTTAAAATTAACAGTTTTATTACAAAATTTGTGGGTTCTGTTTTTTTCTGGGTCACCTGTATACAGGGTGACCCAGAAAAAACAGGGCCCAAATTATTTATTTATTTTCCCATTAAACTAACCCTGAACCCCAACCCCATCCCTAACCTTAACCCTAGTTTTTTTTCAAGTAACACCACTTTGGCTACAGACTTCAATGGTAGCTGGTGTTTTTTTTCAGCAGCCACTGGCTAGCGGTTTTTGAGGCAGGAGGCCAGGATGGAACTCTGCGAATATACCCAGATATTTAAACAACATTCAAAAATTTAGTTTAAAAACATTGATTTTCATAACATGAAATTTTCAGAAAAAAAATGTTATTTTGAAAGAAGAAATAATAATAGTCTGTTTTCTTTTCTTTTCTTTTCTTTTTTTCGATCTAACCAAATGAAATTGTGCAGACATCTTGTGAATTTCAAAAGAAACATTATTTTTTATCTACTAGGATGAGTCAAAAGTTTTGGATTATTTTGGTATATGCTAGTTTGTATAATTATGATATATCGAACTGTTGTCCACATATTCATAAACACAATGTTCAGGCCTCTGTAAACTTGGGCTCATCTTATAAATACACATTATACTAGTTTGTGGCATGTATATCATGTAATCAATATGTAGACTTTCCCTTTGGGGTGGGGTCCAGTGGATCTTACAAGTTAATATCATTGATCCCAAGGAGCCATCCCCCCAGGCAACACCTGCCTCCTCGATTTAAAGGGACAAGGCTGGGTTTATTGCCAGTGCCTGAGACGCCCCCCTTGAGGGGTAATGTTGAAGGGATCAACACATTTTTTGCACCCGCCACCCATGAGCTTCGGTGTATGTGTGGTCCCACATTAATAGGGCCTTGTGCCTAACCCATACAACGTGGGGTACGTGGTAAATATTATATCATGTAATCAATGCAGTTCAAGTCATGGAATTCACCTGCTGTGGTTGGTAGTATCACAGTAGTTGGTGCACTGACACTGGGTGCATTGATTAAACTGCATGTGTGATTTAAAAACTGCACAAATGAATGTGTAACATGGTCTAATTCAGCTTTATGAGTTCAAACTGGGCATTTTTTTTTCTTTATCTATTTGAGTGAGTCAAAAGTTTTGCAATATTCTGGCTTTATCACATACTTTGTCATAGACATCATCATCATCATCATCATCATCATCATCAGGTTGCACTGACAGCAGGGATTCCCTTGACTCTCCCTCGCCACCTGTCCCTATCGGTCATTGCTCCAGGCAGGTCTTTTGCATGGCATCCAGAATTCGCATAGAGCTGATTGATGTAGGTTTTAGCTGGTCAGATACACTGGTGTGCCCATGTGTAGGTGTCCACAGGAGAATGTCACTTATAGGTTAATCCTTACTTCTTCAGCAGTGAGGATGTTTCATAAAAATTTATATCATCTGAGATGTTTAAAAGTGTTAAAATCACAACTCAAAATTCTATATTTAAGTTTTATGGGATTTTATTTCTTTTTAGGTATAGACATGCCATGAACTGGAAAAGAAAATGTGTTTGAACATTAAACATAGAATTTTGAGTTCTTTCTACATTAGTTAGAATTTGAGGACCATATGACCTTTAGGCACCCCTTTTTTATCTCGATTCAGAAGGACATGTTTTTCATTTACACCGTCAATATCCAGTTGTTTGTTAACAGACGATTGTTAGAGTTTTAAAAAAATTATAAAACTAACCCCTAACCCTAATCCTTAACCCTAACCCCTAATAAACAACCGGATATTGATGGTGTGAATGAAAAACATGTCCTTTCTTAATCGAGATCAAAAAGGGGTGCCTAAAGGTCATATGGTCCGAATCTTTGATAATTTGAACAAGAATTGCTGGAAAAGTAAGGGCGAATTCATAAATGATATCATTCTGAAAAATAATTTGACACAGATAAAGATACTGACCAGAACTCAGCTGAACCAATTCAAAAATCTTTTGATAAAGGCCAGATAAGCATAGATTTGCTGACCAGTACCATGACCATTTGTAAATTACATAGGTCATGACAGTACTTAACTAAATCAGTTTTATATCACTGATTCCATTTCCTTATGATGATAGCCTTTACACTTCTCATAACCTTTATAGCAATTATAGGATAAACTCCTATATTTTATAACCAATAAAAAGAAAATGTAAAAGGCACACCAACCATAAAAAAGTAAAGTCGTCAGGGTGGCCTAAAGTTGGTATCAGCCAGACAGCGAGGGAGTCTATCCCCTTTTCACTAGCGCTAGACCAAGGAGATTGTTTTGGCGTCTGAGTTGGAGTGCCACACCTACCATCTGCTTCTTACTTTACTGCACAGATCTCTGTGCTACTCATACACTGAGTTGGCAAGGGCCAGTATTGAACCAGAAACCTCATGGTCCCTAGCCGGACACTCTACCAATTGAGCTAAACAGGCCCTCCCAATACTCCTATCCCAATTCAAAAACTTCCACAATTTTGGACAAATGAGATTCAAAAAAATCAATTAAGCAATCTCTAGAATTTGATTGGATAAGGCAAGTCATACAAATATATCGAGTGTTGAAATTCCAGGAGGGTTGTAAATGATTACTGCCAAAAAGAAAAAGATCAAATCAAAGCCGGTTAATAGCTGACTACAAATTAATAAGTGGCCTTTACCCACAATCAATATGGGACCTTATCCCTGGCATGTAAGTTGGACTTTATCCACGGTGGTAAGATGGACAGCAGCTTTACAAACCAGTCTGACACGAAAGTCAGTACTAAGATCAAGGGTATGTGGCTTAACTTCTGACCTGAACAAAGAGAGCTGCCATGACTAGAAGTAACAGATACAGCTTCATGACCTGGCAGCTTGGCGTTAGAAATGCTGATAACATTAAGATACACAACTTAGATTTAGACCCGACTATATTCCAACGATGGGACAATTATCTTAGGAATGTGAGTTATTAACACCTTTCCTAATTTATCAAGTCTTCTGCCGACCACAATCACAGAATAGATTTATTTATTGTTGTTAAATATACCACGTTTTTTATTCCTCCATTTTTGTCTAGATGGGAGTTCGGAAATGTATTTCATTTAAAATATTGTTAGTAAGGTTGGAATTCTTTTCCAATGGCCCACTACACAATGATGGAGTTTTCACAGATATTACTGTTGGATCAACTCTTAGGTATAAGCTGTACAAAAAGCCACCACTTATATTTATTGACTTTGCCAATTAGCAATGAAACACAACAAAACATGCATTTAAGTTTGTTGATAAATTGTTCTAAAATTAGTTGCCTAAAGGATTTTCTTACAGAAGGATCAACAGACAAGGATTAAACTGATACTACATCTTTCTACTTCAAGGAAAAGGTCAATGTAACTCAGTTGGAAGAGCACCCACTTAGGAATTGCAAGGTTCCTGGTTCAATACCAGTCCCCACCAACCCAGCACATGAGTTGCACAGTTTGGGTAATCTGATCTGTGCAGTAAAATGGGGAGCTGATGGTAAGTGTGGTGCTCCACCTCAGTAAATAAAAACAATCTCTCTAGTCTAGTGCTAGTAAAAAGGGAATAGACTCCCTCACCATCCGGTTGATAGTGAAAATTGGCCACACTGCCAACTTTTTATACCAAATGTGCATTTATGCATCAAACCCTTTTTAAAAAACATATCTAAATATTTTATAAATTTAAAAAAATTTATTTTTATTTTCCTTGGCAAGTAACTATTATATCAGCTTTTCTATGACTAAAATACACACACAGGGTGCAACTCTTAACATACAGAGGTCAAGTTTTCATCTGGCTTCTACCCATTTGACCTTTACAATAAAACCCAAAATTTGAGACAAGATGAATGATTGTATCTAAATAGTCATAAAGAGATTTCGTTCTAATTAAATCCCATTATACATCATCCAGTTTATTTGTGTGATTCACAGTTATTAAACCTTTTGTAAAGCAACATTTTCAAATAGTTTCTTTTACGTTTTTTTTTTTCATTACTTTCCCAGCATCTCTGTTGTTGATATGTCTGGAGATGAAACAGCAAGTTTTGTTCAATCACCGACTCTTCAGTAAATAATGAATACAATCAAACCCACAATTCACACGGGTTTAACTTTTGTGGATCTGATTATTCATGAGTTTGAAATCAATAATTTTCTTCTCTTTTCATTTTAGTTTTGCAGCTCACTGTCGCAGAAAATTGCAGATGGTGCATGTTGTCTAGAAAATGTTAAGAAAACCAGATTTTTAAAAAATTAGTAAGTTGTAGATATATATATCATTATGTAGAAAATAGAAAAGCAAAACATTCTGAAAAAAATTATTTTTGATAGTGAAGTCAACGTTTAAAAGTTTTGGTTTATATTGAACCTTTGTCAGGACAATACAAAAGAATGGAAAATATTATTGTCTAAACAATGATGGACATCTTTAAAATGATGGGAGTTTGGAAATGTATTTAGAGAAAAGGCTCATAACTGTATTTTGGCAAATGTTCATTCTGAAAGTCAAGATCTGATTGGTATACATGAAGATGAAAGTCATGATGTTATTGTGTTAGTATAGCATTTAATTCTAAGGCTAACAACAATAAGTAAATGAATTAATACTACGTTTTAATTCTAACAATTTATCAACCAGCACATGAAACAATGAATAGCAATATAAAGTCCTTTCTGTTTATAAAGTTGAGTTTAACTCTTAAAGTCCTATACCGCCTCATTCCACCCAGCCAGAAGTCACAGGTTTTCCTAATCCACCCAAAATGATAGCCTTTGTTTAAATGTAATAATAAACATATTTAGCAGTTTTTAATTTAAGGGAAATATCTGGTAACTTTAAATGAAAAGATCATTCTTAGCCATTTTTTAATAAATCCTTATAGGAAAGGGGCTCTGGACTTGGAAAATTCTCAACAGGATGTTAAGAGTTAAGGGACTTACCGGCGCATTGGAGTAGATATCTGGTATCTTAGGATGATTTCTTGGAGCCTTTAAAGTCACTGCCTCGTGGAACTGCTGGTGGAATCTGTCTGTCTGGATTTTGTATTTTGTGCCTAAACTTCTGGGCTCATCACATGATTAGTATATCCAATCACAGAGAGCCTATCCCTCACTCACTCTATATACAGGAATTACTATTTTACTGACCCAACAATGTGATTGTTACATGCGAGTTTGAAAGTCAAGACGTTTTTGGTGCACATGAAGATGTCCAAGATATGTGACATATTTTCTTGAGACACCACTGATTAAAAGACAAGAAATTAATTGTCTCAATTTTTGAAAAACGTAGAAGGAAAGGGAAAAAGAAGAAAAAGAAAAATATTGTATATTGGAGGTAGGTGGTGCAATCGTTATTGTCAAAGGAAATGGAAACACAAATTCAAATCCTAAAAGAGGCTGTTTGCATTTCACATAGTGCAAGGGAAATGTATGCATCCAAGTATTCTCCCTCCAACTATGGGTAAATTGTTGGGTGGACTAGGCTTTTTAACCTTGGTTAGACAACCAGTCTAGGAGAAGGAAAACTCTGAATTCAAACCTGTTAAACTCTACTTAAAAAATTGTCTTTGTGTCACATCCTACCTGTGCAGAAGGATCGGTAAATATGGGGGGCCGGTTTAGCTCAGTCGGTAGTATTCGGCTTGGAGCCACAAGGTTCTTGGTTCGATACCGGCCCCTGCCACCTCAGCGTATGAGTAGCACAGGGATCTGTGCAGTAAAGTGAGGAGCTGGTGGTAGATGTAGCGCTCCACCTCAGATACTAAATATTCTCCTTGGTTTAGCGCTAGTGAAAAGGGGATAGACTCCCTCGCTGTCTGGATGATACCGACATTGGGCCGGCCCAACGACTTTACTTTACTTTATTATATATATATATATATATATATATATATATCATTAATCTATTTTATCTTTTACTGGTATAAATATGCAAACTGTACATGTATTACACCATAAATTGTATCCATAGTATATATTTACAATGTTTTAGTGCTTTGTCAGGAGGGGTTAGAATATGCCAAATTGCACCCCCTGCAGAGGGGTAATATCCTACCCAAAGCATGTTCTTGGTATGACATTAAACTGCATCTCATCTATGGGTTGAATTGTTCTCTTTGAAAATTATTGATATTACATACAAATACTTAAAACTATAAAAAAAATAATTGTGTGTAAATCATCAGTATTAGAAAGGAAACCATATAAGTGTGCCAACAATATTGTGTACAAATAATTAGTATTAGATAGGAAAACTTGGAGCGATTCAATTGTTTGCAAATTACTTGTATCAAGAATAGTTATTTGAAGCTACAATTGTTTACAAAGGATTATCATTAATTACTTGAAACCATACATTGTTTGCAAAAATGACGGATTTTGGCATTATCTGCTGTTTACTGCAACAGACTTTTCACATGAAAGGTAGAAAATGTCACCCCCTGTTACCATAGCAACTTACTGGGTATATACAAAAAAGGCAAGAAGGGTTGACATGCCATAAAACTATCCAACCAAACAACCAGCTTTACGTTTTTTAGTTAAATATGGTAAACAGTATTAAGATTTGGGGATTGGGAGGCTAAAGTTATTTATGTTTTGTTTTTTTTTGTTTTTTTCATTTTATGGGGTGCAACCCCCTGAAAATGGAGAACTGACTGTATATTTATTATATAATTAATAATATATAAAATTAATTCTATTGATATAAGTATTTCTACATATAAATTTTATACATATATATTTTTGTGTATTCAAATGGACAAGATATTAAGTTTTATCAACTTCATATTATTCATGCAATTTTAATATTAAATGAATATTATTATCTAATGCCTTTTTTCTTTACTCAGATGAGTTACTATATTAACAGAAGGTGAAAGTTTCTTTCTTTCATGTGAAGAGTAGGCAAGGGCAGATAATCTAACAAGAACAATCTACATGGCTACAGATTCAATTTCTGTGAATTTCTTTCCTTCCATTTCAATTATTCTATTATTTTTGCTCAGTCACTTGTGATATTAAAAATCATCAATTAAAGAAAATTCTTTTGTCCAGGGAGGAAATTGGCCTTTAGGCAAAATTGATTTAAATTACCATTTTAGCTTCTTTTTCTTTTCTTAACTCTTTGCCTGCCAAATTTCCCCCCGAGTTGTACCATATTTTCTTGTTTTTTTTTGTTTTGTTTTTTTAGCTTCAATTGGTTCCCTATTACAAAAAGATCAAGTACCAGTCTCAGGGTTGGTTCAAAAGACAAAACAAAAGATGGCAGGGGTGTTGACGTAGTGATTTTTCAGTCTAAACTAGGGACACATGCGAGAGCCGCTAACAGCAGTTTACGGTAGGATCTTTTCTTCTCTTTTCTTATTGTTCCCTTCTTAAAAACATTTTTTTTTTTCTTTCTTGAAAATATTCTTTCTTCTTTTCTTTCTTAAAAAATATTTTTTCTCTTTTCCTTTCCTAAAAAGATTCTTTCTGTTGTCTTTTCTTAAAAAAACATTATTTCTCTAATCTTTTCTTTAAAAATTCTTTTTCTTTTTCCTTCTTAAATCATTCTTTGTCTTTTGCTTTCTTAAAAAACATTCTTTCTGTTGTATTTTCTTAAAAATCTTTTCTTTTTCTTTTGATGCAAATGTCAGTGATGAGACTCAAATGACATGTTATTTATTTTCATTCATTTTTTTACCTTTTTGCTTTTTTCCATTTAAAACTTCTGTAACTTGTATATAAAAAAAAAACTGCCAGAAAAATAGAATCGATTGTCTTTTTTTAAGGCATAAACTCTACTTTTTTCTACACTCGGATTAAAAAATACATTTTTTTTTTGTCCCATCATGTGTCATAATTGAAGCATAAATGGTGTAAGACTTTAAGATCTTTTTGATGATTTCACTTTCATTGAAATGTCCCTGTAGAAAAATGATAGTTGGTTGAGTATCATTTCCTTGTATAGATTAAATATATAAAAGAACAATTCACGACAAAAGCAATAACAAGTATATTTATTGTGTGAGGAAAACTAAATAGAAGGAATAGAAAGACAGAATAGAAGAATAGAAAGAAGAGCTTATACAAATGTGTATAGAATAAATGTTCTAATAGGATAAGAATCTTTTATAGGTAAATTCTTGAGGCTGCTGGTAATAAGAGACAAAAGGTGCTGGGTATGACAAGATGGCATTAGGGGAAGTTAATAAATAACTTGTTTTTTACAAAATATAAATGACAAAATATATATCATAAATACTAAGCTAAAGGAACATGAATGCAATTTATACAGAATAAAACATAAGAATTATAAACAAATGCAGAGTTTTGTAATGTAGTCCATAGAGTAAAAAATGTGAACGTTTGTTTGAGGCCTTTACACAACATGTTACCACATGCTGTTTTTAATTTGAAACAGGTAATTTTCACCTTTAGTTGGCAAAATTCCTAGCATAAAATTGTGCGTGCACATTATCTGAAATGAACTGTTTGCCAGCCTGATATCTTATCCCCTCGGCCACTGACAGCTGCTGTAGCGAGGCTGGTGTTTAAACTATTAAATACATAGGTTTGTTTATATACTTTTATGATCACAGAGAGATCACATTTTGTGGGCAAACGCTCATTGCTTATATGCTTAGTAGTGAAAGTTAATTTAAATCACCAATTAGAGAGCTTATACCAAATTTATGGGAGCATATATATATATATATATATATATATATATATATATATATATATATATATTGAGTATATATATATATATATATATATATTTACCAACCCCTCCGCACGAGCAGGCTGCGACACAAGGTCAATTTCTTAAGCAGAGTTTAACAGGTTTGAATTCAGAGTTTTCCTTCTCCTAGACCGGTTGCCTAACCAAGGTTAAAGAGCCCAGTCTACCCTACTATTTACCCATAGCTGGAGGGAGAGTAGGATTCATACCTTTCCCAAGGGTATTAGCACTAAGTGAAATGCAATTACCACGTCCAGGATTTGAACTCGGGGTGACGAGTCCATTTCCCATCACTTTAACCATTACACCACGTGCTCCATATATATATATATATATATATATATATATATATATATATCATTATCAAGTCATGCTGACAGCACTAATTCCCTTGACTCTCTCTCACCACATGTCCCTAATAATCACTTGAACTTTATAAAGTCTGATTAAGAGAACCATATCATATTTCATTTTCTATAATGAATTTGTAAAAAAACTGCAAACATCCATGCATACTAAATAAATCACAACTCTTTGATAATGAATATCGATTGTAAAGGGTTAAGGGAAAAAATTTCAGATATAGGGAGAGGATTTTGCCTTAGGAGACTTAACGTTACACAGTTGAGATTTTGAATTAAATGCTTGAGTTGACGCTCAGCAAAATAACCAAGAGATATTATCAAGCTACATCACCGTGAAGAGACAGTTCCATTTTAGGGAAGGGCCAATTGCTTCTTCTGTTGTGGTGTAATCATCTTTGGGAATGAAAGCCAAAAACAAAATGCAATGAATCTCTTTATAAATTTGAAAAGTTTTATTACTTGTTTCTTCTTTCTCAGATTTTTTGTGAAGATGACATGATTTGAGTTGGGGTCATTTTTTTTTCAACTGTTTTAGAATAAAATAACTAGAATATCAGAAGTATTCTGCCTTCTAGTTTTTGCATAGATATTGGCAGTAGTTTCAAACAGATAGCAAAACTACATAAAACAATGAAATAAACCAACAAAAGCAAAACTGAAGTCAATGAATGTAACAAAGATTATGTATTAAAATTCATACATAAATGTAAAATTAAAAAGAAATAAGAAAAAGAGAGTAAAGAGTCCAGTGTCTTTCATGGTTAACCTCTAATAATTGTAGAATGTCTTTCACTAACATTTGGTTAAAAAAAAAGATTGAGGGATGTGGCTTTCCCAAGAAAGCGGAGATTTTACATGTTGCTCGGCCAAAGAGATGGAATGAACTGGTGGATTCCAAAATGAACAGGAAATATCTGGCATAATCAATTGAGTGTTGGTAACATGTCATGTGACACATATTCATTAGAGGTCATCTTTAGGTCAGACAATGGGGAAAGAAGGAATGGTTTTCGGAGAAGAGTCTATGTATTTATGTATGTATGTAGGTAGATAGGAAGGTAGTAATCCTGACCTATAAAAAGAAATATTTTCAGTGAGGAGGGTTACCTGAGAAGGCAGAACAAAAGGAAATTATTTAAGCCATTTCTTTTTATTACCATCAGCTAAAAAACATTTGCGTTTATTATAATTGAATCAAAATATTTTTCTTTAATTATAAAATGTTAAGCAACAGAATGTTAAGATTATTTTTTTACATTTCAAATTGTCATATAGTACCTAAATAATGAGAATGGAATCTTCTGTTTTTTCTTTAAATAATTTCTCACAAAACTTTGGAAGGGAGAAACAACAAGATCTCATGGTACTTGTTAATTCTACCTAGTAATTGCTAATTACTCTATTCATATTGAATCTTTGCTTAGTAAACCTTTCTTGCCATTCCTTCCCTCAGTGTTTCCTAGTGTAAGTTGATGTCAAACTCCAATTTGACCTTATTAATTCTATTTATTCAACTTTTTTTTCATATATATATATATATATATATATATATATATATATATATATATATATATATATATATATATATATATATATATATATATATATATATATATATATATATATATATGGAATGGACATCGATTCGAGTTCAATTCCTAGACGAAGCTATTTCACATAGCTTGGGAAAGGTATGAATATATTCTCCCACCAGCTATGGGTTAAATAGTAGGGCAGACTGGGCCCTGCAGCCTTGGGTAGGTAACCAGTCTAGGAGAGGGATAACTCTGATTTCAAAATTCCCTCCAGCTATGGGTTAAATAGTAGGGCAGACTGTGCCCTTCAGCCTTGGGTAGGTAACCAGTCTAGGAGAGGGATAACTCTGAATTCAAAATTCCTGAGGTTGGTCGTTGATTGGGTTTGTGGCAACCCTTGATGCACCAATTCTTTCCTATTGACTGTGCTAAAAAGTGTGAATGGTCCAACTCAAGCCTTCACCACTATAAACAAATCATTGTGTGGGTGTTCATCGACGAGAGAATCCATAATATATATATATATATCATCATCATTAAGTCATGCTAACAGCACAGATTTGCCTGACTCTCTTGTTACCTGTTCCTATCAGTCATGGCACTCAGCATCAAGTGTCTGCATGGAGTTGATCAATGTAAAATTTTGCTGGTCGGCCTTACTTCTCCAGCAATGTCCAATATATCTTGTTCACCTTACTTGGAGGGTTTATGTGATAGGAGATAAGTGGCCATTTTTTGTGGAGTGCTGCTTCCAGGATTTGTTCAAGACAGCAAATAGCACCCTTGTGCTTTTTTGACCCTGTTATATAGGATTACCTACCTCCCCTGTAGACCATAAAAAATGGTTGTGTCTGTCTTATAAATAGTTATAAGACAGACAAGATGGGGAGTTAGTATATATATAAATTCCTGATCAAATAAATATACTATTACCAAGTATTTGACTCTTCTTCACTATTATTACATATCTCCTACTTCTCTTTGTGTGTGAGTAATTGGCCGCCTTACCTATGACACAAAATACCTTATTAGAGCAAATTCTAGAGATTTTTGTGTAGGTGCTTCTTTGGGCATCCATATCACATAACCAAACATGGTCCATTGTAGTTGTGCCACTTTTATTGATAATGGAATGGTGTTGCACATCTTGTACATAGCCTTATTGGAGATTAGGCTGTGTTTGCCATCAGTGTCTCAGATCTTTACGATGGCAGGTATTAAGTTTATCCATATCCATCCTTTTGGAGCTGCGCAGCTGTTGCAACTGTACATCATCAAAGACGCACATGTTGCATCATAGTCTCTTTGTTAGAGGAATCATAATCGTCTTTCTTGCCAATGTACTTAATAAAGTGGTGAATATTAACCACATTATTGAAGTCAGTCAACTTTTATTTTTCAATTTTCCCACCCCCTCCATCGCCAAACATCAAACGATTATTGGGAAAAATTTTAAGTAGGGTCGATGCATAGAGCAAATGAGGTATTTTGGTGGAAGGAGAATGCTAGAATTTTATTTGTATTTTTTGAATGAATCAGTCAATGAGTGAACCTAGCTAGATAGATCAATGTAGTGGTATGACCAGCTTTATCACCCCTCCCCCAAAACCAAACATGCTGAGTTGTGTGCACATGCTCTGTACGTCACTTTGAATAAATAAAAATTGTTTGGAGTGAGTGCAGGAATGTGCTCACTTTAAATATCAACTGGCTAAGCATAACTGAAGCAGTGTCCAAGACAGTTGGTATTTATGGAAATCAAGAATAGTCCATTCATGTATTTGGGTGATTCCATTCCTTGAGTTCTGATTGGCTGCTTGGTTTCTATGATGTTGTGGAGTTTCATAAATACCCTGTCAGAACTCAAGGAATGGAATCACCCAAATACATGAATGGACTATTCTTGATTTCCATAAATACCAACTGTCTTGGACACTGCTTCAGTTGTGCTTAGCCAGTTGCTGTTGTTCAAAACAACAGTTGACTGACTGACTTCAATATGGCGCTGCGAACAGGATTGCAGCAAGATAGGTTCGTATTCAGTTATGACTACTTGTTGCCGTGTCTTACCAATTCGACGGTAATTGGAACTTAGTTTGATTATTCTACACACATGAACTAAACATTATACAGTAAAATTTCCATATCAAAATTAAGCTATGTAATAAGTTATTACAGTCAAGTCATACTGAAAGCACTGGTTCCTGCTAGATCGCTGAGGTTAAGCCAAGATGAGGCTGTTTAATATTAAGACGAATCGACACTTAAGTAATACAAGGCACTGTAAGCAGTTTGAGGTCTGTGTTATATATTTATATATAACCTTGGCTTGATGAGCTAATAAGCAAAACTGTTAGTTGGTAGTACTGACCCATTAGTATTATTATTACTATTTTGTTATACTTAAGTATTGAGCACTCTTTACATGGACTTATTGGTATATATATTTTCTTTTGGCCAAGTGTTACCATGTTAAATGATTATTTTCGGTTAGTACGGCTCTCTTGGTCTTTTCTTTTCTAATTTTTTTCCCAGGCAGTTATTTAGTATATATATATATATATATATATATATATATATATATATGAAATGTTATACAATCAAAAAGCCTTTGTTACCATTGGTTTCAAGGTAACGTAGTAGCCACCTATCATCAAGAATAATCAGTTTGATTATAAGACAGTAAACATTTGCTGTCTTATATTCAAAGTGATTAGTCAAGAGTTTGTTTATCTCATCAAGCACTTTATTTTTCTTTCTCCAATACAAAATACATAGATACATACACACACACACACACACACACACACACACACACACACACACATATATATATATATATATTACTGTTTTATATATTTTTTTGAAGGCAATTACAATACGTATATCGTATAAAATCCGATAATTATTGAAAATAATCATGACACGTAAACTTGGCAAGTAACGTGCACAACGTGGAACATCGTACAGCTGTTTCAACTTTATTAAGTCTCATCAGTGGTGTATACCTACAATTTCCCTCCAACAGAAATCAAAACCGGGAACCTAGCACACAGAATCAGAGATTCTACCTCTGTGCCACCAGCCTGTGGCACATGAAACAAGCCGAATTAACCATGTCAATGATAAATGCCACTACTATACAAAGTACAGTGAGAATTGGCCTTTGCTCAGGTGTAAGATTTAGAATTGAAAAATTTGCTTTTTGTTAAGTAAAGTATATTATTGTTTATATTTTTTATTTGTTTATCGTGTTATTTTTTATTTGTTTATCATTGACAAGATTAATTCGGCTTGTTTCATGATCCATGACATGCACGTTATTTGCCGAGTTTACTTGTCATAATTATTTTCAATAATTATCGAATTGTATACGATATACGTTTCAAATTTTAAATTCTAAATCTTACACATATCATATATATATATATATATATATATATATATATATATATATATATATATATTATTATATATATATGTGTGTGTGTGTGTGTGTGTGTGTGTGTATAATACAATACAAATAATATATCTAACATAAATGAAGAGACAGGTGGTGGAAAAAAATATTTAGCTATATTAGAAATTAGGAAAGAGTCGGGAGTGACTTAATAAAAATATTTCAAATTATATGTGGTTTACAAATCATTCAACTGTAATGTTCTCTTTACAAGATGAAGTGGCCTAAAGTCATGAAGCAAACAGAGGTGCAATTAAATATAAGATTAAATATCAGGAAATCTTTTTGGTTCATTTTAGCAATAGAGTTGTAAATTGTGGAATAGATTTTCAGTCTGTGGTTCTCTCATTTGATGTGGATACTTTTAAGAATTACGCTGTTGTTATTATTGTTTACTTAGGATCATTATTATTAGTTACTTGAAACCATATGACAGTGTGCAAATAAATGAGTATTATTACTGAATAGGAATAGTTACTTGAAACCATATAATTGTGTATAAATATTTAGTATTGGATAGGAATATATAAACAATATAACTGTATGTAAATTATTTGTATTAGATTTCTGTCAGTATGTATCTATGTTTATTCAAAATAAATCATGCAACACAAAGTGAATTTTGATTCTCAGTTCTAATGAGGATTTGAAACTGAGATAATCGAAAAATAGAACAACTGAAGTCTTTCATTCCATTTAAGACTTATATGTTAGAAATCAATAACATGATATATTAAATTCGACTAATATTATATATAAATATATATATAAATATATATAATATAAGATATTTCAATATATTGTGATTTGAGTAGTAATATAGTTTCGGTTACAGACAGAAAAACACACAATCTCCATTATAATACTTTCAATTAGCAAGAAAAACTTAACAAACCATCATTTGGCTATTAAAAATTTATTTTGACTAGTAAATAAAACAGAATTAATTATTTGTTTATGTTCACTTCATTAACAATCGAACATTGAAATATAAACGACGTGATACTTTATATATGTGTGTGGGGGGTGATTTTTCAATTAACCATGATATGACGATTTAACATTCCTATGGGAAATACGTTCAGAAAGAAAGAAAGAAAGAAGAAAGAAAGAAACGGGGAAGATAAAAATAAATGTTTATTGAAAGAAAGAAAGAAAGAAAGAAAGAAAGAGAAGATAAAATAAATATTTATTGAAAGAAAGAAAGAAAGAAAGAAAGAAAGAAATAAAGAAAGAAAGAAAGAAAAAGAAAAAATAAAGGGAAGAAAGAACTAAAGATTTGTAAAAAGAAAAAGAAAGAAAGGAAGAAAGAAAAATTTAGAAAAGGAAGAAAGAAAGGAAGAAAAAAGAAAGAATAAAGGAAAAAAAGAAAATTTGACTAAAACTCAATAAATAAGCCTAGTCTCATCAGATAGCCTACTATATAATGACTAAGGAAGCAAACTAGAATAGAGAAAAATCTTTTTTTCTTTTCTCTTTAATAAAATTAGTGAAATCTGGACTCCTCAAACACACCCACATCTTATTGAAGAGGAGAGATTTCACTGGTCTTATTAAAGAGAAAGAAAAGAAAAAATATCTCCTCTTCAAACACATCCACATATTATTGAAGATTTTGGGTGCTTTTTTCCACTAATAAATGCATTGTTAATTTATTGTATTAAATGTTTTCTATCTTTTAAGAATTATTATGCTATTATTTACTAAGGATTATTATTATTACTTACTTTAAACCATATAACAGTGTGTGAACAAATGATTATCAAATAGAAATAATTACTTGAAACCATATAATTGTGTATAAATTATTAGTATTAGATAGGAATACTTTGAAACAGTACAACTGTGTGTAAATTATTTGTATTATATAGGAATATTTTATATCATATAACTGGAGGTAAATAAAAATTATAGTCAAATAAAAAAATGCAATTAAAAACACGCAATAAACATTGTAATATAGTTATGATTTGTTGCAATACTTAGAACCATTTTTGTTGTCAATCTAAAGTTTGACATATTCAGTAGCAATTTGCAGGAGTTCTTCTTGGTGAGGCAGGCAAGTGAATAAGCTTAAATCTTGTCTTGCTTTTATTAGCTATTTTACTGGAAACTGTTGCTGTTGCTGCTTGCTTAGTCTATAAATAGAAGCAGTGATTCTGTGTGAGTCTTATACCAAAAATTCCAACATGATTGTAATCAAACATTTAGAAATGTATCAAATTTTGCCATTGAATAACCCATAAGGGTTGATATGCCATTAAACATATACACCAAACCAAACATAGATTAAATTTAAGTAAATTCTATTTGATGAACACACACACACACACACACATATATATATATATATTTGTTGAGGTATGGATTTGGTGGTTTGTGTATCATATATATATGATGATTGCCACTTCTTCACAGAAAAAGGCCATTTCTATAACTAGTTTGATTGTGATCACGCAGATGGCCCACAGATCCAAATTTGTTTTGATGTACCTTGTCACACATATGAACCCTTTCTCCGTCTTCCTCTCATATGCAACCATACATGACTGAGAAGCCCAGCCTCGACAGGCAAGCCCTGCCACACAGCTCAGGCTTAAATGTAGGAAATGTTTCCATGGCATCCATCATGTGTCGCTTCAGGATAGAGTGCTTGAGCCGCCTTACCTCAAACGTCTTACAGCTACCATCGGCCTGTCCTTCAAAAGAATGTGTACCCATTCCACCTCCCTTCTGTCAATTGGTTCTTATCGCTGAAACTGACTTTTGCAAGGGTTGATGTCGACCCCATATCAAGACATTCCTTTGCCACGATACCAGTTCATTGTTTGGGGTTTCCCGACCTCTCAAGATCGAGAAGTGTTCAAACATTCCAGATGGCTATTCTTAGCCTAGGTTTTTTGTTTTAATATTTTCTTGTTTTCGCCCTGCTAATGTGGACATCCGTCAAAGTGCAGGTTTCTGGCCAGCTTGATAGGTGAACAGGCATTTGTTTAGGTCACCTTTTCTAGATGCTTCCCAGATGTTTGGGTGAACAGTGTTACCCAAGGGCTGCTCAGTCACTCATGACCTCACTGAGGCACGTTGCTGTTCACTCAGCAAGGCAGTGATGTTAGATGAATCACAAGTTGCACCACATGTAGATTCACAGCTGCGTGCTTCCAGCCTGTCAGGCCTGCACACGTCACCATTTCTCCATCACTGTGGGTCTTGTAGAAATATCTGCACATGTTTGACATGTTGTGTGCTTGTGCAATATGCACCACATGCTCTCCTTCCCCAAAGTCAAGTATCAGTGACAAGCCGAGGCAAGATGACTGAGAGACTTTGGCAAATGCAGGTGAATGATCTGATGAGATCTACGGTCCACAACATCGAAAAAAAAAAAAACTTAAATTTTTTCTAAGTTTTAACTTAGTTCACAAGTACCATTTTCTATTAAATAGGTGACATTGACACAATTACATCAGCTTTAACTGAGTGAAAATTCAGAAAAAAGGTGGACGATGAGGTAGTGGGGGCTTAGGTATGGGGATTCTAAGTCATGTAAAACGAAATAAAAATGTATTTTCTTTTTTTACATGTCCCTGTAAATAAATTGTATGGTGATGAGGATCATTCCCTGTGAGATTCAACTGTAATGATAAAGGTTTTCCATAGTGAGACATTAATGTGCCTGGTGTGTGGACGGACAGAGCAATATAGTGAATAAAGGAAGGAAAAAATTATAAATTTGCTTCATATAATAATTTATTTCACAGTAACAACCATGTTTTTGTTCTGTCTGAAGATGCTGCAAATTGCAGTTGAAATAAATTATTACGTGAAAAGTTTTTCCTTCGTGTATTTTTTCCAAATAATTGTATTGTTAGGGAGAGTTATCTCCCCCTAATGATTCAAACTGGATACTCTCTAATAAGGAGAGAGAGACAAAATACTGGCAGTCAGGCAGACAAGGACCGGTCTCATATGTGACCACACGTATGATACATCGAGCCGAAATGTTATCCAAAACCATCCCACTGTATTCCCTGTCAGTGAGAAAAGATAAAACAAATATTGTTATTGTTAACATATTCACTGATTTTATTATCAATTTTGTATATCCTACATCTCGGGATATAATATGTATTATGTATTATTATGTATGTATTATAAAAATTTTTTTTAAATAATTGGGGATACATCCTATTTGTTTTCAATTTATCTCTGCTATTTTGAATAATTATTTATTTATCTTGTCCTCTCCTGTCAACATATTCAAAATAGAGCAACTCTCTAGTTAGTCTGAATTTTTGAAATGAGGCTTGATAATTTGTATTATTTAGATTTTTTTATCTGTTGTCCACAACTTTAAGTTCATATAGAAATGTTTCAGCCAATGCGTTCTCCAGCCTTCTTCAGGTGTTTCTTGTCGAACTCAGGAGCCTTCTTATCTAGAGGTTGCAGGTTCAATCCTGACTACAGGTGAAAATAACATAGAATACTTAACATAGCTTAACACTTGTACTGGTTTATAGTTAATGGAATGAGAACAATCTACCCCACTGGATTAGATAAAGGGTTTAGCTCAAAGTTCCATGAAGGCTTCCAAGTTTGACAAGAAGGTTCCCAAATTCAACAAGAAACACCTGAAGAAGGCCAGAAGACACATCAGTCGAAACGTGTATATAACAATAATGATGAAGACAACAGTCAAAAAAATGTAAGTAATACAAGCTATCAAATTATTTAAATATTGTCAATAAGATATTTTTATTATTAATTTTTTTCATCGTTTTTTTTCTTTCATTATATATATATATTTTTTAGGCTAATATTTCCTTCATGATAATTTCATCAGTTTCCTGTTGCAATTCTCAATGTCATTTGATGTTTATCAGTAAGCAACAATGCAAAATAAACCTTGCATTTCTTTTGCTCTATATAACAGTATTAACATAACAACTGACTTATTAATTAGTTCATCAAGCCTTCTGGCAGCAATCATTCAAATCTAACAATATAGACATTTCTTATCTTTACAGGCCACCTGATATTTTGATATATTCTTTTATCTATACAGTATTTTACAAAAGTTTGGAAACCAAACCCAAAAAGTGATAAAGTTTTGTTTGTTGTTTGTTTGTTTATTGATTTTAATGGCATATCAACCCGTCTAGGGTTATGTCATGCCTAACGGTTAGGAAGTTATACATATCGTGTATTTATATCTATACTTTTTAGTAATTGGTTTTAACAATGTGTTAGCATTATTGGGGATCATGTTGTAGGATATTGATTTGTTTCATGTCTATATTCTATGGTATAATTGTATTTCTCTAAAAAAAGAGAGAATATCCTCCATGTTGACATTTTCAAACAGGTCTTTCATATTGTTTGCTTTAAAATAACGTTTCTGACGTGAGCAAAAAACCTGCATTGTTTTTTGAATGGTTAGTGTAGCTAGATTTTGAATTAAAAATTCATTGAAATTCAGAATCCATAGGGTTAGATCAAGGATCACCAAACTACGATCCGGCCCATGAAGGCTTTTTAACAGGCCTGCCAATGTTGTGTTCTTTGATAGTATTTGGAAAATAGATATGCTGGTTAAATTTGTTTTTGTGCATCTTACGCCACTCATCCATGAATATAACGTGGAATGATAAATTTTGTTTTACATCTTTTTCTCAGAGCTTTCACTCTGGCTAGCAAATATTGAACACAATAATAATATGTCCTGTGCTCGTTATTTTTTCAATCATCTTGGCCCACCATGAAAAATTTTTGGTGATCCCTGGGTTAGATGATTGGCACCAGGTAACCTTTTAGGTGACCTTCTTTCCATTTACTCAGATTTGAGAGGGTACATGGTACTTCTTTCTAGCTCATTATTATTATATGGGAGGACATCCAGATGTGTGACTACCTGTGAGGGTGGGTGTATACACCTTGAAATACTCTGGCCAGTCACTGTGACCACTGAGATGGTCATCTCGTCCTGATCCCTCCTTGTCAGCTCATCACATTCTTGGTTGAGGAAAAGGGCACACAAACGAGCATGCTAAATAGACAAATGTTGCTGCTTTCCACTGCAAAATATGTACTCCAACAAAAATAAGTACCCATACTGGCAGGACGTTGGACGTTGGTCCAAACTTACAAAGATCTCAACCTTGCATGATGGAATATGCTCAACAGACCCAACTCAAAAAGACCAGAAAGAAAGAGTGCCATAATATCCAAAGAGCTCCAAAAATACAATATCAACATTGTTCTGAGTGAACATCAGAGAAACCTGGAGGTTTGAATATTCTCATAAGCAGTCAGCAAGATACTGTAGATTATGAGTTATCTCCCTTGGACTATTTCAGTAGAAGAACTCTTTGGCAAAAGAGGAAGAAAGTTAATTGGCAACAGACTACGTATATGACAACCATCCACCATTAGAATGACTGCCATTCAACTGCCTATTGACAGATGCAACCAGAGATCAAATCAAATGGAGGAAGCAGATTTGCATTGTGTCCTCATTGGATATGATGAACAGCTAATTACTTAAATGTCTTATTAAAAGCCACCATATGCATAGCATTATATAAGCTTCAAAAACATAGTTGATTAAAAACTGAAATTACTTTTGATACATACAAACATATACATAGCATCTACATTGGCATGGGAATCTTGATCTTCACTTCATCAAACATAAATTAAGTGAACAGGTGGAGGAAAGAATTAACTTTACATTAGAAATTAGGAAAGAAGTCGGGAGTGACTTAATAAAAAATATTTCAAATTATATGTGGTTTACAAATCATTCAACTGTAATGTTCTCTTTACAAGATGAAGTGGCCTAAAGTCATAAAGCAAACAGAGGTGCAATTAAATATAAGATTAAATATCAGGAAATCTTTTTGGTTCATTTTAGCAATAGAGTTATAAATCTGTGGAATAGATTTTCAGTCTGTGGTTCTCTCATTTGATGTGGATACTTTTAAGAATTATGCTGTTGTTATTATTGTTTACTTAGGATCATTATTATTAGTTACTTGAAATCATATAACAGTGTGTAAATAAATGAGTATTATTAATGAATAGGAATAGTTACTTGAAACCATATAATTGTGTATAAATATTTAGTATTAGATAGGAATATTTAGACAATATAACTGTATGTAAATTATTTGTATTAGATTTCTGTCAGTATGTATCTATGTTTATTCAAAATAAATCACGCAACACAAAGTGAATTTTATGAACAATTAAGATTTTAAAAATCTAAGTAAACTATATATATATATATATATATATATATTATATATATTCAAACAGCAAGAAAAACTTAACAAACCATCATTTGGCTATTAAAAATTTATTTTGACTAAAACTCAATAAAAGTTGTAAATCTCTGGTATAAAATTCAGAGTCTGTGTTTCTTTCACTTGATGAGGTTGGTTGGTTTTTATGGCATGTCAACACTTGTTGGGTTATTTTATGCCCAAAAAGTTTTGTTTATTCATTGTCAATGTGTATTCAATTTTTTAAACTCATTTTTTTAAACACATTTTTAAACTCATTTTTTCTATTTAACCCATAAATGGGACCCTAACACGTTCTACCACTCTGGGTCATAGGGTACTGGGAGTAATGGTAATGAAGAGGTACTCCACATTCTCCAGAGCTCCAAAATTGGAAATTCACCATTAGATGCAATCAAAGCCATACTCAGGATACCATTTGATGTTTTAAGAAATATGTTGTTGTTATTATAGCACCACTAGTGAAGCATGGTTTTAAGATTTAAGTACAGCCCTGTCAGCTGGGGCTTTAAAATACACTGACTGCACCTCTGCAGAGGGGTTAGACCCCCCCCCAAATGGGATGGACTGTGATGCTTAAGGATGGATTCCTGATGGCTGAGCAGTCCAAGAGTTGAAACACTCCACTTTGGTCTTTACTTAGGCTAGACGGGCAGTCGGGTCGGAGAGGCCACCTCTGATCAATCAGTTGGCCATGTTAAGCCCTAGCACCGATATAATTGTCACAAACCTATTGCCCTTATCGCAACCCCAAAACTTTTTATCATATATGTGCTAGAAGGTGATGGCTGAGGGTCTTCATGTCCTGGTGGTGAGGTTGTAGTTCTGGAGATCTAGGGAATGTGGAGCACCCCTTCATCACCATTGCTTCCGGGTCCACTCTAACTCGGAGTGGTAGTACCTGTTAGGGTCCCATCAATGGGTTAAATAGAAAATTTCTTTACAAAAGAAATTTAAAAAATTGAGTTTAAAAAAAATTCTTCCTAACAGTCACTACGAATCTTTAAAAACTTTGCCAGCATCAAATGACCGACTGAGGTTGATATGCCATAAAACAAAACAAACAAACAAAATTTAAGTATAAGTAATTATTTTTTGTATTTCAAGTTGTTTGATTGGTGGAGGCCTCCCAGACCACCCGTAAGTCTAAGTAAGGGCCAAAGTGGCGTGTTGCATGTCATGGACTCCCCAGCCACCAGGATTACATACTAAAGCATCACAGTTAATTATGTATATATATATATATATATATATATATATATATATATATTACCCAATTTATACATTGTTACTTTTAAACGATTTACAGGTTGTAAGCTTTTGACAATACACCGGTCAAAAGGGTCCTTAAGTATCCTTTTTTCTTTCATTTTTTTTTTTCATCTCTATTTAGAATTTAAATAGTTGATTGAACTGAATAAAGTATGATGCTATTTAAGTTTTTATATAAAATCAATTGTACCAAAAATTTGTTCAAATATATGCATATATATATGTATATATATATATCATTTCGTTTACAGGAACATGTAAGAAAGGGGGAAAAAATGTACAGTATCATTTATCTTGTCTGGTCATTTAGCATGACTTCCTAGAACTAATAGCCCCCTCCCCCATCCCGGTTCTACCTACTCACGTAGAAATAGGAAAATAATTTTGTCAATATAAAAATGTAGACGATGATAGACCATTTTATCTGAACTCGACTCTTAAGCTAAGTAACTTATTTCTATTTTAAATGTTAAATATTGTATTAACACTATTGGGCAAATGGCATTTAAATTTTGCCCCTAAACCATTTCGTTTACAGGAACATGTAAGAAAGGGGGAAAAATGTACAGTATCATTTATCTTGTCTGGTCATTTAGCATGACTTCCTAGAACTAATAGCCTCCTTCCCCATCCCGGTCCTACCTACTCATGTAGAAATAGGAAAATAATTTTGTCAATATAAAAATGTAGACGCTGATAGACCATTTTATCTGAACTCGACTCTTAAGCTAAGTAACTTATTTTTATTTTAAATGTTAAATATTGTATTAACACTATTGGGCAAATGGCATTTAAATTTTGCCCCTAAACCATTTCGTTTTAATAGAAAACGGAACCTATGGACTTATACTAAGTTAAAACTTAGATTTTTTTTTTTTTTTTTTTCCGGTGTGGTGGACCCGTAGATCTCGTCAGATCATCTACCTGCGTTCCCCAAAGTCTCCCAGTCATCTTGCCTCGGCTTGTCACTGATACTTGATTTTGGGGAAGGAGAGCATGCGGTGCGTGTCGCACAAGCGCACATCATGTAAAACAAAACATGTGCAGATATTTCTACAAATCCCAGAGTGATGGAGGAATGATGAGTTGTGCAGGCCTGACGTACCGGAAGCACGCAGATGTGAATCTACATACAGCGTGACTCGTGACCTACTTAGCATCACCACATTGCTGATTGAACAGCAACATGCCTCTGCGAGGTTGTTGGTGAATGAGCAGCCCCTGGTTAATACTCTTCACCCAGCCATTTGGAAAGTGTCCAGAAAAGGTGACCTAAACAAATGCCGGTTCACCTATCAAGCTGGCCAGAAACCAGCATTTCGACGGATGTCCACATTAGCTGGACTGAAAACAAGCTGGGCTGAAAACAAGAAAATACTATGACACAAAACAAGATAAAGAATGGCCACCTGGAAGGTCTGGACACTTCCCAATCTTGAGAGATAGGGAAACACCTAACTACGTACTGGTATCATGACAGGGGAGCATCTCTACATGGGGCCGACATCGATGCCCTTGCAGAAGTCCGTTCAGCGATAAGGACCAAGTGATAGAAGAGAGTAGGCTGGATACACATCATCATGGAAAGACTGGCCGATGGTAGCTGTAAGAAGTTTGAGGTAAGGTGACTTGAGCACTCCATCCTGAAGAAACACATGACACACCATGGAAACATTTCCCACATTGAAGTCTGACCTGTATGGCAGGGCCTGTATGCCGAGGGTTTCATATGTGTGACAGGGTACATAAAAACAAGCTGGAACCGTGGGCCATCTGCGTGCTCACAACTACTCAAAACTGCTCACAACTACTCAAAACTGCTCACAACTACTACTCACAACTGAAATACTTGTAGAAATGGCCTTATTCTGTGAAGAAGCGGCAATCACCATATATATATATATATGTGTGTGTGTGTGTGTGTGTGTGTGTGTAATATAGTGAAAAATTTGAAAAAACACAGGTTCAATAAAATGAGTGATATTTATTCAGTCAACGCTGCAGTGTTTCAATCTGTTTAGTGGATCTTCTTCAGGGCTTTTGTGGATTTAAGGAAAAACAAAATTTATCCTGTGATAAATCTTATTTTTCCTTAAATCAACAAAAGCCCTGAAGAAGATCTACTAAACAGATTGAAACACTGCAGCATTGGCTGAATAAATATCACTCATTTTATTGAACCTGTGTTTCTTCAAATTTTCACTATATTACATACCCTCGGATTAACTTCCATTTTTATCTTCATATATATATATATATATATATATATATATATATATATGATATACATAAATTTTTGCACAAACAAATGTATTGTGTATTATAATATCACAAAAATAAACTCACCACATGAAAATGTATTGTGTATTATAATATCACAAAAATAAACTCACCACATGAAAATGTATTGTGAATTATAATATCACAAAAATAAACTCACCACATGAAAATGTATTGTGTATTATAATATCACAAAAATAAATTCACCACAGGAATTGAATTTTATTTTTATTTTATTTAGAAAAAAACAATCTTTACATGATTTGAAGTTGAAAACAATCAGCTGACAAATTCTTTTCCTAAAAAAGATTTTACATTTTGAACAAAAGTCGTTTATTTCTTCTCATGTATCATTTATCTCAGAACCGTTTATTTTCTTGAACTCATTTGATTCTTTTTTAAAAAAATGTATAATAACATTTTTTTAGGGTAGGTTGTCTTTGCATGTACATTAAGAGTGTATGAATCTTAACATTTGTGAAGACTTGAGATTATGATAAAAATGATAAATAAAAAAATAAAAAAACAGTATACAAAATAATTTGACATCAAACAAACAAATGACAAATAATCTTGGGAAATAACATCTTGTGGAGAAATTTATGTACAAAAGAATTTTAATTAAAAAAAATTATTTTGAATTTTTTTTCACATTTTTTTCATATTTTCATCAGCTGAAAGTGTTGTTTTTTTTAATTCTTTTTATACATTTTTAAATAATTTATATTAAAAAATTTATATTGCATCCTCAAATTATAGAACATAAAAAAAAAACAAATTAGTCAAAATTAAAGTTGAATACACAAATACTTCAATTCATAAAATTAATATTCAACTTTTTTTTTATTTTGCTATAAAAAACAAACTTAAATCTTTAATAATTGAATGAGATATACACTTATTTAAACTATGATAGGCCTACTACCAATAGCAAATGTATTTTCTATCAATACCGAGGTTCATTAGAAACTTATTAATAAAATTAATATTCCATTGTTTATATTTTTTAATAAAATTAATATTCCATTGTTTTTTTATTTTGCTATCAAAAAACTTAAATCTTTAATCATTAAATGAGATATACACTTATTCAAAATATGATAAGCCTACTAAAAATAACAAATTTCTAATCAATACCAAGGTTTTATTACTAACTCAGCCTCCACATTCTTGACTAATCTTGGACTTTCTCCATCAGATAAAAGGAAGTACAGAAAAAAAGATCCAAAATGAGGCTCTAACTGCATCAGCATTGATATGGCAATCTCACAAAGTGACAACAATCTAACAAAGTTTGGTGGTATCATGAGATACTGCTGAGGTACTCTGGACTAGTGGTAATGATGCTGTGACACAGAAACCATGCTTAAATCCAGACTCATCCTCTAATGAAGGCTTTGTTGGAAGCAATGCTGTCATGCAAACAGCAGTATGAATTTATCTTAGGATAATTCCAAAAAATTGTCACCCATAAACTTCAATTTTTCTGTTGGATTTTCAAGGTTGGATGCCGGGGTTTCATTACCAACTCAACCTCTCCATTCTTGAACAATCTTAGACTTCCTCCATCAGACAAGAGGAAATACATAAAAAGACCCAAGGCTCTAACAGTATCAGCATGGATATGGTAATCCCACAGAGTGACAACAATCCAATAAAGTCTGGTGATACTGCTTAGGTGCTCTGGACTATTGGTAATGATTTTGTGACACAGAAACCATGCTTAAATCAAGACTCATCATCTGATGTTGGATGCAATACTACTGTGGAAAGTAGTCATTGTATGAATTTATTTATAAAAAAAGCAGAGGCATGTATTGTAATGGTTAATGTCATATGAAATGGACACAATGAGATGAGTTCAAATCCTGGACTAGACTGTTTGCATTTCACATAGTGCTAATACACTTGGGAAAGGTAGGAATCCATCTATTCTCTAAGAGAAGGGGTTGGGGAAACATGAATAGCTATCTAATAAATATATAATCTGGTAACTCAAAATGCTTGGTCACATAACTCTGTCTCAATTATAAACTGATGATACAAGTTTTTTGTAAAAATTTGACCTTATGTCACATCCTACTCGTGTGGAGGGGTTGGTAAATATCTATATATAGAAAAATCATCCGGAGAATATATATAATTTAATAAGAAAATAGACACAATTTCATTAGTTGGTACGAATAAAAAACAGGAAAAAACAAACAATGAAACAAACAAAAAAGAAGGAAAAAAAACTGCTTTCGTTTTCCAATCCCTTAATTCTTTCCTATTCAGTGCCACCATTACAGATCATTTACTTTCACGCTTCATTCAAAATTTGGTTTGTCTTTTCTGATTCATTTTAAGCATGAGTAATTTTACTGAGACTTTTAGATAAGATCTTTCTTGTTCGAACCAATTGAGTGTGTGGGGAGATCTCTTTACTGTCTAAACTAGACATTTCTACGCAATTCTGTTAACCTATTAAAGTCTTTATAAATAACAGCCTCGTTTTCATCATGTAATTTTTCTTTCGTTTTTTTTGCCTTTTGTGATTTTGGCTGTTGCTGCAATATAAAGCTTTGTTGTAACAAGATTTAATTCCCAGAGGAAATGTAAAACGAGGTATTGGTGTACTTAAAATGTTTCATGTCACATGCATGGTAGTAATTTACAGTGACAGTAGCTTTTTAAAAAAATGATTTAACTTAGTCTATGATATCAGATCATGAGCTGTTTTTCTAACTTCTCATATTGGAGTCTGTTGTCTGGTCTGTCATGTTATTTGATATACATTTTCTACAATATCCAAAAATATTGAAAAACCTATTTGGAGGTTGACTTGTTTGTTTCTTCTTTTTTTTTTTAAGTAAGATTTTTTTTGGTATTTTTTGTGTGTACAGAGCAGTCCAAATAGAAGGTTGATACTATCTAGATTAGTGATTAAAAAGGTAGTTGATATCAACCTGTGAACGTTAGTGTGACTATCTAAGGAGTTTATATAAATTTTATGCAATATCTAAAAGTATTTAAAACAATATTTGGAGATTGACTTGATCTTTTTTGTTTAATTAAGAGTTTTTTTTTGTATGTGTGTTTGTACAGAACAATCCAAATAGAAGGTTGATACTATCTAGATCAAGGATCACCAGGGTGGTTGATATCATCCCCTGAAATTTAAAGGGAGTTGATATACATTTTCTACAATATCCAAAAATATTGAAGAAAATATTTACAGATTGACTTGCTTATTTTTTATTTTTTAATTAAGATTTTTTTTATGTGTTTGTGTGTGTGTGTGTGTACTGACCAATCCAAAGAGAAGATTAATACCATCTAGATCAAGGATTACCAAGGTGGTTGATATCAACCCCTGAAGGGGTTAGTATATATTTTTTCAATATCTAAAAATATTGAAAACATTTCTTTATAATATTAGGAGATTGTCTTGTTTCTTTTTCTTTTTTAAAGATGTTTTTTGCATGTGTGTATATGTGCATGTGTGTGTGTTTGTGTGTGTGTGTGTGTGTGTGTGTGTGTGTGTGTGCGCATGTGCAGAGCAATCCATATAAAAATGTTAATACCATCTATATCAAGGATCACCAAGGTGGTTGATATCAACGCCTGAAGGTTAATGGGACAATCCAAAGTGTTGATAAATTCTTTGGGGGTCAGAAGGAAGTCAGTAAATATGGTTGGGGATTAAAAACTGACATTAAAAAATATAACTAGAAAAATTACTCTACCAATTCCAAGTTCTTCACTCTGTGTATTTCCTTATATTTCATGTGACACATTTATTTATCATGCTGCATTTCCACATTTTTTTTAAATAGGATTGAACACTTTTATATTGAACTAGCAAATTCACCACACTAGACCCTGTTGGTGGCTTGCTAGGCTCCCATAGGTAAATAGCAGGAAGACTAAGCTCTTTAACCTTGGTTTTAGCAACTGGTATAAGAGAAGGAAAACTCCAAATTCAAACCTGTTTAACTCCACTTAAGAAATTGACCATGTGTCTCATCTTACTCGTGCGGAGGGGTTGGATAAATATGTATAATCTCATAGACATTGTCTCCTCACAAAATGGGAAAAGGCCTAGCATAATCTTTAGCCATAAAAAGTTAGTCTTTTTCTATATTTCACCTGGTATCTTATACCTTATACAAATCACCAATTACCTTTTAACTTTTTAGCTTTTTATTTATCCATTCACTGTAGATGACTGAGCCAATAAGAGAAAAGAAATTACAAAATTTCCCCTGATGTAATAAACTGCTTTATATATAGATTCCAAAATTATATCCAATATTTTATACATTTCTCTTGATTTCCACAATGATGATACTTCCCCCCCCTTTTTTTTTGTCGTTAAATTTCAAGAATGATAATTACAGGTGAGAGAGATACAGAAAAATAGTCTCATAGGATTTGACATGCAGCTTCTCTCATTAATGCAAATGGTAACTGCAAGTTTACCTATTTATTTATCGTACATGCTGGAGTGGGGGGTGAGGGGTGAGGTTAATGAGAGATCAAAGATTCCATGAAGAAATTGATAGTCTAAAGAGTTCAGAGACTTTTGGTCTAAATTGTGCAAAGGAATTTAGTTATTCAAAAATAGTAAGTCTTTCCAAAGGGATTCTTGAATAACTTGAAAAATCTTTTTTTTTCTTTGGGGGTGGGGGTGGGTGGACTTTGTTTTGTAGACAGAATCTTCTTCTTTTCAGTATTTTCACCTTTAGGTGTTCTTTGTTTTGTTGATTGATTGATTTTAAAAGCACATCAGTATGTGTAGAGTTATTTTATGTTTTGAAGTTAGGGAATCATGTTCATCATACATCTATATTTACATTTTTGTGTAGTTGTTTTTTTAAGAGTTTTTTTTTTTTTTTTTTTTTTTTTTGCACACAGTCTTATCGAATGCAAATAATTTATAAACAGATCTGTTTGAACCATAGATGGGATCCTAACAGGTACTAGCAGTCTGGCTCAGGGTTGACCTGGGAGTAATGGAAATGAAGTTGTACTCCACACTCCCCAGATCTCCAGAACTGAAGCCTCACCATCAGATGCAGTTTAGTGTCTGTTGCTTTGGTATTGGTAGATATCTGAGAAATTTTACTTCCTACAATTCATATTTTGCTTTATTCTCATCAAAATAGAACTTTATCCTGGGCCCATAACCTGTTGGATTTCTTTCAGCCATTTTGTTGTCAATCTAAAGTATGATGTATTCGGTAGCAATTTGCAGTATAGTTTGTAGTTTGTCTTGGTGAGACAGACACAGAATTAGTTTAAATTTGTGCTGCTTTTTATTGGCTATTTTTCTGGAAGCCACTGCTGCTGTTGCTATAAGTAGAAGCAACAATTCTGTGTGGTACTTATACCAATATTGTGTTATTCACATTGCTTTGTACTAGCAAGCTGGATTGTGAGTTAGTGAACCCAAGCTCAATCCTTAGTAAGCACTCCACAAAAATGACCTTGTGTCAAGAGATATAGTGAGCATAATAACACTGTTGAAAAGGGCAAATTTTCTGCTACAAAATGCTGTTTTCACACACAATCCTCAATGTTGCATTTCTTGCAGCCATTTTATTGTCAATCTAAAAGAGCTGAAGTTTGTAGTGTGTCTTGGTGAGACAGACAAAGAATGAGAATCTGTGCTGCTTTTTATTGGCTATTTTACTGGAAGTCATTGCTGCTGTTGCTTTTCAGGCTATATATAAAAGTGGTGATTCTGTGTGGTACTCATACCAACAATGCTCCAACAGTGTCATACCAAGGACACTTTGTATTTTTTGTTAGAATTACTGATTCCATTGTTTTATGCTACAAACAGTTTCAATTATTAACTACATTTGCTTAAACTGTTGAATGTCTTTCAATTTCAAATACATGAATAAACAAATGAACCAATTGAATAACATTATTGAACCATCCATCATCTAATTCTCTTAAAAAAAGGGGGTGTTTTTTTTTATTAGTGCCTCTTTATTTGCACTATTACTTTCATTTATTATTTAGCTCCTCTGTGAATACACAACCATACAAAAAAAAACAAAAAAAACCATCAATGTTCCCTCTCATATGCTGCTGACTGTTAAGGTTGATAATGGGTGCAATATTTTTTTATACTTATTACTATTTAAGAAAGTACTTGTGGCATAAGCTACCCAAGTTCAAATCTAGAAAGAGGTTGTTTGCATTTCTAATAGAGCTAATACTCTTTGGAAAGGTATGAATCCAATTATTTTAGTTGGAGAGGGATGGTACCTTGTGATACCTACACTGTTGTTCTACCAACTGAGCTGAAATTCTCCCTCTGGCTATGGGTAAATAGTAGGGCAGACTGGGCTCTTTTGAGGAAAACTCTTAATTCAAACCAGTTGTAGACCTGGAGAGGGATGGGCTCATTCAGGCCATTCCTGCCCAAGTCATACTGTATGAGTAGTGCCCCCCACAACCAACCCAGGTTATGGGACCAGTGACAGTAACTCTTTCCTACTGTTGATTTGACTAATTTTCTCTTTAATTGAATGCAGTTTCAGAAAATTTACTAAATAATCTAAAAATTTACAAAATATTAACCCAAATCTCTGAGGTTTGTCTGGAAAGTATCAAGCTGTGTTAAATGTCTCAATCTTTTGCTTAGCCTTGACGTAACTAGTCAGAGGGGACATAAATTTATAGATCTCAGATATTATACTGATAATCTTTGATATTTTGGAAAAATATTGGACATTACTTACAGTATGGCCTGATGAATTAAAATTTTTTTTTTAAAGAATATATACCATCTTTTATCTTATAGAGGGGACCTTACTGCACATTCATGGACAGTTACTCTCTTGGGGAGTTACTCAATCAGCAGCAAGATTTTATTGAGGGAGTATATGTATTGCATCACTTGCATTCTTGTGCATGTTTTTTTTTTTTGTAAAATATTGGTCATTACAATGATAAGTATAAATTTATAGATATTGGATATCATAATGATAATCATAGATATATTTGGATATTGCATATAGGATGGACTTATAGATTAAAAAAAAATCTTTTTCAAAGAATAGATACTATCTTTTATTATATAGATAAAAGTTATCAATGATAACTTCTTAGAGTTTTCTTGAATGATTAATTCTGCTATAAAACAAGAGAAACAGCATTCTTGTTATTATTGGTACTGTTATTATTTTGGGTTGGGTTTGCAAGTTTGCTCCTTCTTAAAGATTCTTGTCTAATGATTCTCGGTTCCATTAGAAATGAGGATTCACTTGCTGTATCATCAATGTATTTCATGTCATCGATGCTCTCATAGACTGGGAAGTGGGTAGTTGAGGATTGTGTCTCGATGGAACTTTGGCTGTCACAATATTGACTCTTCAGGATGCTCTTTGTGAGCTTCTTGGATGCCACCTGTGAAGCCAACCGATTAAATTGTGTCCTAATAGGCATCGTGCTGTTGCCCGTCGTTGGATACTTTGATGTCATCAGAGATGTCACATCGGCATATTTTGTTTCTGTATCACGGGCCGTGGTCACGCGGGGAGTTGTGCTGCCACCATATATTGACAGCGTTGGCGGGTTGCTCATGTATTTTGACTCGTATGTCTTGTTTTCAGAAGAGAGTATACTTGTCGTGGTTGTAGTAGAGTAACTCAAAGTTGAAGATGTGAGATTCGGTTGGCTTTTACGCTGGACCAATGGGCTCGAGAAAGAGGTCACTGAAGAATTACTTCCAAACTGGGTTGTTGAGGACTGTAAACTGGACACTGGACTGACCACTGATGGTCGAGGCTTTTGGACAGTTGCATAGTAAGGTTCAACCTGTGAGGTGTACTTTGAGGAATAGATTAATGAATTAGTTTGGTAGTTTGTTTGGTAGATGCTACTTGGAGATGTATATAAAGATGATAATGGGGATTTTGTTTCGTAAGATGCAGGTGCTGTGATTATAGTTTTCCCAGAGCAACGTCGTGCCAGGGGTGATGTTCTGTAGCGTGTTGGGCTGCATGGGATAGGGGGCAGCTCACTCGAGAGCTTTGCTTCACTTTCTGAAGAATCTTTGTTGAACTTGGTTTCAGCAGTCAGCGGAATCGGCATGAAAGTCGATCTGCTCCTGCGGAAAGTGTTTGGTTCCTGTTGGTTCAGGTTAGCCATGTCTTCGAGTAGTGTTTCCGAACTTTTATTTTGGTCTTCGTCATCTTGATTTTCATTCCGACTGAAGTCAAAGTGCAGAGTTTGGCATTGGCCTTTGGTTTTTGGTGGTTTGATTCCACAGGAAACCAATTCCAGATCCTTGTCTACCATCTTGTCAGAATTTGCAGTCGCTGTCTTGCGCTCTACTTGCCTGGTTCCCAAACGAGGGAAGCTGAAGTTTCTTGATAGTAGAGGCCGATTCCATAACAGCCGTCGATGATCTTGATATCTATCCGAGTTCCTTGAGAGGCCAAAGAGTGGCAAACAGAATGATCGTTTTGGAGATTCTAATCTGAGGTCATCCATGCAACAAGGCATGGTGCATGGATTACCACCAGCATCATGAGGCATCTGATGAATCTGCGTGTAATATGCTTTCTCTGAGTTGTCACTTCGCTTGTGCCACTGCAAAGAGAAAAAAATTGATTCATTAAAATATCATTTTAGAAAAATTATTAATTATCCAATAAATAGTATATACTTGCATCAGTATTATGATTTCTGATCCATTTTGTTATTCCCTTTCATGGTATTAGAATACTTAATATATATATATATTAAGTATTCTAATACTATATATATATATATATATATATATATATATATATAATATATATATTATAAAAAAGGTCCGCAAAATGAATTATGTTTTTAGAAAAGAAAAATATTTTTATCTTCCTTGTAAGATAAAATTTTTTTCTAAAAATTTTTTTTCTAAAAACATAATCCACTTTGCGGACCTTCTTTTTTTATAAAATATTTAATTTTCTACTGTTGGCCCCATAACAACACTTTATATATATATATATATATATATATATATATATATATATGACCAGATTTGCAGATAGTGGCATTGAATATTTCTAGGAGTTTCTAGGGAGCA